>JAAAWK010000960.1:1142500-1182601 GCA_022496015.1 Hordeum marinum
CTCTTGTCTTCTTCTTCGGGCTAAATTAGCTAATTATGCCTTTTTGGAGCTAATTATTTCATTTTGGAGGATAAATAGCTAAGTATAGGTCATTTATTATTAAATAGGCAATTTTGGAGCTAACTAAGCTAATTCTGTCATTTAGGTGGAAGCCAAGCTATGTATAGGCCATTCTAGAGCTAACTTGGGTAAAATATGTTATTTTGGAGCCAACTATGATTATTAAATCCATTTTGAACTTATTATGTCATTTTGGAGCTAAATTAGTCATTTTAATTAGCTAACCACGGTTCTTATGATGTTTTTACCTAACTATGCTAATTATGTCATTTTGGAGGATAATTAGCTAAGTATGTCTTTGTTGGGGAAAATAACCTACGTAGAAGAAGAAAGAGAAGAAGCAAGAAGAGAAGAAGCAAGAATAGAAGAAGCAAGAAGATAAGAAGAAGGAGAAGAAGAAGGAATAGGACAAGAAGAAGAAAAGAAGAAGGTCAAGAATAGGAGAAGAAGGAGAAGAATAAGGAGAAGAAGAGAAGGAGAAGAAGAAGAGGAAGGAGGAGGAGGAGGAGAAGGAGAAGGTGAAGTTAAAAGAAGAAGGAGGAGGAGGAGGAGAAGGAGAAGAATAAGAGAAGGAAGAGGAGAAGAAGAAGAAAATAAGAAGGAGAAGAAGAAGGAGAAGAAGACGGAGAAGAAGAAGGAGAACAGAAGGAGAAGGAGGAGGAGGAGGAGAAGGAGAAGGAGAAGTAAAGAAGAAGGAGAGTATGAGGAGAACGAGACGGAGAAGGGAGAAGTAAGAGGAGAAGAATAAGAAAACAAGACGGGCAAGAAGAAGGAGAAGAAGACTTCCCTCCTCCTTATTCTCCTTTCTTCTCCTTCTTCTTCCTCCTTCTCAATTCTCCTTCTTTTCTTCTTCTTCTTCTTCCTTGTGTTTACATTTCTCCTCGTTCTTCTCCTCTTGTCCTCTTCTTCGGGCTAAATTAGCTAATTATGCCTTTTTGGAGCTAATTATTTCATTTTGGAGGATAAATAGCTAAGTATAGGTCATTTATTATTAAATAGGCCATTTTGGAGCTAACTAAGCTAATTGTGTCATTTAGGTGGAAGCCAAGCTAAGTATAGGCCATTCTAGAGCTAACTTGGGTAAACTATGTTATTTTGGAGCCAACTATGATTATTAAATCCATTTTGAACTTATTATGTCATTTTGGAGCTAAATTAGTCATTTTAATGATCTAACCACGGTTCTTATGATGTTTTTACCTAACTATGCTAATTATGTCATTTTGGAGATAATTAGGTAAGTATGTATTTGTTGGGGAAAATAACCTACGTAGAAGAAGAGAGAGAAGAAGCAAGAAGAGAAGAAGCAAGAAGAGAAGAAGCAAGAAGAGAAGAAGAAGGAAGAGGATAAGAAGAAGAAAAGAAGAAGGTCAAGAATAAGGAGAAGAAGGAGAAGAAGAAGGAGAAGAAGAAGGAGAAGGAGAAGAAGGAGAAGAATAAGGAGAATAAGGAGAAGAAGAAGGAGGAGAAGAAGGAGAAGAAGAAGGAGAAAGAGGAGGAGGAGGAGAAGGAGAAGGAGAAGTAAAAGAAGAAGGAGGAGGAGGATTAGGAGAAGGAGAAGAAGAAGGAGCAGGAAGAGGAGAAGAAGAAGAAAAGAAGAAGGAGAAGAAGAAGGAGAAGAAGAAGGAGAAGAAGAAGGAGAAGGAGGTGGAGGAGGAGATGGAGAAGGAGAAGTAAAAGAAGGAGGAGGATGAGGAGAAAGAGAAGGAGAAGGAGAAGGAACAGGAGAAGAATAAGAAAACAAGAAGGGCAAGAAGAAGGAGAAGAAGCTTCTCTCCTCCTTATTCTCCTTCATGCCCTTCTTCTTCCTCCTTCTCCTTCTCCTTCTTCTTCTCTTCTTCTTCTTCCTTGTGTTCATTTCTCCTCTTTCTTCTCCTCTTGTCCTCTTCTTCGGGCTAAATTAGCTAATTATGCCTATTTGGAGCTAATTATTTCATTTGGGAGGATAAATAGCTAAGTATAGGTCATTTATTATTAAATAGGCCATTTTGGAGGTAACTAAGCTAATTCTATCTTTTAGGTGGAAGCCAAGCTAAGTATAGGCCATTGTAGAGCTAACTTGGGTAAAATATATCATTTTGTATCCAACTATGATTATTAAATCCATTTTGACCTTATTATTTCATTTTGGAGATAAATTAGTCATTTTAATGAGCAAACCAAGGTTCTTATGATGTTTTTACCTAACTATGCTAATTATGTCATTTTGGAGGATAATTAGCTGAGTATAGGTCATTTTCAATTAAATAGAACATTTCGGAGCTAACTAAGATAATTATGTCATTTCGTTGGATAATTATCCAATTTAGTCTTTTTTGGATAACTCTAAGCTACGTAGAAATAGAGAAAGAGAAGAAGCAAGAAAAGAAGAAGAAGGAGAAGTAAAAGAAGAAGGAGGAGGAGGAGGAGAAGGAGAAGGAGAAGGAGAAGGAAGAGGAGAAGAAGAAGAAAACAAGAAGGACAAGAAGAAGGAGAAGAATCTTCTCTCCTCCTTCTTCTCCTTCTTCTACTTCTTCTTCCTCCTTCTCCTCCTTCTCTTCTTCTTCTTCTTCCTTTTTTTCATTTCTCCTCTTTCTTCTCCTCTTGTCTTCTTCTTCGGGCTAAATTAGCTAATTATGCCTTTTTGGAGCTAATTATTTCATTTTGGAGGATAAATAGCTAAGTATAGGTCATTTATTATTAAATAGGCCATTTTGGAGCTAACTAAGCTAATTCTGTCATTTAGGTGGAAGCCAATCTAAGTATAGGCCATTCTAGAGCTAACTTGGGTAAAATATGTTATTTTGTAGCCAACTATGATTATTAAATCAATTTTCAACTTATTATGTCATTTTGGAGCTAAATTAGTCATTTTAATGAGCTAACCACGGTTCTTATGATGTTTTTACCTAACTATGCTAATTATGTCATTTTGGAGGATAATTAGCTAAGTTTGTCTTTGTTGGGGAAAATAACCTACGTAGAAGAAGAAAGAGAAGAACCAAGAAGAGAAGAAGCAAGAAGAGAAGAAGCAAGAAGAGAAGAAGAAGGAGAAGTAGAAGGAAGAGGAGAAGAAGAAGAAAATAAGAAGGTCAATAATAAGGAGAAGAAGGAGAAGAAGAAGGAGAAGAAGAAGGAGAAGAAGAAGGAGAAGGAGGAGGAGGAGGAGAAGGAGAAGGAGAAGTAAAAGAAGAAGAAGGAGGAGGAGTAGGAGAAGGAGAAGAAGAAGGAGCAGGAAGAGGAGAAGAAGAAGAAAATAAGAAGGAGAAGAAGAAGGAGAAGAAGAAGGAGAAGAAGAAGGAGAAGAAGAAGGAGAAGGAGGAGGAGGAGAAGGAGAAGGAGAAGTAAAAGAAGAAGGAGGAGGATGAGGAGAAAGAGAAGGAGAAGGAGAAGGAAGAGGAGAAGAAGAAGAAAACAAGAAGGGCAAGAAGAAGGAGAAGAAGCTTCTCTCCTCCTTATGCTCCTTCTTGTCCTTCTTCTTCCTCCTTCTCCTTCTTCTTCTCTTCTTCTTCTTCCTTGTGTTCATTTCTCCTCTTTCTTCTCCTCTTGTCCTCTTCTTAGGGCTAAATTAGCTAATTATGCCTTTTTGGAGCTAATTATTTCATTTTGGAGGATAAATAGCTAAGTATAGGTCATTTATTTTTAAATAGGCCATTTTGGAGGTAACTAAGCTAATTCTATCTTTTAGGTGGAAGCCAAGCTAAGTATAGGCCATTGTAGAGCTAACTTTGGTAAAATATATCATTTTGTAGCCAACTATGATTATTAAATCCATTTTGACCTTATTATTTCATTTTGGAGAGAAATTAGTCATTTTAATGAGCAAACAAAGGTTCTTATGATGTTTTTACCTAACTATGCTAATTACGTCATTTTGGAGGATAATTAGCTGAGTATAGGTCATTTTTAATTAAATAGGACATTTCGGAGCTAACTAAGCTAATTATGTCATTTCGTTGGATAATTATCCAATTTAGTCTTTTTGGATAACTCTAAGCTACGTAGAAATAGAGAAAGAGAAGAAGCAACAAAAGAAGAAGAAGGAGAAGTAAAAGAAGAAGGAGGAGGAGGAGGAGAAGTAGAAGGAGAAGGAGAAGGAAGAGGAGAAGAAGAAGAAAACAAGAAGGACAAGAAGAAGGAGAAGAAGCTTCTCTCCTCCTTCTTCTCCTTCTTCTACTTCTTCTTCCTCCTTCTCCTCCTTCTTCTCTTCTTCTTCTTCTTCCTTTTTTTCATTTCTCCTCTTTCTTCTCCTCTTGTCTTCTTCTTCGGGCTAAATTAGCTAATTATGCCTTTTTGGAGCTAATTATTTCATTTTGGAGGATAAATAGCTAAGTATAGGCCGTTCTAGAGCTAACTTGGGTAAAATATGTTATTTTGGAGCCAACTATGATTATTAAATCGATTTTGAACTTATTATGTCATTTTGGAGCTAAATTAGTCATTTTAATGAGCTAACCAAGGTTCTTATGATGTTTTTACCTAACTATGCTAATTATGTCATTTTGGAGGATAATTAGCTAAGTATGTCTTTGTTGGGGAAAATAACCTACGTAGAAGAAGAAAGAGAAGAAGCAAGAAGAGAAGAAGCAAGAATAGAAGAAGCAAGAAGATAAGAAGAAGGAGAAGAAGAAGGAATAGGACAAGAAGAAGAAAAGAAGAAGGTCAAGAATAAGGAGAAGAAGGAGAAGAATAAGGAGAAGAAGAAGGAGAAGAAGAAGGAGAAGGAGGAGGAGGAGGAGAAGGAGAAGGTGAAGTAAAAGAAGAAGGAGGAGGAGGAGGAGAAGGAGAAGAATAAGGAGAAGGAAGAGGAGAAGAAGAAGAAAATAAGAAGGAGAAGAAGAAGGAGAAGAAGAAGGAGAAGAAGAAGGAGAACAAGAAGGAGAAGGAGGAGGAGGAGGAGAAGGAGAAGGAGAAGTAAAAGAAGAAGGAGGAGTATGATGAGAAAGAGAAGGAGAAGGAGAAGTAAGAGGAGAAGAATAAGAAAACAAGAAGGGCAAGAAGAAGGAGAAGAAGCTTCCCTCCTCCTTATTCTCCTTCTTCTCCTTCTTCTTCCTCCTTCTCCTTCTCCTTCTTCTTCTCTTCTTCTTCTTCCTTGTGTTCATTTCTCCTCTTTCTTCTCCTCTTGTCCTCTTCTTCGGGCTAAATTAGCTAATTATGCCTTTTTGGAGCTAATTATTTCATTTTGGAGGATAAATAGCTAAGTATAGGTCATTTATTATTAAATAGGCCATTTTGGAGGTAACTAAGCTAATTCTATCTTTTAGGTGGAAGCCAAGCTAAGTATAGGCCATTGTAGAGCTAACTTGGGTAAAATATATCATTTTGTATCCAACTATGATTATTAAATCCATTTTGACCTTATTATTTCATTTTGGAGATAAATTAGTCATTTTAATGAGCAAACCAAGGTTCTTATGATGTTTTTACCTAACTATGCTAATTATGTCATTTTGGAGGATAATTAGCTGAGTATAGGTCATTTTCAATTAAATAGAACATTTCGGAGCTAACTAAGATAATTATGTCATTTCGTTGGATAATTATCCAATTTAGTCTTTTTTGGATAACTCTAAGCTACGTAGAAATAGAGAAAGAGAAGAAGCAAGAAAAGAAGAAGAAGGAGAAGTAAAAGAAGAAGGAGGAGGAGGAGGAGAAGGAGAAGGAGAAGGAGAAGGAAGAGGAGAAGAAGAAGAAAACAAGAAGGACAAGAAGAAGGAGAAGAATCTTCTCTCCTCCTTCTTCTCCTTCTTCTACTTCTTCTTCCTCCTTCTCCTCCTTCTCTTCTTCTTCTTCTTCCTTTTTTTCATTTCTCCTCTTTCTTCTCCTCTTGTCTTCTTCTTCGGGCTAAATTAGCTAATTATGCCTTTTTGGAGCTAATTATTTCATTTTGGAGGATAAATAGCTAAGTATAGGTCATTTATTATTAAATAGGCCATTTTGGAGCTAACTAAGCTAATTCTGTCATTTAGGTGGAAGCCAATCTAAGTATAGGCCATTCTAGAGCTAACTTGGGTAAAATATGTTATTTTGTAGCCAACTATGATTATTAAATCAATTTTCAACTTATTATGTCATTTTGGAGCTAAATTAGTCATTTTAATGAGCTAACCACGGTTCTTATGATGTTTTTACCTAACTATGCTAATTATGTCATTTTGGAGGATAATTAGCTAAGTTTGTCTTTGTTGGGGAAAATAACCTACGTAGAAGAAGAAAGAGAAGAACCAAGAAGAGAAGAAGCAAGAAGAGAAGAAGCAAGAAGAGAAGAAGAAGGAGAAGTAGAAGGAAGAGGAGAAGAAGAAGAAAATAAGAAGGTCAATAATAAGGAGAAGAAGGAGAAGAAGAAGGAGAAGAAGAAGGAGAAGAAGAAGGAGAAGGAGGAGGAGGAGGAGAAGGAGAAGGAGAAGTAAAAGAAGAAGAAGGAGGAGGAGTAGGAGAAGGAGAAGAAGAAGGAGCAGGAAGAGGAGAAGAAGAAGAAAATAAGAAGGAGAAGAAGAAGGAGAAGAAGAAGGAGAAGAAGAAGGAGAAGAAGAAGGAGAAGGAGGAGGAGGAGAAGGAGAAGGAGAAGTAAAAGAAGAAGGAGGAGGATGAGGAGAAAGAGAAGGAGAAGGAGAAGGAAGAGGAGAAGAAGAAGAAAACAAGAAGGGCAAGAAGAAGGAGAAGAAGCTTCTCTCCTCCTTATGCTCCTTCTTGTCCTTCTTCTTCCTCCTTCTCCTTCTTCTTCTCTTCTTCTTCTTCCTTGTGTTCATTTCTCCTCTTTCTTCTCCTCTTGTCCTCTTCTTAGGGCTAAATTAGCTAATTATGCCTTTTTGGAGCTAATTATTTCATTTTGGAGGATAAATAGCTAAGTATAGGTCATTTATTTTTAAATAGGCCATTTTGGAGGTAACTAAGCTAATTCTATCTTTTAGGTGGAAGCCAAGCTAAGTATAGGCCATTGTAGAGCTAACTTTGGTAAAATATATCATTTTGTAGCCAACTATGATTATTAAATCCATTTTGACCTTATTATTTCATTTTGGAGAGAAATTAGTCATTTTAATGAGAAAACAAAGGTTCTTATGATGTTTTTACCTAACTATGCTAATTACGTCATTTTGGAGGATAATTAGCTGAGTATAGGTCATTTTTAATTAAATAGGACATTTCGGAGCTAACTAAGCTAATTATGTCATTTCGTTGGATAATTATCCAATTTAGTCTTTTTTGGATAACTCTAAGCTACGTAGAAATAGAGAAAGAGAAGAAGCAACAAAAGAAGAAGAAGGAGAAGTAAAAGAAGAAGGAGGAGGAGGAGGAGAAGTAGAAGGAGAAGGAGAAGGAAGAGGAGAAGAAGAAGAAAACAAGAAGGACAAGAAGAAGGAGAAGAAGCTTCTCTCCTCCTTCTTCTCCTTCTTCTACTTCTTCTTCCTCCTTCTCCTCCTTCTTCTCTTCTTCTTCTTCTTCCTTTTTTTCATTTCTCCTCTTTCTTCTCCTCTTGTCTTCTTCTTCGGGCTAAATTAGCTAATTATGCCTTTTTGGAGCTAATTATTTCATTTTGGAGGATAAATAGCTAAGTATAGGCCGTTCTAGAGCTAACTTGGGTAAAATATGTTATTTTGGAGCCAACTATGATTATTAAATCGATTTTGAACTTATTATGTCATTTTGGAGCTAAATTAGTCATTTTAATGAGCTAACCAAGGTTCTTATGATGTTTTTACCTAACTATGCTAATTATGTCATTTTGGAGGATAATTAGCTAAGTATGTCTTTGTTGGGGAAAATAACCTACGTAGAAGAAGAAAGAGAAGAAGCAAGAAGAGAAGAAGCAAGAAGAGAAGAAGCAAGAAGAGAAGAAGAAGTAGAAGAAGAATGAAGAGGATAAGAAGAAGAAAAGAAGAAGGTCAAGAAGAAGGAGAAGAAGGAGTAGAAGAAGTAGAAGAAGAAGGAGAAGAAGAAGGAGAAGGAGGCGTAGGAGGAGAAGGAGAAGGAGAAGGAGAAGTAAAATAAGAAGGAGGAGGAGGAGGAGAAGGAGAATAAGAAGGAGAAGGAAGAGGAGAAGAAGAATAAAAGAAGAAGGAGAATAAGAAGGAGAAGAAGAAGGAGAATAAGAAGGAGAAGGAGGAGGAGGAGGAGAAGGAGAAGGAGAAGTAAAAGAAGAAGGAGGAGGATGAGGAGAAAGAGAAGGAGAAGGAGAAGGAAGACGAGAAGAAGAAGAAAACAAGAAGGGCAAGAAGAAGGAGAAGAAGCTTCTCTCCTCCTTATTATCCTTCTTCTCCTTCTTCTTCCTCCTTCTCCTTCTCCTTCTTCTTCTCTTCTTCTTCTTCCTTGTGTTCATTTCTCCTCTTTCTTCTCCACTTGTCCTCTTCTTCGGGCGAAATTAGCTAATTATGCCTTTTTGGAGCTAATTATTTCATTTGGAGGATAAATAGCTAAGTATAGGTCATTTATTATTAAATAGGCCATTTTGGAGCTAACTAAGCTAATTCTGTCATTTAGGTGGAAGCCAAGCTAAGTATAGGCCATTCTAGAGCTAACTTGGGTAAACTATGTTAGTTTGGAGCCAACTATGATTATTAATTCCATTTTGACCTTATTATGTCATTTTGGAGCTAAATTAGTCATTTTAATGAGCTAACCAAGGTTCTTATGCTGTTTTGACCTAACTATGCTAATTATGTCATTTTGGAGGATAATTAGCTAAGTATGTCTTTGTTGTGGAAAATAACCTACGTAGAAGAAGAAAGAGATGAAGCAAGAAGAGAAGAAGCAAGAAGAGAAGAAGCAAGAAGAGAATAAGAAGGAGAAGAAGAAGGAAGAGGAGAAGAAGAAGAAAATAAGAAGGTCAAGAATAAGGAGAAGAAGGAGAAGGAGAAGGAGGAGGAGGAGAAGGAGAAGGAAAAGTAAAATAAGAAGGAGGAGGAGGAGGACAAGGAGAAGGAGAAGGAGAAGGAAGAGGAGAAGAAGAAGAAAACAAGAAGGACAAGAAGAAGGAGAAGAAGTTTCTCTCCTCCTTCTTCTCCTTCTTCTCCTTCTTCTTCCTCCTTCTCCTTCTCCTTCTTCTTCTCTTCTTCTTCTTCTTCCTTTTTTTCATTTCTCCTCTTTCTTCTCCTCTTGTCCTCTTCTTCGGGCTAAATTATCTAATTATGCCTTTTTGGAGCTAATTATTTCATTTTGGAGGATAAATAGCTAAGTATAGGTCATTTATTGTTAAATAGGCCATTTTGGATGTAACTAAGCTAATTCTATCTTTTAGGTGGAAGCCAAGCTAAGTATAGGCCATTCTAGAGCTAACTTGGGTAAAATATATCATTTTGTAGCCAACTATGATTATTAAATCCATTTTGACCTTATTATTTCATCTTGGGGATAAATTACTCATTTTAATGAGCAAACAAAGGTTCTTATGATGTTTTTACCTAACTATGCTAATTACGTCATTTTGGAGGATAATTAGCTGAGTATAGGTCATTTTTAATTAAATAGGACATTTCGGAGCTAACTAAGCTAATTATGTCATTTCATTGGATAATTATATAATTTAGTCTTGTTTGGATAACTCTAAGCTACGTAGAAATAGAGAAAGAGAAGAAGCAAGAAAAGAATAAGAAGGAGAACTAAAAGAAGAAGGAGGAGGAGGAGGAGAAGGAGAAGGAAGAGGAGAAGAAGAAGAAAACAAGAAGGACAAGAAGAAGGAGAAGAAGCTTCTCTCCTCCTTCTTCTACTTCTTCTTCCTCCTTCTCCTCCTTCTTCTCTTCTTCTTCTTCTTCCTTTTTTTCATTTCTCCTCTTTCTTCTCCTCTTGTCTTCTTCTTCGGGCTAAATTAGCTAATTATGCCTTTTTGGAGCTAATTATTTCATTTTGGAGGATAAATAGCTAAGTATAGGTCACTTATTATTAAATAGTCCATTTTGGAGCTAACTAAGCTAATTGTGTCATTTAGGTGGAAGCCAAGCTAAGTATAGGCCATTCTAGAGCTAACTTGGGTAAAATATGTTATTTTGGAGCCAACTATGATTATTAAATCCATTTTGAACTTATTATGTCATTTTGGAGCTAAATTAGTCATTTTAATGAGCTAACCAAGGTTCTTATGATGTTTTTACCTAACTATGTTAATTATGTCATTTTGGAGGATAATTAGCTAAGTATGTCTTTGTTGGGGAAAATAACAATAGTTAGCTTCAAAATGGCATAATAAGCATAGTTAGCTCGTAAATGACTTGTTTTTACCTAAATTAGCTTTAAAATGACATATAGTTAGCTTAGTTTCCTCCTAAATGACGTAGTAAGCTAAAATAGCTCCAAAATGTCTATTTTATCCAAAAAGTCCTATACTTAGCTTATTTGCTCCTAAATGATATAGTAAGCTAAATTAGCTCCAAAACGGCCTATTTTATCAAAAATGACCTATACTTAGCCTAGTTTGCTCCTAAATAACATAGTAAGCTAAATTAGCTCCAAAATGGCCTATTTTATTAAAAATGCCTTATACTTAGCTCAGTTCTCTCCTAAATGACATAATAAGCTTACCCAGCTACAAAATGACGTATTGTACCTAGCTTAGCTATTAAGTGCCCTATACTTAGTTAGCTCCAAAATGGCATAATTAGTGTAGTTAGCTCCTAAATGACCCTAAGTTAGCTCTAAATCACATATAGTTAGCTTAGTTTCCTCCTAAATGACATAGTAAGCTAAAATAGCTCCAAAATAGCCTATTTTATGAAAAAAGTTCTATACTTAGCTTAGTTTCCACCTAAAAAACATCGTCACTTAAATTAGCTCCAAAATAACCTATTGTACCTAGCTTAGCTATTAAATGCCCTATACCTAGCTTAGTTAGCTCCAAAATAGCATAATAAGGATGGTTAACTCTAAAATGACATATTGTTAGCTTAGTCTTCTCCTAAATGACATAATCAGCTAAAATAGCTCCAAAATACCCTATTTTATGAAAAAAGTCCTATACTTAGCTTGGTTTCCACCTAAATAACATCATAAGCTAAATTTGCTCCAAAATGGCCTATTTTATCAAAGATGATCTATACTAAGCTGAGTTACCTCCTAAATGACATAGTAAGCTAAAATAGCTCCAAAATAGCCTATTTTTTCAAAAATGCCCTATACTTAGCTTAGTTCTATCCTAAATGACATAATAAGCTTACCTAGCTCCAAAATAACCTATTGTACCTAGCTAAGCTATTAAATGCCATATACTTACCTTAGTTAGCTCCAAAATGGCATAATAAGCATAGTTAGCTCATAAAAGACCTGTTTTTACCCAAGTTAGCTCTAGAATGACCTATACTTAGCTTAGTTTCCTCCTAAATGACATTGTAAGCTAAAATAGCTCCAAAATGCCATATTACATAAAAAATGCCCTATACTAGGTTAGTTTCCTCCTAAATGACATAGTAAGCGAAAATACTTCCAGAATGGGCTATTTAATCTAAAATATCCTATAGTTAGCTTAGTTCCCCCCTAAATGACATAGTAATCTATATTAGCTGCAAAATGGCCTATTTTATCAAAAATGTCCTATACTTAGATTAGTTTCCTCCTAAATGACATAGTAAGCTAAATTAGCTCCAAAAAGGTCCATTTTATCAAAAATGCCCTATACTTAGCTTAGGTAGCTCCAAAATGGCATAATTAGTATAGTTAACTCTAGAATGACATATAGTTAGCTTAGTTTCCTCCTAAATTACATAGTAAGCTAAAATAGCTCGAAAATGGCCTATTTTATCAAAAATTCTGATACTTAGCTTAGTTTCCTCCTAAATGACATAGTAAACTAAATTAGCTCCAAAATGGCCTATTTTATCAAAAATGCCCTATACTTAGATTAGTTCTCTCCTAAATGACATTATAAGCTTACCTAGGTCCAAAATAACCTATTGTACCTAGCTTAGATATTACATGTCCTATCCCTAGCTTAGTTAGCTAAAAAATGGCATAATAAGCATGGTTAGCTCCCAAATTACCTGTTTTTACCAAAGTTAGCTATAAAATGACATATAGTTAGCTTAGTTTCCTCCTAAATGACATACTAAGCTAAAATAGATCCAAAAGGGCCTATTTTATAAAAAATGTCTATACTTAGCTTAGTTTCCTCCTAAATGACATAGTAAGCGAAAATAGTTCCAAAATGGGTTATTTATTGTAAAATGTCCTATACTTAGCTTAGTTTCCTCCTAAATGACATTGTAAGATAGACTAGCTCCAAAAAGACCTACTTTATCTAAAATGCCCTATCCTTTGCTTAGTTCTCTCCTGAATGACATAATAAGCTTACCTAGCTCAAAAATGACCTGTTGTACCTAACTTAGCTATTAAATGCCCTATACTTAGCTTAGATAGCTCCAAAATGGCCTAATTAGTATAGTTAGCTCCTAAATGACCTGTTTTTACCTAAGTTAGCTCTAAAATGACATATTGTTAGCTTAGTTTCCTCCTAAATGACATAGTAAGCTAAAATAGCTCCAAAATAGCCTATTTTATGAAAAAAGTCTTATACTTAGCTTAATTCTCTCCTAAATAACATCGTAAGCTTACCTAGTTCCCAAATAACCTATTGTACCTAGCTTAGCTATTAAATGCCCTATACTTAGCTTAGTTAGCTCCAAAATGGCATAATAAGCATGGTTAGCTCCCAAATGACATATTTTTGCCAAAGTTAGCTATAAAATGACATATCGTTAGCTTAGTTTCCTCCTAAATGACATACTAAGCTAAAATAGATCTAAAATGGCTTATTTTACAAAAAAACGTGCTAAACTTAGCTTAATTTTCTCCTAAATGACATAGTAAGCAAAATAGCTCCAGAATGGTCTATTCAATCTAAAATGTCCTATACTTAGCTTAGTTTCGTCCTAAATGACATAGTAAGCTATATTAGCTCCAAAATGGCCTATTTTATCAAAAATGTCCTATACTTAGCTTAGTTCCCTCCTAAATTACATAGTAAGCTAAATAAGCTCCAAAATGGCCCATTTTATCAAAAATGCCATATACTTAGCTTATTTAGCTCCAAAATGGCACAATTAGTATAGTTAGCTCTAGAATGAGATATAGTTTGCTTAGTTTCCTCCTAAATTACATAGTAAGCTAAAATAGCTCCAAAATGGCCTATTTTATCAAAAAAGTCCTATACTTAGCTTACTTTCCTCCTAAATGACATAGTAAACTAAATTAGCTCCAAAATGGGCTATTTTATCAAAAATGTCCTATACTTACCTTAGTTCTTTCCTAAATGACATAATAAGCTTACCTAGCTCCAAAATAAACTATTGTACCTAGCTTAGCTATTAAATGCCCTATACTTAGCTTAGTTAGCTCCAAAATGTTATAATAAGCATGGTTAGCTCCTAAATGACCTGTTCTTACCAAAGTTAGCTCGAAAATAACATATAGTTAGCTTAGTTTCCTCCTAAATGACATAGTAAGCTAAATTAGCTCCAAAATATCCTATTTTATGAAAAAAGTCCTATACTTACCTTAGTTTCCACCTAAAAAACATCGTAAGATAAATTAGCTCCAAAATGGCCTATTTTATCAAAGATGATCTATACTAAGCCGAGTTACCTCCTGAATGACATAGTAAGCTAAATTAGCTCAAAAATGGCATATTTTATCAAAGATGATCTATACTAAGCTGAGTTACCTCCTCAATGACATAGTAAGCTAAATGAGCTCCAAAATGGCCTATTTTATCAAAAATGACCTATACTTATCTTAGTTCTATCCTAAATTACATAATAAGCTTACCTAGCTCCAGAATAACCTATTGTACCTAGCTAAGCTATTAAATGCCATATACTTAGCTTAGTTAGCTCCAAAATGGCAAAATAAGCATAGTTAGCTCATAACTAACCTGTTTTTACCCAAGTTAGCTCTAGAATGACCTATACTTAGCTTAGTTTCCTCCTAAATGATATTGTAAGCTAGAATATCTCCATAATGCCATATTTCATAAAAAATGTCCTATACTTAGCTTAGTTTCCTCCTCAATGACATAGTAAGCGAAAATACTTCCAGAATGGGCTATTTAATCTAAAATGTCCTATAATTAGCTTAGTTTCCCCCTAAATGACATAGTAATCTATATTAGCTCCAAAATGCCCTATTTTATCAAAAATGTCCTATACTTAGATTAGTTTCCTCCTAAATGACATAGTAAGCTAAATTAGCTCCAAAGAGGTCCATTTTATCAAAAATGCCCTATACTTAGCTTAGGTAGCTGCAAAATGGCATAATCAGTATAGTTAGCTCTAGAAAGACATATAGTTAGCTTAGTTTCCTCCTAAATGACATAGTAAGTTACGTTAGCTCCAAAATGGCCTGTTTTATCAAAAATGCCCTATACTTAGCTTAGTTCTCTCCTAAATGACATTATAAGCTTACCTAGCTCCAAAATAACCTATTGTACCTAGCTTAGATATTACATGTCCTATCCCTAGCTTAGTTTGCTAAAAACAGGCATAATAAGCATGGTTAGCTCCCAAATTACCTGTTTTTACCAAAGTTAGCTATAAAATGACATATAGTTAGCTTAGTTTCCTCCTAAATGACATACTCAGCTAAAATAGATCCAAAATGGCCTATTTTATAAAAATGTCTATACTTAGCTTAGTTTCCTCCTAAATGACATAGTAAGCGAAAATAGTTCCAAAATGGGTTATTTAATCTAAAATATCCTATACTTAGCTTAGTTTCCTGCTAAATGACATTGTAAGCTAGACTAGCTCCAAAAAGGCCTATTTTATCTAAAATGCCCTATACTTTGCTTAGTTCTCTCCTAAATGACATAATAAGCTTACCTAGCTCGAAAATGGCCTGTTGTACCTAGCTTAGCTATGAAATGCCCTATACTTAACTTAGTTAGCTCCAAAATGGCATAATTAGTATAGTTACCTCCTAAATGACCTGTTTTTACCAATGTTAGCTCTAAAATGACATATAGTTAGCTTAGTTTCCTTCTAAATTACATAGTAAGCTAAAATAGCTCCAAAATGGCCTATTTTATCAAAAAAGTCCTATACTTAGCTTAGTTTCCACCTAACTGACATCATAAGCTAAATTAGCTCCAAAATGGCCTATTTTCTCATAGATGACCTATACTTAGCTTAGTTAGCTCCTAAATGACATACTAAGCTAAATTAGCTCCGAAATGGCCTATTTTATCAAAAATGCCCTATACTTAGCTTAGTTCTCTCCTAAATGACATAATAAGCTTACCTAGCTCCAAAATAACATATTGTACCAAGCTTAGCTATGAAATGCCCTATACTTAGCTTAGTTAGCTCCAAAATGGCATAATAAGCATGGTTAGCTCCCAAATGACATATTTTTACCAAAGTTAGTTATAAAATGACATATAGTTAGCTTAGTTTCCTCCTAACTGACATACTAAGCTAAAATAGATCCAAAATGGCTTATTTTATAAAAAATGTCCTATACTTAGCTTAATTTCCTCCTAAATGACATAGTAAGGAAAAATAGCTCCAGAATGGTCTATTCAATCTAAAATGTCCTATACTTAGCTTAGTTTCCTCCTAAATGACATAGTAAGCTAAATTAGCTCCGAAATGGCCTATTTTATCAAATATGTCCTATACTTAGCTTAGTTTCCTCCTAAATGACATAGTAAGCTAAATAAGCTCCAAAATGGCCCATTTTATCAAAAATGCCATATACTTAGCTTAGTTAGCTCCAAAATGGTATAATTAGTATAGTTAGCTCTAGAATGAGATATAGTTTGCTTAGTTTCCTCCTAAATTACATAGTAAGCTAAAATAGCTCCAAAATGGCCTATTTTATCAAAAAAGTCCTATACTTAGCTTACTTTCCTCCTAAATGACAGAGTAAGCTAAATTAGCTCCAAAATGGGCTATTTTATAAAAAATGTCCTATACTTACCTTAGTTCTCTCCTAAATGACATAATAAGCTTACCTAGCTCCAAAATAACCTATTGTGCCTGGATTAGCTATTAAATGCCCTATACTTATTTTAGTTAGCTCCGAAATGGCATAATAAGCATGATTAGCTCCTAAATGACCTGTTCTTACCAAAGTTAGCTCGAAAATGACATATAGTTAGCTTAGTTTCCTCCTAAATGACATAGTAAGCTAAATTAGCTCCAAAATAGCCTATTTTATGAAAACAGTCCTATACTTAGCTTAGTTTCCACCTAAAAAACATCGTAAGATAAATTAGCTCCAAAATGGCCTATTTTATCAAAGATGATCTATACTAAGCTGAGTTACCTCTGAATGACATAGTAAGCTAAATTAGCTCAAAAATGGCCTATTTTATCAAAGATGATCTATACTAAGCTGAGTTACCTCCTCAACGACATAGTAAGCTAAATTAGCTCAGAAATGGCCTATTTTATCAAATATGATCTATACTAAGCTGAGTTACCTCCTCAACGACATAGTAAGCTAATTGAGCTCCAAAATGGCCTATTTTATCAAAAATGACCTATACTTATCTTAGTTCTATCCTAAATTACATAATAAGCTTACCTAGCTCCAGAATAACCTATTGTACCTAGCTAAGCTATTAAATGCCATATACTTAGCTTAGTTAGCTCCAAAATGGCAAAATAAGCATAGTTAGCTCATAACTAACCTGTTTTTACCCAAGTTAGCTCTAGAATGACCTATACTTAGCTTAGTTTCCTCCTAAATGACATTGTAAGCTAAAATAGCTCCAAAATGCCATATTACATATAAAATATCCTATACTTAGCTTAGTTTCCTCCTCAATGACATAGTAAGAGAAAATACTTCGAGAATGGGCTATTTAATCTAAAATGTCCTATAATTAGCTTAGTTCCCCCCTAAATGACATAGTAATCTATATTAGATCCAAAATGCCCTATTTTATCAAAAATGTCCTATACTTAGATTAGTTTCCTCCTAAATGACATAGTAAGCTAAATTAGCTCCAAAGAGGTCCATTTTATCAAAATGCCCTATACTTAGCTTAGGTAGCTGCAAAATGGCATAATCAGTATAGTTAGCTCTAGAAAGCCATATAGTTAGCTTAGTTTCCTCCTAAATGACATAGTAAGCTACATTAGCTCCAAAATGGCATATTTTATCAAAAAAGTCCTATACTTAGCTTAGTTTCCACCTAAATGACATCATAAGCTAAATTAGCTCCAAAATGGCCTATTTTCTCATAGATGACCTATACTTAGCTTAGTTAGCTCCTAAATGACATACTAAGCTAAATTAGCTCCAAAATGGCCTATTTTATCAAAAATGCCCTATACTTAGCTTAGTTCTCTCCTAAATGACATAATAAGCTTATCTAGCTCCAAAATAACCTATTGTACCAAGCTTAGCTATTAAATGCCCTATACTTAGCTTAGTTAGCTCCAAAATGGCATAATAAGCATGGTTAGCTCCCAAATGACATATTTTTACCAAAGTTAGCTATAAAATGACATATAGTTAGCTTAGTTTCCTCCTAACTGACATACTAAGCTAAAATAGCTCCAAAATGGCCTATTTTATCAAAAAAGTCCTATACTTAGCTTACTTTCCTCCTAAATGACAGAGTAAGCTAAATTAGCTCCAAAATGGGCTATTTTATAAAAAATGTCCTATACTTACCTTAGTTCTGTCCTAAATGACATAATAAGCTTACCTAGCTCCAAAATAACCTATTGTGCCTGGATTAGCTATTAAATGCCCTATACTTAGTTTAGTTAGCTCCGAAATGGCATAATAAGCATGATTAGCTCCTAAATGACCTGTTCTTACCAAAGTTAGCTCGAAAATGACATATAGTTAGCTCAGTTTCCTCCTCAATGACATAGTAAGCTAAATTAGCTCAAAAATAGCCTATTTTATGAAAACAAGCCTATACTTAGCTTAGTTTCCACCTAAAAAACATCGTAAGATAAATTAGCTCCAAAATGGCCTATTTTATCAAAGATGATCTATACTAAGCTGAGTAACCTCCTGAATGACATAGTAAGCTAAATTAGCTCAAAAATGGCCTATTTTATCAAAGATGATCTATACTAAGCTAAATTAGCTCCAAAATGGCCTATTTTATCGAAAATGCCCTATACTTAGCTTAGTTCTCTCCTAAATGACATAATAAGCTTACCTAGCTCCAAAATAACCTATTGTACCAAGCTTAGCTATTAAATGCCCTATAATTAACTTAGTTAGCTCCAAAATGGCATAATAAGCATGGTTAGCTCCCAAATGACATATTTTTACCAAAGTTAGCTATAAAATGACATATAGTTAGCTTAGTTTCCTCCTAACTGACATACTAAGCTAAAATAGATCCAAAATGGCTTATTTTATAAAAAATGTCCTATACTTAGCTTAATTTCCTCCTAAATGACATAGTAAGGAAAAATAGCTCCAGAATGGTCTATTCAATCTAAAATGTCCTATACTTAGCTTAGTTTCCTCCTAAATGACATAGTAAGCTAAATTAGCTCCGAAATGGCCTATTTTATCAAATATGTCCTATACTTAGCTTAGTTTCCTCCTAAATGACATAGTAAGCTAAATAAGCTCCAAAATGGCCCATTTTATCAAAAATGCCATATACTTAGCTTAGTTAGCTCCAAAATGGTATAATTAGTATAG
This sequence comes from Hordeum marinum, assembly GCA_022496015.1. Classification (NCBI taxonomy): domain Eukaryota; kingdom Viridiplantae; phylum Streptophyta; class Magnoliopsida; order Poales; family Poaceae; genus Hordeum; species Hordeum marinum. The sequence continues at coordinate 1,161,146 of JAAAWK010000960.1, forward strand.
TTAGCTCTAGAATGAGATATAGTTTGCTTAGTTTCCTCCTAAATTACATAGTAAGCTAAAATAGCTCCAAAATGGGCTATTTTATCAAAAAAGTCCTATACTTAGCTTACTTTCCTCCTAAATGACAGAGTAAGCTAAATTAGCTCCAAAATGGGCTATTTTATAAAAAATGTCCTATACTTACCTTAGTTCTCTCCTAAGTGACATAATAAGCTTACCTAGCTCCAAAATAACCTATTATGCCTGGATTAGCTATTAAATGCCCTATACTTAGCTTAGTTAGCTCCGAAATGGCATAATAAGCATGATTAGCTCCTAAATGACCTGTTCTTACCAAAGTTAGCTCGAAAATGACATATAGTTAGCTTAGTTTCCTCCTAAATGACATAGTAAGCTAAATTAGCTCCAAAATAGCCTATTTGATGAAAACAGTCCTATACTTAGCTTAGTTTCCACCTAAAAAACATCGTAAGATAAATTAGCTCCAAAATGGCCTATTTTATCAAAGATGACCTATACTAAGCTCAGTTACCTCCTGAATGACATAGTAAGCTAAATTAACTCAAAAATGGCCTATTTTATCAAAGATGATCTATACTAAGCTGAGTTACCTCCTCAATGACATAGTAAGCTAAATGAGCTCCAAAATGGCCTATTTTATCAAAAATGACCTATACTTATCTTAGTTCTATCCTAAATTACATAATAAGCTTACCTAGCTCCAGAATAACCTATTGTACCTAGCTAAGCTATTAAATGCCATATACTTAGCTTAGTTAGCTCCAAAATGGCAAAATAAGCATAGTTAGCTCATAACTAACCTGTTTTTACCCAAGTTAGCTCTAGAATGACCTATACTTAGCTTAGTTTCCTCCTAAATGACATTGTAAGCTAAAATAGCTCCAAAATGCCATATTACATATAAAATATCCTATACTTAGCTTAGTTTCCTCCTCAATGACATAGTAAGCGAAAATACTTCCAGAATGGGCTATTTAATCTAAAATGTCCTATAATTAGCTTAGTTCCCCCCTAAATGACATAGTAATCTATATTAGCTCCAAAATGCCCTATTTTATAAAAAATGTCCTATACTTAGATTAGTTTCCTCCTAAATGACATAGTAAGCTAAATTAGCTCCAAAGAGGTCCATTCTATCAAAAATGCCCTATACTTAGCTTAGGTAGCTGCAAAATGGCATAATCAGTATAGTTAGCTCTAGAAAGACATATAGTTAGCTTAGTTTCCTCCTAAATGACATAGTAAGCTACATTAGCTCGAAAATGGCCTGTTTTATCAAGAATGCCCTATACTTAGCTTAGTTCTCTCCTAAATGACATTATAAGCTTACCTAGCTCCAAAATAATCTATTGTACCTAGATTAGATATTACATGTCCTATCCCTAGCTTAGTTTGCTAAAAACTGGCATAATAAGCATGGTTAGCTCCCAAATTACCTGTTTTTACCAAAGTTAGCTATAAAATGACATATAGTTAGCTTAGTTTCCTCCTAAATGACATACTCAGCTAAAATAGATCCAAAATGGCCTAATTTTATAAAAATGTCTATACTTAGCTTAGTTTCCTCCGAAATGACATAGTAAGCGAAAATAGTTCCAAAATGGGTTGTTTAATCTAAAATATCCTATACTTAGCTTAGTTTCCTCCTAAATGACATTGTAAGCTAGACTAGCTCCAAAAAGGCCTATTTTATCTAAAATGCCGTATACTTTGCTTAGTTCTCTCCTAAATGACATAATAAGCTTACCTAGCTCGAAAATGGCCTGTTGTACCTAGCTTAGCTATGAAATGCCCTATACTTAACTTAGTTAGCTCCAAAATGGCATAATTAGTATAGTTACCTCCTAAATGACCTGTTTTTACCAATGTTAGCTCTAAAATGACATATAGTTAGCTTAGTTTCCTTCTAAATTACATAGTAAGCTAAAATAGCTCCAAAATGGCCTATTTTATCAAAAAAGTCCTATACTTAGCTTAGTTTCCACCTAAATGACATCATAAGCTAAATTAGCTCCAAAATGGCCTATTTTCTCATAGATGACCTATACTTAGCTTAGTTAGCTCCTAAATGACATACTAAGCTAAATTAGCTCCAAAATGGCCTATTTTATCAAAAATGCCCTATACTTAGCTTAGTTCTCTCCTAAATGACATAATAAGCTTACCTAGCTCCAAAATAACCTATTGTACCAAGCTTAGCTCTTAAATGCCCTATACTTAGCTTAGTTAGCTCCAAAATGGCATAATAAGCATGGTTAGCTCCCAAATGACATATTTTTACCAAAGTTAGTTATAAAATGACATATAGTTAGCTTAGTTTCCTCCTAACTGACATACTAAGCTAAAATAGATCCAAAATGGCTTATTTTATAAAAAAATGTCCTATACTTAGCTTAATTTCCTCCTAAATGACATAGTAATGAAAAATAGCTCCAGAATGGTCTATTCAATCTAAAATGTCCTATACTTAGCTTAGTTTCCTCCTAAATGACATAGTAAGCTAAATTAGCTCCGAAATGGCCTATTTTATCAAATATGTCCTATACTTAGCTTAGTTTCCTCCTAAATGACATAGTAAGCTAAATAAGCTCCAAAATGCCCCATTTTATCAAAAATGCCATATACTTAGCTTAGTTAGCTCCAAAATGGTATAATTAGTATAGTTATCTCTAGAATGAGATATAGTTTGCTTAGTTTCCTCCTAAATTACATAGTAAGCTGAAATAGCTCCAAAATGGCCTATTTTGTCAAAAAGGTCCTATACTTAGCTTACTTTCCTCCCAAACGACAGAGTAAGCTAAATTATCTCCAAAATGGGCTATTTTATAAAAAAGATCCTATACTTACCTTAGTTCTCTCCTAAATGACATAATAAGCTTACCTAGCTCCAAAATAACCTATTGTGCCTGGATTAGCTATTAAATGCCCTATACTTAGCTTAGTTCTCTCCTAAATGACATTATAAGCTTACCTAGCTCCAAAATAACCTATTGTACCTAGCTTAGATATTACATGTCCTATCCCTAGCTTAGTTAGCCAAAAACTGGCATAATAAGCATGGTTAGCTCCCAAATTACCTGTTTTTACCAAAGTTAGCTATAAAATGACATATAGTTAGCTTAGTTTCCTCCTAAATGACATACTCAGCTAAAATAGATCCAAAATGGCCTATTTTATAAAAATGTCTATACTTAGCTTAGTTTCCTCCTAAATGACATAGTAAGCGAATATAGTTCCAAAATGGGTTATTTAATCTAAAATATCCTATACTTAGCTTAGTTTCCTCCTAAATGACATTGTAAGCTAGACTAGCTCCAAAAAGGCCTATTTTATCTAAAATGCCCTATACTTTGCTTAGTTCTCTCCTAAATGACATAATAAGCTTACCTAGCTCGAAAATGGCCTGTTGTACCTAGCTTATCTATGAAATGCCCTATACTTAACTTAGTTAGCTCCAAAATGGCATAATTAGTATAGTTACCTCCTAAATGACCTGTTTTTACCAATGTTAGCTCTAAAATGACATATAGTTAGCTTAGTTTCCTTCTAAATTACATAGTAAGCTAAAATAGCTCCAAAATGGCCTATTTTATCAAAAAAGTCCTATACTTAGCTTAGTTTCCACCTAAATGACATCATAAGCTAAATTAGCTCCAAAATGGCCTATTTTCTCATAGATGACCTATACTTAGCTTAGTTAGCTCCTAAATGACATACTAAGCTAAATTAGCTCCAAAATGGCCTATTTTATCAAAAATGCCCTATACTTAGCTTAGTTCTCTCCTAAATGACATAATAAGCTTATCTAGCTCCAAAATAACCTATTGTACCAAGCTTAGCTATTAAATGCCCTATACTTAGCTTAGTTAGCTCCAAAATGGCATAATAAGCATGGTTAGCTCCCAAATGACATATTTTTACCAAAGTTAGCTATAAAATGACATATAGTTAGCTTAGTTTCCTCCTAACTGACATACTAAGCTAAAATAGCTCCAAAATGGCCTATTTTATCAAAAAAGTCCTATACTTAGCTTACTTTCCTCCTAAATGACAGAGTAAGCTAAATTAGCTCCAAAATGGGCTATTTTATAAAAAATGTCCTATACTTACCTTAGTTCTCTCCTAAATGACATAATAAGCTTACCTAGCTCCAAAATAACCTATTGTGCCTGGATTAGCTATTAAATGCCCTATACTTAGTTTAGTTAGCTCCGAAATGGCATAATAAGCATGATTAGCTCCTAAATGACCTGTTCTTACCAAAGTTAGCTCGAAAATGACATATAGTTAGCTTAGTTTCCTCCTCAATGACATAGTAAGCTAAATTAGCTCAAACATAGCCTATTTTATGAAAACAAGCCTATACTTAGCTTAGTTTCCACCTAAAAAACATCGTAAGATAAATTAGCTCCAAAATGGCCTATTTTATCAAAGATGATCTATACTAAGCTGAGTAACCTCCTGAATGACATAGTAAGCTAAATTAGCTCAAAAATGGCCTATTTTATCAAAGATGATCTATACTAAGCTAAATTAGCTCCAAAATGGCCTATTTTATCGAAAATGCCCTATACTTAGCTTAGTTCTCTCCTAAATGACATAATAAGCTTACCTAGCTCCAAAATAACCTATTGTACCAAGCTTAGCTATTAAATGCCCTATAATTAACTTAGTTAGCTCCAAAATGGCATAATAAGCATGGTTAGCTCCCAAATGACATATTTTTACCAAAGTTAGCTATAAAATGACATATAGTTAGCTTAGTTTCCTCCTAACTGACATACTAAGCTAAAGTAGATCCAAAATGGCTTATTTTATAAAAAATGTCCTATACTTAGCTTAATTTCCTCCTAAATGACATAGTAAGGAAAAATAGCTCCAGAATGGTCTATTCAATCTAAAATGTCCTATACTTAGCTTAGTTTCCTCCTAAATGACATAGTAAGCTAAATTAGCTCCGAAATGGCCTATTTTATCAAATATGTCCTATACTTAGCTTAGTTTCCTCCTAAATGACATAGTAAGCTAAATAAGCTCCAAAATGGCCCATTTTATCAAAAATGCCATATACTTAGCTTAGTTAGCTCCAAAATGGTTTAATTAGTATAGTTAGCTCTAGAATGAGATATAGTTTGCTTAGTTTCCTCCTAAATTACATAGTAAGCTAAAATAGCTCCAAAATGGCCTATTTTATCAAAAAAGTCCTATACTTAGCTTACTTTCCTCCTAAATGACAAAGTAAGATAAATTAGCTCCAAAATGGGCTATTTTATAAAAAATGTCCTATACTTACCTTAGTTCTCTCCTAAATGACATAATAAGCTTACCTAGCTCCAAAATAACCTATTGTGCCTGGATTAGCTATTAAATGCCCTATACTTAGCTTAGTTAGCTCCGAAATGGCATAATAAGCATGATTAGCTCCTAAATGACCTGTTCTTACCAAAGTTAGCTCGAAAATGACATATAGTTAGCTTAGTTTCCTCCGAAATGACATAGTAAGCTAAATTAGCTCCAAAATAGCCTATTTTATGAAAACAGTCCTATACTTAGCTTAGTTTCCACCTAAAAAACATCGTAAGATAAATTAGCTCCAAAATGGCCTATTTTATCAAAGATGATCTATACTAAGCTGAGTTACCTCCTGAATGACATAGTAAGCTAAATTAGCTCAAAAATGGCCTATTTTATCAAAGATGATCTATACTAAGCTGAGTTACCTCCTCAATGACATAGTAAGCTAAATGAGCTCCAAAATGGCCTATTTTATCAAAAATGACCTATACTTATCTTAGTTCTATCCTAAATTACATAATAAGCTTACCTAGCTCCAGAATAACCTATTGTACCTAGCTAAGCTATTAAATGCCATATACTTAGCTTAGTTAGCTCCAAAATGGCAAAATAAGCATAGTTAGCTCATAACTAACCTGTTTTTACCCAAGTTAGCTCTAGAATGACCTATACTTAGCTTAGTTTCCTCCTAAATGACATTGTAAGCTAAAATAGCTCCAAAATACCATATTACATATAAAATATCCTATACTTAGCTTAGTTTCCTCCTCAATGACATAGTAAGCGAAAATACTTCCAGAATGGGCTATTTAATCTAAAATGTCCTATAATTAGCTTAGTTCCCCCCTAAATGACATAGTAATCTATATTAGCTCCAAAATGCCCTATTTTATCAAAAATGTCCTATACTTAGATTAGTTTCCTCCTAAATGACATAGTAAGCTAAATTAGCTCCAAAGAGGTCCATTTTATCAAAAATGCCCTATACTTAGCTTAGGTAGCTGCAAAATGGCATAATCAGTATAGTTAGCTCTAGAAAGACATATAGTTAGCTTAGTTTCCTCCTAAATGACATAGTAAGCTACATTAGCTCCAAAATGGCCTGTTTTATCAAAAATGCCCTATACTTAGCTTAGTTCTCTCCTAAATGACATTATAAGCTTACCTAGCTCCAAAATAACCTATTGTACCTAGCTTAGATATTACATGTCCTATCCTTAGCTTAGTTAGCTAAAAACTGGCATAATAAGCATGGTTAGCTCCCAAATTACCTGTTTTTACCAAAGTTAGCTATAAAATGACATATAGTTAGCTTAGTTTCCTCCTAAATGACATACTCATCTAAAATAGATCCAAAATGGCCTATTTTATAAAAATGTCTATACTTAGCTTAGTTTCCTCCTAAATGACATAGTAAGCGAATATAGTTCCAAAATGGGTTATTTAATCTAAAATATCCTATACTTAGCTTAGTTTCCTCCTAAATGACATTGTAAGCTAGACTAGCTCCAAAAAGGCCTATTTTATCTAAAATGCCCTATACTTTGCTTAGTTCTCTCCTAAATGACATAATAAGCTTACCTAGCTCGAAAATGGCCTGTTGTACCTAGCTTAGCTATGAAATGCCCTATACTTAACTTAGTTAGCTCCAAAATGGCATAATTAGTATAGTTACCTCCTAAATGACCTGTTTTTACCAATGTTAGCTCTAAAATGACATATAGTTAGCTTAGTTTCCTTCTAAATTACATAGTAACCTAAAATAGCTCAAAAATGGCCTATTTTATCAAAAAAAGTCCTATACTTAGCTTAGTTTCCACCAAAATGACATCATAAGCTAAATTAGCTCCAAAATGGCCTATTTTCTCATAGATGACCTATACTTAGCTTAGTTAGCTCCTAAATGACATACTAAGCTAAATTAGCTCCAAAATGGCCTATTTTATCAAAAATGCCCTATACTTAGCTTAGTTCTCTCCTAAATGACAAAATAAGCTTACCTAGCTCCAAAATAACCTATTGTACCAAGCTTAGCTATTAAATGCCCTATACTTAGCTTAGTTACCTCCAACATGGCATAATAAGCATGGTTAGCTCCCAAATGACATATTTTTACCAAAGTTAGCTATAAAATGACATATAGTTAGCTTAGTTTCCTCCTAACTGACATACTAAGCTAAAATAGATCCAAAATGGCTTATTTTATAAAAAATGTCCTATACTTAGCTTAATTTCCTCCTAAATGACATAGTAAGGAAAAATAGCTCCAGAATGGTCAATTCAATTTAAAATGTCCTATACTTAGCTTAGTTTCCTCCTAAATGACATAGTAAGCTAAATTAGCTCCGAAATGGCCTATTTTATCAAATATGTCCTATACTTAGCTTAGTTTCCTCCTAAATGACATAGTAAGCTAAATTAGCTCCAAAATGGTATAATTAGTATAGTTAGCTCTAGAATGAGATATAGTTTGCTTAGTTTCCTCCTAAATTACATAGTAAGCTAAAATAGCTCAAAAATGGCCTATTTTATCAAAAAAGTCCTATACTTAGCTTACTTTCCTCCTAAATGACAGAGTAAGCTAAATTAGCTCCAAAATGGGCTATTTTATAAAAAATGTCCTATACTTACCTTAGTTCTCTCCTAAATGACATAATAAGCTTACCTAGCTCCAAAATAACCTATTGTGCCTGGATTAGCTATTAAATGCCCTATAATTAGCTTAGTTAGCTCCGAAATGGCATAATAAGCATGATTAGCTCCTAAATGACCTGTTCTTACCAAAGTTAGCTCGAAAATGACATATAGTTAGCTTAGTTTCCTCCTAAATGACATAGTAAGCTAAATTAGCTCCAAAATAGCCTATTTTATGAAAATAGTCCTATACTTAGCTTAGTTTCCACCTAAAAAACATCGTAAGATAAATTAGCTCCAAAATGGCCTATTTTATCAAAGATGATCTATACTAAGCTGAGTTACCTCCTGAATGACATAGTCAGCTAAATTAGCTCAAAAATGGCCTACTTTATCAAAGATGATCTATACTAAGCTGAGTTACCTCCTAAATGACATAGTAAGCTAAATGAGCTCCAAAATGGCCTATTTTATCAAAAATAACCTATACTTATCTTAGTTCTATCCTAAATTACATAATAAGCTTACCTAGCTCCAGAATAACCTATTGTACCTAGCTAAGCTATTAAATGCCATATACTTAGCTTAGTTAGCTCCAAAATGGCAAAATAAGCATAGTTAGCTCATAACTAACCTGTTTTTACCCAAGTTAGCTCTAGAATGACCTATACTTAGCTTAGTTTCCTCCTAAATGACATAGTAAGCTAAATTAGCTCGAAAATAGGCCATTTTATCAAAAATATCCTATACTTAGCTTAGTTAGCTCCAAAGTGGCATAATTAGTATAGTTAGCTCTAAAATGACATATAGTTTGCTTAGTTCCCTCCTAAATGACATAGTAAGCTAAATAAGCTCCAAAATGGCCCATTTTATCAAAAATGCCATATACTTAGCTTAGTTAGCTCCAAAATGGCACAATTAGTATAGTTAGCTCTAGAATGAGATATAGTTTGCTTAGTTTCCTCCTAAATTACATAGTAAGCTAAAATAGCTCCAAAATGGCCTATTTTATCAAAAAAGTCCTATACTTAGCTTACTTTCCTCCTAATTGACATAGTAACCTAAATTAGCTCCAAAATGGACTATTTTATCAAAAATGTCCTATACTTAGCTTAGTTCTCTCCTAAATGACATAATAAGCTTACCTAGTTCCAAAATAACCTCTTGTACCTAGCTTAGCTATTAAATGCCCTATACTTAGCTTAGTTAGCTCCAAAATGGCATAATAAGCATGGTTAGCTCCCAAATGACCTGTTTGTACCAAAGTTAGCTATAAAATGACATATAGTTTGCTTAGTTTCCTCCTAAATGACATACTAAGCTAAAATAGATCTAAAATGGCTTATTTTACAAAAAATGTGCTATACTTAGCTTAATTTTCTCCTAAATGACATAGTAAGCAAAATAGCTCCCGAATGGTCTATTCAATCTAAAATGTCCTATACTTAGCTTAGTTTCCTCCTAAATGACATAGTAAGCTATATTAGCTCCAAAATGGCCTATTTTATAAAAAATGTCCTATACTTTGCTTAGTTCCCTCCTAAATGACATAGTAAGCTAAATAAGCTCCAAAATGGCCCATTTTATCAAAAATGCCATATACTTAGCTTAGTTAGCTCCAAAATGGCACAATTAGTATAGTTCGCTCTAGAATGAGATATAGTTTGCTTAGTTTCCTCCTAAATTACATAGTAAGCTAAAATAGCTCCAAAATGGCCTATTTTATCAAAAAAGTCCTATACTTAGCTTACTTTCCTCCTAATTGACATAGTAACCTAAATTAGCTCCAAAATGGGCTATTTTATCAAAAATGTCCTATACTTAGCTTAGTTCTCTCCTAAATGACATAATAAGCTTACCTAGTTCCAAAATAACCTCTTGTACCTAGCTTAGCTATTAAATGCCCTATACTTAGCTTAGTTAGCTCCAAAATGGCATAATAAGCATGGTTAGCTCCCAAATGACCTGTTTGTACCAAAGTTAGCTATAAAATGACATATAGTTTGCTTAGTTTCCTCCTAAATGACATACTAAGCTAAAATAGATCTAAAATGGCTTATTTTACAAAAAATGTGCTATACTTAGCTTAATTTTCTCCTAAATGACATAGTAAGCAAAATAGCTCCCGAATGGTCTATTCAATCTAAAATGTCCTATACTTAGCTTAGTTTCCTCCTAAATGACATAGTAAGCTATATTAGCTCCAAAATGGCCTATTTTATAAAAAATGTCCTATACTTTGCTTAGTTCCCTCCTAAATGACATAGTAAGCTAAATAAGCTCCAAAATGGCCCATTTTATCAAAAATGCCATATACTTAGCTTAGTTAGCTCCAAAATGGCACAATTAGTATAGTTCGCTCTAGAATGAGATATAGTTTGCTTAGTTTCCTCCTAAATTACATAGTAAGCTAAAATAGCTCCAAAATGGCCTATTTTATCAAAAAAGTCCTATACTTAGCTTACTTTCCTCCTAAATGACATAGTAAACTAAATTAGCTCCAAAATGGGCTATTTTATCAAAAATGTCCTATACTTAGCTTAGTTCTCTCCTAAATGACATAATAAGCTTACCTAGCTCCAAAATAATCTATTGTACCTAGCTTAGCTATTAAATGCCCTATACTTAGCTTAGTTAGCTCCAAAATGTTATAATAAGCATGGTTAGCTCCTAAATGACCTGTTTTTACGAAAGGTAGCTCGAAAATGACATATAGTTAGCTTAGTTTCCTCCTAAATGACATAGTAAGCTAAATTAGCTCCAAAATAGCCTATTTTATGAAAAAAGTCCTATACTTAGCTTAGTTTCCACCTAAAAAACATCGTAAGATAAATTAGCTCCAAAATGGCCTATTTTATCAAAGATGATCTATACTAAGCTGAGTTACCTCCTGAATGACATAGTAAGCTAAATTAGCTCAAAAATGGCCTATTTTATCAAAGATGATCTATACTAAGCTGAGTTACCTCCTAAATGACATAGTAAGCTAAATGAGCTCCAAACTGGCCTATTTTATCAAAAATGACTTATACTTATCTTAGTTCTATCCTAAATTACATAATAAGCTTACCTAGCTCCAGAATAACCTATTGTACCTAGCTAAGCTATTAAATGCCATATACTTAGCTTAGTTAGCTCCAAAATGGCAAAATAAGCATAGTTAGCTCATAACTAACCTGTTTTTACCCAAGTTAGCTCTAGAATGACCTATACTTAGCTTAGTTTCCTCATAAATGACATTGTTACCTAAAATAGCTCCAAAATGCCATATTTCATAACAAATGTCCTATACTTAGCTTAGTTTCCTCCTAAATGACATAGTAAGCGAAAATACTTCCAGAATGGGCTATTTAATCTAAAATGTCCTATAATTAGCTTAGTTTCCCCCTAAATGACATAGTAATCTATATTAGCTCCAAAATGCCCTATTTTATCAAAAATGTCCTATACTTAGATTAGTTTCCTCCTAAATGACATAGTAAGCTAAATTAGCTCCAAAGAGGTCCATTTTATGAAAAATGCCCTAAACTTAGCTTAGGTAGCTGCAAAATGGCATAATCAGTATAGTTAGCTCTAGAATGACATATAGTTAGCTTAGTTTCCTCCTAAATGACATAGTAAGCTACATTAGCTCCAAAATGGCATGTTTTATCAAAAATGCCCTATACTTAGCTTAGTTCTCTCCTAAATGACATAATAAGGTTACCTAGCTCCAAAATAACCTATTGTACCTAGCTTAGATATTACATGTCCTATGCCTTCCTTAGTTAGCTAGAAAATGGCATAATAAGCATGGTTAGCTCCCAAATTACATGTTTTGACCAAAGTTAGCTATAATATGACATATAGTTAGCTTAGTTTCGTCCTAAATGACATACTAACCTAAAATAGATCCAAAATGGCCTATTTTATAAAAAATGTCCTATACTTAGCTTAGTTTCCTCCTAAATGACATAGTAAGCGAAAATAGTTCCAAAATGGGTTATTTAATCTAAAATGTCCTATACTTAGCTTAGTTTGCTCCTAAATGACATTGTAAGCTAGACTAGGTCCAAAAAGGCCTATTTTATCTAAAATGCCCTATACTTCGCTTAGTTCTCTCCTAAATTACATAATAAGCTTACCTAGCTCGAAAATGACCTGTTGTACCTAGCTTAGCTATTAAATGCCCTATACTTAACTTAGTTAGCTCCAAAATGGCATAATTAGTATAGTTAGCTCCTAAATGACCTGTTTTTACCAATGTTAGCTCTAAAATGACATATAGTTAGCTTAGTTTCCTTCTAAATTACATAGTAAGCTAAAATAGCTCCAAAATGGCCTATTTTATCAAAAAAGTCCTATACTTAGCTTAGTTTCCACCTAAATGACATCATCAGCTAAATTAGCTCCAACATGGCCTATTTTCTCATTGATGACCTATACTTAGCTTAGTTAGCTCCTAAATGACATACTAAGCTAAATTAGCTCCAAAATGGCCTATTTTATCAAAAATGCCCTATACTTAGCTTAGTTCTCTCCTAAATGACATACTAAGCTTACCTAGCTCCAAAATAACCTATTGTACCAAGCTTAGCTATTAAATGCCCTATACTTAGCTTAGTTAGCTCCAAAATGGCATAATAAGCATGGTTAGCTCCCAAATGACATGTTCTTACCAAAGTTAGCTATAAAATGACATATAGTTAGCTTAGTTTCCTCCTAACTGACATACTAAGCTAAAATAGATCCAAAATGGCTTATTTAATAAAAAATGTCCTATACTTAGCTTAATTTCCTCCTAAATGACATAGTAAGGAAAAATAGCTCCAGAATGGTCTTTTCAATCTAAAATGTCCTATACTTAGCTTAGTTTCCTCCTAAATGACATAGTAAGCTAAATTAGCTCCGAAATGGCCTATTTTATCAAATATGTCCTATACTTAGCTTAGTTTCCTCCTAAATGACATAGTAAGCTAAATAAGCTCCAAAATGGCCCATTTTATAAAAAATGCCATATACTTAGCTTAGTTAGCTCCAAAATGGTATAATTAGTATAGTAGGTCTAGAATGAGATATAGTTTGCTTAGTTTCCTCCTAAATTACATAGTAAGCTAAAATAGCTCCAAAATGGCCTATTTTATCAAAAAAGTCATATACTTAGCTTACTTTCGTCCTAAATGACAGAGTAAGCTAAATTAGCTCCAAAATGGGCTATTTTATCAAAAATGTCCTATACTTACCTTAGTTCTCTCCTAAATGACATAATAAGCTTACCTAGCTCCAAAATAACCTATTGTACCTGGCTTAGCTATTAAATGCCCTATAGTTAGCTTAGTTACCTCCGAAATGGCATAATAAGCATGGTTAGCTCCTAAATGACCTGTTTTTACCAAAGTTAGCTCTAAAATGACATACTGTTAGCTTAGTTTCCTCCTAAATGACATAGTAAGCTAAAATAGCTCCAAAATACCCTATTTTATGAAAAAAGTCCTATACTTAGCTTAGTTTCCACCTAAACAACATCGTCAGCTAAATTAGCTCCAAAATGGCCTATTTTATCAAAGATGATCTATACTAAGCTGAGTTACCTCCAAAATGACATAGTAAGCTAAATTAGCTCCAAAATGGCCTATTTTATCAAAAATGCCCTATACTTTGCTTAGTTCTATCCTAAATGACATAATAAGCTTACCTAGCTCCAAAATAACCTATTGTACCTAGCTAAGCTAATAAATGCCATATACTTAGCTTAGTTAGCTCCAAAATGGCATAATAAGTATAGTTAGCTCATAAACGACCTGTTTTTACCCAAGTTAGCTCTAGAATGACCTATACTTAGCCTAGTTTCCTCCTAAACGACATTGTAAGCTAAAATAGCTCCAAAATGCCATATTTAATAAAAAATGTCCGATACTTCGCTTAGTTTCCTCCTAAATGACATAGTAAGCGAAAATAGTCCCAGAATGGGCTATTTAATCTAATATGTCCTATAATTAGCTTAGTTTCCCCCTAAATGACATAGTAATCTATATTAGCTCCAAAATGGCCTATTTTATCAAAAATGTCCTATACTTAGATTAGTTTCCTCCTAAATGACATAGTAAGCTAGACTAGCTCCAAAAAGGCCTATTTTATCTAAAATGCCCTATACTTTGCTTAGTTCTCTCCTAAATGACATAATAAAGTTACCTAGCTCGAAAATGACCTGTTGTACCTAGCTTAGCTATTAAATGCCCTATAATTAACTTAGTTAGCTCCAAAATGGTATAATTAGTATAGTTAGCTCCTAAATGACTTGTTTTTACAAAAGTTAGCTCTAAAATGACATATAGTTAAGCTTAGTTTCCTCCTAAATGACATAGTAAGCTAAAATACATCCAAAATGCCCTATTTTATCAAAAAAGTCCTATACTTAGCTTAGTTCCCACCTAAATGACATCATAAGCTAAATTAGCTCCAAAATGGCCTATTTTCTCAAAGATGACCTACACTTAGCTTAGTTGGCTCTTAAATGACATAGTAAGCTAAATTAGGTCCAAAATGGCCTATACTTAGCTTAGTTCCCTCCTAAATGACATAATAAGCTTACCTAGCTCCAAAAGAACCTATTGTACCTGGCTTAGCTATTAAATGCCCTATACTTAGGTTAGTTAGCTCCAAAATGGCATAATAAGCATGGTTAGCTCGTAAATGACCTGTTTTTACCAAAGTTAGCTCTAAAATGACATATAGTTAGCTTAGTTTCCTCCTAAATAACATAGTAAGCTAAAATAGCTCCAAAATAGTCTATTTTATGAAAAAAGTCCTATACTTAGCTTAGTTTCCACCTAAATAACATCGTAAGCTAAATTAGCTCCAAAATGGCCTATTTTATCAAAGATGATCTATACTAAGCTGAGTTACCTCCTAAATGACATAGTTAGCTATACTTAGCTTAGTTCTATCCTAAATTACATAATAAGCTTACCTAGCTCCAAAATAACCTATTGTACCTAGCTAAGCTATTAAATGCCATATACTTAGCTTAGTTAGCTCCAAAATGGCATAATAAGCATAGTTAGCTCATAACTGACCTGTTTTTACCCAAGTTAGCTCTAGAATGACCTATACTTAGCTTAGTTTCCTCCTAAATGTCATCGTAAGCTAAAATAGATCCAAAATGCCATATTTCATAAAACATGTCCTATACTTAGCTTAGTTTCCTCCTAAATGACATAGTAAGCGAAAATACTTCCAGAATGGGTTATTTAAGCTAAAATGTCCTATAATTAGCTTAGTTTCCCCCTAAATGACATAGTAATCTATATTAGCTCCAAAATGCCCTATTTTATCAACAATGTCATATACTTAGATTAGTTTCCTCCTAAATGACATAGTGATCTAAATTAGCTCCAAAAAGGTCCATTTTATCAAAAATGCCCTATACTTAGCTTAGGTAGCTCCAAAATGGCATAATCAGTATAGTTAGCTCTAGAATGACATATAGTTAGCTTAGTTTCCTCCTAAATTACATAGTAAGCTAAAATAGTTCCAAAATGGCATATATTATCAAAAAGTCTCATACTTAGCTTAGTTTCCTCCTAAATGACATAGTAAGCTAAATTAGCTCCAAAATGGCCTATTCTATCAAAAATGCCCTATACTTAGCTTAGTTCTCTCCTAAATGACATAATAAGCTTACGTAGCTCCAAAATAACCTATTGTACCTAGCTTAGATATTACATGTCCTATCCCTAGCTTAGTTAGCTAAAAAATGGCATAATAAGCATGGTTAGCTCCCTAATTACATGTTTTGACCAAAGTTAGCTATAAAATGACATATAGTTAGCTTAGTTTCCTCCTAAATGACATACTAAGCTAAAATAGATCCAAAATGGCCTATTTTATAAAAAATGTCCTATACTTAGCTTAGTTTCATCCTAAATGACATAGTAAGCAAAAATAGTTCCAAAATGGGTTATTTAATCTAAAATGTCCTATACTTAGCTTAGTTTCCTCCTAAATGACATTGTAAGCTAGACTAGCTCCAAAAAGGCCTATTTTATCTAAAATGCCCTATACTTCGCTTAGTTCTCTCCTAAATTACATAATAAGCTTACCTAGCTCAAAAATGACCTGTTGTACCTAGCTTAGCTATTAAATGCCCTATACTTAACTTAGTTAGCTCCAAAATGGCATAATTAGTATAGTTAGCTCCTAAATGACCTGTTTTTACCAATGTTAGCTCTAAAATGACATATAGTTAGCTTAGTTTCCTTCTAAATGACATAGTAAGCTGAAATAGCTCCAAAATGGCCTATTTTATCAAAAAAGTCCTATACTTAGCTTAGTTTCCTCCTAAATGACATCATAAGCTCAATTAGCTCCAAAATGGCCTCTTTTATCAAAAATGAACTATACTTAGCTTAGTTCTCTCCTAAATGACATAATAAGCTTACCTAGCTCCAAAATAACCTATTGTACCTAGCTTAGCTATTAAATGCCCTATACTTAGCTTAGTTAGCTCCAAAATGGCCTAATAAGCATGGTTAGCTCCTAAATGACCTGTTTTTACCAAAGTTAGCTTTAAAATGACATATTGTTAGCTTAGTTTCCTCCTAAATGACATAATAATCTAAAATAGCTCCAAAATGGCCTATTTTATTAAAAATGTCCTATACTTAGCTTAGTTTCCTCCTAAATGACATAGTTAGCGAAAATAGCTCCAGAATGGGCTCTTTAATCTAAAATGTCCTATACTTAGAATAGTTTCCTCCTTAGTTACATAGTAAGCTAAAATAGCTCCAAAATGGCCTATTTTATCAAAACTTCCGATACTTAGCTTAGTTTCCTCCTAAATGACATAGTAAACTAAATTAGCTCCAAAATGGCCTATTTTATCAAAAATACCCTATACTTAGCTTACTTCTCTCCTAAATGACATTATAAGCTTACCTAGCTCCAAAATAACCTATTGTACCTAGCTTAGATATTACATGTCCTATCCCTAGCTTAGTTAGCTAAAAAATGGCATAATAAGCATGGTTAGCTCCCAAATTACATGTTTTGACCAAAGTTAGCTATAAAATGACATATAGTTAGCTTAGTTTCGTCCTAAATGACATACTAAGCTAAAATACATCCAAAATGGCCTATTTTATAAAAAATGTCCTGTACTTAGCTTAGTTTCCTCCTAAATGACATAGTAAGCAAAAATAGTTCCAAAATGGGTTATTTAATCTAAAATGTCCTATACTTAGCTTAGTTTCCTCCTAAATGACATTGTAAGCTAGACTAGGTCCAAAAAGGCCTATTTTATCTAAAATGCCCTATACTTCGCTTAGTTCTCTCCTAAATTACATAATAAGCTTACCAGCTCGAAAATGACCTGTTGTACCTAGCTTAGCTATTAAATGCCCTATACTTAACTTAGTTAGCTCCAAAATGGCATAATTAGTATAGTTAGCTCCTAAATGGCCTGTTTTTTCAATGTTAGCTCTAAAATGACATATAGTTAGCTTAGTTTCCTTCTAAATGACATAGTAAGCTGAAATAGCTCCAAAATGGCCTATTTTATCAAAAAAGTCCTATACTTAGCTTAGTTTCCACCTAAATGACATCATAAGCTAAATTAGCTCAAAAATGGCCTATTTTATCAAAAATGAACTATACTTAGCTTAGTTCTCTCCTAAATGACATAATAAGCTCACCTAGCTCCAAAATAACCTATTGTACCTAGCTTAGCTATTAAATGCCCTATACTTAGCTTAGTTAGCTCCAAAATGGCATAATAAGCATGGTTAGCTCCTAAATGACCTGTTTTTACCAAAGTTAGCTCTAAAATGACATATTGTTAGCTTAGTTTCCTCCTAAATGACATAATAAGCTAGAATAGCTCCAAAATGGCCTATTTTATTAAAAATGTCCTATACTTAGCTTAGTTTCCTCCTAAATGACATAGTTAGCGAAAATAGCTCCAGAATGGGCTATTTAATCTAGAATTTCCTATACTTAGAATAGTTTCCTCCTAAATTACATAGTAAGCTAAAATAGCTCCAAAATGGCCTATTTTATCAAAAATTCCGATACTTAGCTTAGTTTCCTCCTAAATGACATAGTAAACTAAATTAGCTCCAAAATGGCCTATTTTATCAAAAATACCCTATACTTAGCTTAGTTCTCTCCTAAATGACATTATAAGCTTACCTAGCTCCAAAATAACCTATTGTACCTAGCTTAGATATTACATGTCCTATCCCTAGCTTAGTTAGCTAAAAAATGGCATAATAAGCATTGTTAGCTCCCAAATTACATGTTTTGACCAAAGTTAGCTATAAAATGACATATAGTTAGCTTAGTTTCGTCCTAAATGACATACTAAGCTAAATAGATCCAAAATGGCCTATTTTATAAAAATGTCCTATACTTAGCTTAGTTTCCTCCTAAATGACATAGTAAGCAAAAATAGTTCCAAAATGGGTTATTTAATCTAAAATGTCCTATACTTAGCTTAGTTTCCACCTAAATGACATCATAAGCTAAATTAGCTCAAAAATGGCCTATTTTATCAAAAATGAACTATACTTAGCTTAGTTCTCTCCTAAATGACATAATAAGCTCACCTAGCTCCAAAATAACCTATTGTACCTAGCTTAG
The DNA here is from genome assembly GCA_022496015.1 of Hordeum marinum. NCBI lineage: Eukaryota > Viridiplantae > Streptophyta > Magnoliopsida > Poales > Poaceae > Hordeum > Hordeum marinum. Next base: position 1,179,713 of record JAAAWK010000960.1, read on the forward strand.
CTATTAAATGCCCTATACTTAGCTTAGTTAGCTCCAAAATGGCATAATAAGCATGGTTATCTCCTAAATGGCCTGTTTTTACCAAAGTTAGCTCTAAAATGACATATTGTTAGCTTAGTTTCCTCCTAAATGACATAATAAGCTAGAATAGCTCCAAAATGCCTATTTATTAAAACTGTCCTATACTTAGCTTAGTTTCCTCCTAAATGACATAGTTAGCGAAAATAGCTCCAGAATGGGCTATTTAATCTAAAATGTCCTATACTTAGAATAGTTTCCTCCTAAATTACATAGTAAGCTAAAATAGCTCCAAAATGGCCTATTTATCAAAAATTCCGATACTTAGCTTAGTTTTCCTAAATGACATAGTAAACTAAATTAGCTCCAAAATGGCCTATTTTATCAAAAATAACCCTTACTTAGCTTAGTTCTCTCCTAAATGACATTATAAGCTTACCTAGCTCCAAAATAACCTATTGTACCTAGCTTAGATATTACATGTCCTATCCCTACCTTAGTTAGCTAAAAAATGGCATAATAAGCATGGTTAGCTCCCAAATTACCTGTTTTTACCAAAGTGAGCTATAAAATGACATATAGTTAGCTTAGTTTCGTCCTAAATGACATACTAAGCTAAAATAGATCCAAAATGTCCTATTTTATAAAAAATGTCCTATACTTAGCTTAGTTTCCTCCTAAATGACATAGTAAGCGAAAATAGTTCCAAAATGGGTTATTTAATCCACAATGTCCTATACTTAGCTTAGTGTCCTCCTAAATGACATTGTAAGCTAGACTAGCTCCAAAAAGCCCTATTTTATCTAAAATGCCCTATACTTGGCTTAGTTCTCTCCTAAATTACATAATAAGCTTACCTAGCTCGAAAATGACCTGTTGTACCTAGCTTAGCTATTAAATGCCCTATACTTAACTTAGTTAGCTCCAAAATGGCATAATTAGTATAGTTAGCTCCTAAATGACCTGGTTTACCAATGTTAGCTCTAAAATGACATATAGTTAGCTTAGTTTCCTTCTAATTACAGTAAGCTAAATAGCTCCAAAATGGCCTATTTTTATCAAAAAAGTCCTATACTTAGCTTAGTTTCCATCTAAATGATCTATACTAAACTGAGTTACCTCCTAAATGACATAGTAAGCTAAATTAGGTCCAAAATGACCTATTTTATCAAAAATCACCTATACTTAGCTTAGTTCTATCCTAAATTACATAATATAGCTTACCTACCTCCAAAACAACCTATTGTACCTAGCTAAGCTATTAAATGCTCATATACTTAGCTTAGTTAGCTCCAAATGGCATAATAAGCATAGTTAGCTCATAACTGACCTGTTTTTTACCCAAGTAGCTCTAGAATGACCTATACTTAGCTTAGTTTCCTCCTAAATGACATAGTAAGCTAAAATAGATCCAAAATGCCTATTTCATTTCATAAAAAAATGGCCTATACTTAGCTAGTTTCCTCCTAAATGACATAGTAAGCGAAAATACTACTTCCAGAATGGGCTATTTAATCTAAAATGGCCTATAATTAGCTTAGTTTTCCCCCTAAATGACTAGAATCTATATTAGCTCCAAAATGCCCTATTTTATCAACAATGTCATATACTTAGATTATTTTCCTCCTAAATGACATAGTAAGCTAAATAACCTCCAAAAAGGTCCATTTTATCAAAAATGCCCGATACTTAGCTTAGGTAGCTCCAAAATGGCATAATCAGTATAGTTATCTCTAGAATGACATATAGTTAGCTTAGTTTCCTCCTAAATTACATAGTAAGCTAAAATAGCTCCAAAGTGGCCTATATTATCAAAAAGTCTGATACTTAGCTTAGTTTCCTCCTAAATGACATAGTAAGCTAAATTAGCTCCAAAATGGCCTATTTTATGAAAAATGCCCTATACTTAGCTTAGTTCTCTCCTAAATGACATAATAAGCTTACCTAGCACCAAAATAACCTATTGTACATAGCTTAGATATTACATGTCCTATCCCTAGCTTAGTTAGCTAAAAAATGGCATAATAAGGATGGTTAGCTCCCGAATTACATGTTTTGTCCAAAGTTAGCAATAAAATGACATATAGTTAGTTTAGTTTCGTCCTAAATGACATACTGAGCTAAAATAGATCTAAAATGGCCTATTTTATAAAAAATGTCCTATACTTAGCTTAGTTTCCTCCTAATGACTAGTAAGCAAAAATAGTTCCAAAATGGGTTATTTAATCTAAATATCCTATACTTAGCTTAGTTCCTCCTAAATGAAATTGTAAGCTAGACTAGCTCCAAAAGGCCTATTTATCTAAAGCCCTATACTTTCGCTTAGTTCTCTCCTAAATTACATAATAAGCTTACCTAGCTCGAAAATGACCTGTTGTACCTAGCTTAGCTATTAAATGCCCTATAGTTAACTTAGTTAGCTCCAAAATGGCATAATTAGTATAGTTAGCTCCTAAATGACCTGTTTTTACCAATGTTAGCTCTAAAATGACATATAGTTAGCTTAGTTTCCTTCCTTCCAAATTACATAGTAAGCTAAAATACTCCAAAATGGCCTATTTTATCAAAAAAGTCCTCTAATTATCTTAGTTTCCACCTAAATGACATCCTAAGCTAAATTAGCTCCAAAATGGCCTATTTTCTCAAAGATGACCTATACTTAGCTTAGTTAGCTCCTAAATGACATACTAAGCTAAATTACCTCCAAAATGGCCTATTTTATCAAAAATGAACTATACTTAGCTTAGTTCTCTCCTAAATGACATAATAGCTTACCTAGCTCCAAAATAACCTATTGTACCTTGCTTAGCTATTAAATGCCTATACTTAGCTTAGTTAGCTCCAAAATGGCATAATAAGCATGTTAGCTGC
>JAAAWK010000961.1:0-98114 GCA_022496015.1 Hordeum marinum
GAGAACTTAAAAAATGGCTTTGCCTTCTTTTATTTAAGAGAAGACAAGAGGTGATCTGTTAGCACAATATGTCTCATCACGTTTTTTGAAATAGCTTGTTATTGAAGATAAGGCTAAGAGATGACTCATTGTAGACTCTTTTTTTTATCATCTCTAAATTACATGCAAGACTCAAAATAAAACTATCTTATCGACCATTGTATATGTCCTTAGCCATTTAGCCGGAACACGAGGATGACTATGCCGGAAAGGTATGGTGCCGCGTTAGCCATTAAGCCAGAACGCAACTATAACTACGGCGAAAAAGCATTCTGTCCTTTGAATTTTCGCAACGGAAGCAACTAGAATAATGCGATCGAGCACTGTTGTAAAAAGTAAAGAAAAGAAAAGGATGCCTTGCAACTGCAGTTACCGATGCCTTGCAGCTAGATAGTCGGAATATGTTGAATGTTCTTGTTAAATCTTAAACCAAACAAAACCCATCCTTGTTCCCGACCGACACTCCATCTCTGGTCTACACCCACACTCCATCCCTTCCCTTGTCTCCCCACGCTTCTTCCCTCTTGCTCATGGAGTCATGGAGACTTGATCCTCTCCTCCTTGTGCATATATTCAGTTATTATTGCCCTACCCAGCTGAGGCAGCTTCAGCAGGTATATATATTCATTCCTCTTTTCCGTCTGGTGCGGTGCGCAGCGAGACAGCGACGAGTGCGCGACAAGAGCGGCAGATGACAGACATGTCGTCGCCGACCGCGCCTTGGTTTGCGGGTGTGTGTGCCAACTGCCAAGTCATCGTCTTTCCTTTTATTTTTTATTTTTTATCTGTGCAATACCGTGCGTGTACCTGCAGCTCTCTCCTCTAAAACGTACAGTACGTATGTACTATAATGTCGTTGCAGATCTCTTCACAGATGTCAGGGTGAGGACCCTGTCGCAGCAGGTCACCACACTTGGGGACAGGGTGTGGGAACTGGAGCGCGAGAAGGGCAAGCTGGACAAGCAACTGGAGGAGACCAAGGCGATCTCAAGCCACAAGGAAGAGCTGGAGAGAAGCTTCAAGGCTGAAAACGATAAGCTTCGGTCCGAGGTTTCGACCGCAGAGGAAAAATGTGGCAAGTCTGAAGCCGAGGTTGAGAGGCTAAGCAAGGAATTAGGCGCGCTGGCGGAGGCGAAGGAGGCGGCCGCCAAGGAATTCAACGACGAGACAGCAAAAATCAGGCGGGAATCGGAGGATCTCAAGACAAGGCTGGAGGAAATCCTGGCTATCAAGGATTTGGCAGAGAGCGAAAATGACAAGCTCCGTTCAGAGGCTTTGATCGCAAAGGAAAAGCAAAACATGTCTGAAGCAGAGATTGAGAGGCTGAAGATAGAAGTTGGTGGGTTGGCGGAGGCGAAGGAGGCGGCCGCCAAGGCATTTGATGTAAAAAATGCAGAAATCACAGAGGAATTAGAGCAACTCAAGAGGAAGCTGAAGGAAGGACAAACAGATAAGGATTTGGTGGATGGAGAAAATGATAAGCTTCGGTCTGAGGTTTTCACAGCGGAGGAGACATGTAGGCAGTCTGAAGCAGAGGTCAAGTGCCTTAAGCAAGTAGTGGGTGCATTGGTGGAGGCGAAGGAGGCAGCGGCAAAGGCATTTGAAGCCGACAAGGTAGAAATCATGAAGGAAATGGACAATCTTAAGAGGACAATAGAGGAAATCCAGGCCAACAAGGACTCGGTGGAGAGTCAAAACCATGAGCTCCAGTCAAAGATTCTGATTGCAGAGCAGGAGAATAGTGTATTTGAAGCAGAGGTTAAGAGCCTCAAGATGGAATTGGGTGCAGTAGAGGAGGCCAAGGAGGTTCTTGCCAGGGAGTTTGATGCCGAGAAGGCTGAAATCCTCAAGGAACTGGAGGATCTTAAGGGGAATCTGGAGGAATTCCAGGTCAACAAGGGTTTGTTGGAGGGTGAAAATGATAAGCTTCGGTTGGAGGTTTTTGCTGCAGAGCAGAAACAAAGCATGTCTGAAGCAGAGGCTAAGAGCCTTAAGATGGAACTGGTTGCATTAGTGGAGGCAAAGGAGGCGGCTACAAAAGCATTTGACGCCGAGAAAGCAAAAATCACCAAGGATTTGGAGGTTCTCAAGAGGAAGGTGGAGGAAATCCAAACCAAGAAGGATTTGGTGGAGGGTGAAAAGGATAAGCTTCGTTTGGAGATTTTAATAGCAGAGCAGAAACATGCCATGTCTGAATTAGAGGTCAAACGCCTCAAGATGGACTTGGCTGCATTGGCGGAGGCGAAGGAGGCAGCTGTGAAGTCATTTGACGCCGAGAAGGCCAAATTCATCAAGGAGGTAGAGAGCCTCAAGAAGATAGAGGAAATCCATTCCAGCAAGGAAGCAGCTGAGGAAGCAGCGCGCAACAAAGATGTCGAGGCTGATAGGCTCAAGGATGAGTTGGTGAAGGTTCGCGTTTCTGTCTCACGGCTGCAAGCATCCTGTATTGAACTTGATGCGAAGCATTCACGCCTGAATGATGAGATGAATTCAGTCCAGAAAGCACTAGTGTCTGAGAAGGTTCAAGGTAACAAGCTGAAGCTAATAATTGAGGAGCTCGAGAATTACGTTGCTGAAAAGGATGGTGAGAATGGGAAACTAAAGGCGGCATTGGAGGAAAAGAAGAGTGAGATTGATGCCCTCAGCAAAGACAATGAGCAGCTACATCTCACAGTTGCTGAGGCACATGAGAAGAATAAATGTAGCATTTTATCATTCTTATCACCGTGCGGCTCCAAATAACTTGGTTGTAATGTGTTGCATTACTAATGCAATGGTGAATAGTTGGTATTATGCAATGAAATAAAAAAATTATTTTTCTTTGTGATATGTGATGTCTTCATTCATGTTACCTTTATTGGGATGTAGTTTGTGGTGCCTTACATTGTTTCCTTGCCCCCATGGGGTCCCTCCTGGGCGAGAGCTTCGATGGTTCCTTTGCTAGTTTGCCTGGAAACTAGCCGTTCTTTGTCACGTAAGCACGATAGCTATCCTTTGGTGGTTTGCTCGTAAACCTGTCATGCCCTCACCACGTAAGTGTGATATTCTGGCTATGTTCTTTGGTCTGTGGCGGCCTGGATGATCTAGCCCTAGCTGGTGTGTGATCCGGGATCAATCCGCTATCAACACACTTTTTGGCGACTCCGCTGGAGACGATTACCTCGGCTCTACTTTGTAGCAGAATCTCTTTGCCCTAGCCATACTCTTGATTGATCTATCTCCTTGCGCTCGCCATTACCGTTGCATCTGGCCCAAATGGCCAATTGCATCTGGTTTTGACCCCTTGTAATCTCGCTTGCTATTTTGCAAAGTGTTGCCATTGATTCAGCAAGGCGTCCGAGTTCTAAATCATGGAGTACCAAGGTTTTGCATCGCAATATTACTACAATCACCCAAGGTACAACTTGCAAATACATCTTATGTTCCTATAGTTATTTTGCAAGTCATGAATTCTCATGTTGATGTTGCTAGTCATAACAATAGTAAATCTGTTGCATCGGCTAATTGTTATGTTGATAATGCTCCTCATCATACACATCATAATCATGGATATCTAACTATGAATTCTTCGAGTTTTAATGCTACTAGCAACATACAACATGCAAATCCTTATTCATCGGCTATAAGTTCACAATACGCGGTTTCACCACAATTGGCTATAGCAATGCTAACTATTCAGCCAATTACTCTCAGTTCATATGGTGCACAATATGCTAATAGAACAAAGGTTCTACATACAAATTCAGCATCATATGTGAATGCTAGTGCTCAGAATTCGGCCTCATATGTTACTAAAAACTATGGCCGAATGAATGAAATTTCAGCAAGGCATTCAAGTGCTAATGCTCATGATTCAGCCTCATATGTTGCCAATAAGTATGGCCGAATCAATGAGAATTCAGAAAGTTATTTAAGTACTAGTGCTCATGATTCGGCTTCATATGTTACCAATAAGTATAGCTGAATTAATGAGAATTCAGCAATGTGCATGAGTGCTAGTGATCCTGATTTAGTTGCATATGAGTCAGCGTGGCAGATTTTAAATTATCCCGAGGAATTTAAAAGAGCTATGAGAATGGATATTGATGAGATGTGTGCTAAATATAAGCTGAAGCCAATCCCATTTGAGTCCTCAGCTATTAATATAGGAAAGGAAGACATGCCAGCTGACACATGTGGCAAAGAAAGAGTCGATTCAGATATAAGTGGATGTTCGGTTGACAAAACCGAACGAAACATTATCCATTCCGTATCAGTTCCATCTTAGGGAACAAGTCTAGTTGTGGCAAAGCATGGAAAGCATAAGAAATTAGCTAGATTTTATTTTTCAGGAGCTAAAGGGGTTGTGCATTTATCTGGTGACTATCGCATCATTGATCAATGTGATGAAGATCAAGCCCCTACAAGCAAAAAGGAAGAAACGACTGGCTACACAGACAAAACCGGACAGGCCATTTCATCCCTGGTTGGTACTGCCAAACTGGGCTGGCCAGTTTCCCTGGCCGACCACACTACCAAACCAGCCAGGCTGGTTCTTCTGGTTCCAGCAGCCGCCGACGCATCTCTGGATGATTCGGCCCCTGTTGTTGATAATTTCCTGGAGATGAAGGGCAACGTCATGCAAACCAAGGATATGTACTTCTCTAGCATGATTAACAAGGTACAAAGCACTAGTATTTTACCAAATTTCCAATCCAGTTGTATTATTTCAATTGCCACATCTATTAGTGATATTCTTGCTAGTAATGTTAAGGGACCAACTGAGGAAAGTATTCATCTGTTATAAAGACATTTCGTTTTTTATAACTTGTTTCAACTCCAGACTTTTTGTGCGTTTAACATGCACCATCCAAAGCCACCTCATCAATTTTCAGCCATTTCCCACTTCATTCGCTATTTTTCATGCATTTATTAATTTTTTGAACTAAATGACCCTGAAATTGAAAAGCACTACAAATGAAATCTGAAAAGGTTGAAACTTGCATGGTATCATTATTTCACCCACATAGCATGTGCTAAAAAGTTGAGAGGGTTACGGTAAAAACTAGATGCACTTCGTGTACAAACTGGACAATCCCTTTCGAAGTATCAGGGTTTTGGACGAAAACTCATCTGTTAGAAAGGCATTTCGTTTTTTATAACTTGTTTCCACTCCAGACTTTTTGTGCGTTCAACATGCACCATTCAAAGCCACATCATCAATTTTCAACCATTTCCCACTTCATTCGCTATTTTTCATGCATTTATTAATTTTTTTTGAGCTAAATGATCCTGAAATTGAAAAGCACTATAAATGAACTCTGAAAAGGTTGAAACTTGGCATGGTATCATTATTACACTCACATAGCATGTGTTAAAAAGTTGAGAGGGTTACGGTAAAAACTAGATGCACTTCGTGTACAAAGTGGACAATCCCTTTCGAAGTATTAGGGTTTTGGACGAAAAATCATATGTTACAAAGGCATTTCATTTTTTAAACTTATATCAACTCCATAATTTTTGTGCGTTCAACATGCACCATCTAACATGTGCCTAGGAGCAAAAAGCATTAAATTAAAAACTATTTTTAAACTCAAGTTATACACAATCTAGGGTTTGAAGCAAATTTGAAGAATTCAAATTTAAACCATTCAAATTTGAAAACTAATTGTAAAAACACAAAGTAGACAAAATTTTGAATCTAATGCAAAAAGAATCACTCAAAAACATCAAATATCCTAAAAGATATAAGCAATTTGAAACAGAAACTAAAAACAGAAAACAAATAGAAAAAACAAAAAAAACTTTCAAAGCTCCAACCCCTTTAGTGTCGGTTCGTGTCTCCAACCGGGACTAAAGGCTTCACCGGGAGTAAAGGGTATCGACCCCTTTAGTCCCGGTTGGTGTCTCCAGCCGGGACTAAAGGTCCCATTTGAACCGGGACTAATGTCCGACCGGCGCCCTAGCCGCTCGAACCGAAACTAATGCTCACATTAGTCCCGGTTCGTAAGGCAATCGGGACTAATGTGTAGATCGAGCTGTGACGGAAGCCCTGTTTTCTACTAGTGTGCAAAAATGATTTGGTATTTGAAAAATACATGTTTATTGTCCCTTGCAGGTGGTACATTTGGTTATCCATTGGCTCTTTGCGGATGCTCCAGATGCTCTTTGCGGATGCTTTGGTTGTGGCGGCATCACAACACTTGACGCAAGCGATCACGGTGTTTTTCTCCCGGGAACATAGATGACGATCTAGTCTTAGAATTGATTGTCATTACTGTGTCAGACTATCTTTTTGTTTATTTCAGGCCGTGTATCCTTGGTTTTATCCTTGGTTTTTAATATAATCAATCTGTAGGGGCCCCGGACTTGTTCCCTCACCAACACTCCATGCATCCTGCCTCTTCTTAATTCACCAGCAGCACTCCATGTATGCCTTGTCTCCTTGGCCTTCCTCATTGACACTCCATCCTTTCCTTGTCTCTTTTCATTCTTCGGGTCCCTTGTCTACATATATATAGATATTCACCCGAGGCAGCTTCCATCCACATGGGCATGCAGGACGGCGGGCTGCATCTTTTACCTTGGACGAGTGCGTGACAAGACAACAGCGGCCGCAAGCAAGTGCAAGTCTCTGCAACATGTCGTATTATGCTCGTTTGTATTTGTCAGGTGCGCTACACCAAAGCATATATATATATATATATATATTCTTCCATGAAATCAATCCCATCTCCATGTGTGCAGTCCAGCCTGCAGCGTGATCCCTCCCATGCATCTCTCTCCACTAGTTAGTAATTACCCCCTTTTCTGAAACATACACTGCAGAATATCATAGGGCACAGAGGCTAGAGCAAGAAAATTCCCGACTGTCCAACCACAAGCGTCACCTGGAGAGGCAACTGGCGGAGAAGACGAGGACTGCTCAGGTGTCCTCGACCCAGGTCTTCACGCTGGAGCACAAGGTGCGAGAGCTGGAGCGCCAAAACACCGGACTGTCCGGTGAGCTGTCCAAGCAAAGGGGGGGCACCCGGAAGGCGGGCCTGCTCTTCATGAATGCTGCCGATAGGTACCAAGAGGAAGCCAAGAAGCAAATTAGGGCAAAGGCAGAGGAATTGGAGAACACGAGGAAGGCTGGTCTGATGCTAATGAACACCGCCGATACTTACCAAGAAGCGGCAAGGAAGCAAATTAAGGAGAAGGCGGAGGAGCTGGAGGACGCGAGGAAGGCGGTTTTGGCGCTCATGAAAGCAGCAGATGCGTACCAGGAAGAAGCCAAGAAGAAAATTAAGGATAAGGTGCAGGAGCTGAAGGTCATGGGGGCACACAAGGCAGAGCTGGATGCGAGGGTAGAATCTTTGGAGTCGAGGCTCAAGGCAGCTCTGGCAAAGAACTTGGAGTTGGAGGATGATTATGGTAAGGTGAAGGCTGAAAATGATAACCTTCGCTTGGAGGTTGAGAAAGATGCATCTGCAAAGGCATTTGATGCTGACAAGGAAGAAATCTTAACGGAATTGGAGGACCTTAAGATGAAGGCGGAGGTAACTCAACCCAACAAGGATTTGATGGAGGGTGAAAATGATAAGCTTCAGTTGTGTTGAGTATATTGATTATTAGGAAACTAGTCATCAACCCGTGCACATGCACGGGCTAGCACTTCTAATATCTGATACAACAAAGTAATTATGAATAAGAAATATTAGACGATAATATAAATATGTTGATATGGGTGATTATTGTTTTTTTTTGCGGGGAGAAATATGGGTGATTATTGTTACACATGCATGTTTATCTTTCTTGAACATAGGGTTCAACAACGTTACATTGGTTCAGACTATTTTGTGATTAGATTGTTTTCGTCTAATTTGATGACAACATTACAAATATTGTCATTGTGTGTGATGCCGAGCAACCACAAAATCATAGATGATATGTGGAAATATGGATGTGCTACCTTACGAAGGTTATATAAGTGTGTAAAATTGGTAAAAAAACATGGTTTGGAATCCCTCGCAGCACCCGGCTTCATGTTCCTTTGCAGTTCACTGCTGGCCAAGCAGCTCGGAGAGCGCACTTGATGGTGATGGGGAGCCAACTTTGGCCATATGCAGGACTTAGGAGAATGGGATTGAAGGGGAGGTGGAGTCAGCGGCCAGATATAGGGGCCGAGGAAGATGTTTTTCCTTTTTGATCAATCCACAGAAGATTTTATTCGTGGAGTTTTACGGGTCATCAACTGGCGGCAACGAGATGGTCGTCCACGAGCGCACGGTGCAGGAGCGGATCATCACCGGCGGCAACACGGTATGGCCAATGCTCACCGCCACCAACTACGTCGAGCGGGCTCTAGTGATGTGGGACGCGGTGGAAAGCAACACCAGCAGCGTGGCCAACGACAAGGCACTCCTGCGCTCAGTGGCCCCGGGGATGGTGGGCGCGCTCGCAGTGAAGGGACGCGGTGCGCACCATGCGCGTTGGGGCTAATCGCGTCAAGGAGGCCACGGCGCAACGGCTGCGCAAGGAATTCGAGTAGATCCAGTTCCACGACGGCGAGACCCTCGACGCCTTCACCGTGCGCATCATGCACCTCGTCAACAGCCTGCGCTCCCTCGGCGACATGGTGGAGGAAGTCAAGGTCGTGCAGAAGATGTTGCGCGTCGTCCCGGAGCGCTACGCATAGATGGCGTGCTCCCTCGATCTGAACCCTCCTCGATCTGAACCCCCTGTCGGTTGAAGAACTGATCGGGCGTCAGCGTTCCTCGTTGGGACGTGGCGGAGGATCGACGACGACACAGCGCGCGAGCGGCAGCCTGCTCCTGACGGAGGAGAGGAGTGGGAGGCCCGCAGGAAGCAGCACGAGCAAGGGCAGGGCTCCGGCGGCAACGGCAACAGCCGCAAGAAGGGCAAGCCGAAGAACAAGACCGGCAATGGCCGCAACAACAGCGGCAACGGCGAGCGGGACATGTCCCACGTAAAGTGTTACAACTGTAACCATATGGGTCACTTCTCCAAGCAGTGCCGGGAGCCGCACAAGGAGCGCAAGGGGCGAGCAAACCTTGTGCAAGGGCAGGAAGAGGAGCAGGCGTTGCTGATCGCGAGCCTGGACTCGCTCACCGTGGTATGTCCGAGCGCGCCGTCCGTCGAGCACGTCCCGCTCAACGAGGAGCGATCCAATGCTATGGCGACGAAGCAGGCCGGTCACTACGACACGGCTTGCTTCCTGGACTCCGGCACCAGCAACCACATGTGTGGGCGGCGCGAATTCTTCTCCGAGCTGGACATGCATCTTGCATCCACGCCACCACTCAACACTAGCTTCGCCTCGTCTCTGCTCCGCCCCGGCTGCTCCTTTCCGTCCCGGCCGCTCCTCACCGGTCATTCCCTGCCTCGCCGCCCCACATATGTCGTCTCCGCTGTTGTCGGGGAAGACGGCCCCACCTGTCAGTGACCCACCATGGCGAGGCTCGCGAGCTTTTGGAAAGCTCGGACCGAGCTCTGTTTCATGTCGAGCTGGCTCGGGGCTCGGCAACTTTGCCCGAGCCGGACCGAGTTGGCTCGTGTCCAGGCAGATCGGCGACGACACGTCCGTGGAGATCGAGGGGCGTGGCACGATCCTGTTCACGTGCCGGAGCGGGGAACACCTCATGCTGTCAGAGGTCTACTTCATACCCCGCCTCCGCAGCAGCATCGTGTCGCTCGGACAACTCGACGAGATCGGGCTCGACACACGCATCCGACACGGGTGGCTCCAGCTGCGCGACGCCGACAGTCACCTGATCGCCCGCGTGCCTCCTGCGGGTGATGGCATCAGCTGGAACACAACGCCGGACACGCACGAGGACAACAGGCCTGCCACGGCTGAGGCAGCACGCTCACCCATCCCTCCAGAAACTCCGTCCACGCCACCGCCACCGACGGTGGAGTTCGTCTCTCTGCCAACCAACGCGTCGCAGCCGTCACTGGGCGAGGAGGCGCCTCGCCAGTACCGTCACTGGGATCAAATGAGTTTTCAAACTCAAGAGAGATGCCAGTGGCGAGGTGATCAAGCGCAAGGTGCGTCTGGTGGCCAAGGGGTACGTGCAGCGGCAGGGTGTGTGGACTACAGGAAGTTTTCGCCCCTCTCGCCGCGCACCACGGGTGGCCGATTCACCACATGGACGTGAAAACGGACTTCCTCAACAGTGACCTGATCGAGGAGGTGTACGTCGAGCAACCTCCTGGCTTTGCCGTCGACGGAGAGGAGCACAAGGTGCTCTGACTGCAGAAGGCCATGTACTGGCTGCGCCAGGCGCCGAGGGCGTGGAACCGGAGCTCGACCCCAGCCTCCATGCACTTGGATTCGAGCGGAGCCAAGCGGAGCACGCGGTGTACCGTCGCGGCGGCGCTGACAAGCTACTCCTCGTCGGTGTCGACGTCGACGACCTCATCATCACCGGTTCGTCAATCGAGGAGCTGACAAGGTTCAAACTTGAGATGACCAACCTTTTCAAGATGAGTGACCTCGGTGAGCTCAGCTTCTATCTGGGCATCAAGGTGCAGCAACAGAGCGGCCTGATCACGCTCCAGCAAGCCGCGCACGCTTGGAAACTGTTGCAGAAAGCAGGGATGGAGGACTGGAACCCCTGCGCTGTGCCAATGGAGGCACGGCTGAAGCTGAGGAAGACCGGCGACGCCGAGCCCGATCGACGCCACCTTCTACCGCAGCATCATGGGGAGCTTGAGGTACCTCGTTCACACGAGGCCCGACATCACCTACGACGTCGGCTACGTTAGCCGTTTCATGAAGGCACCCACGACGGTGCACCTTGCTACGGTATGTGGCAGGCACCCTGAACCTTGGTGTGTCCAACAGGAAGGGACATGAAGCACCTGAGTTGCTGGGGTACAGCGACTCCGATCTGGCCGGCGACGTCAAAGATCGGAAGAGCACGACTGGACTGATTTTCTTCCTCGGCCGAAGCCCGGTCAGCTGGCAATCTCAGAAGCAACGAGTGGTGCCTACGTCGTCATGCGAGTCAGAGTACATCCCTGCCGCCACTACTACCTGCCAGGGCATGTGGTCGGTGAGCTGCTGAATGAGAAACCACGAGGTCATGCGAGGCCAAAGCAGCAGTAGACACAATTGTGCAGTGACCCAATTGCTTTGCTGCTTATCATCATCTCTGCCCCCCTCTCACCATGTTAGCCCTATCAATTAGCTCACTGATGAAAGATAGATGTCTAGAAAGAACTGGAGCAAAATCTGCTTGCCATATGAGATTTGAGCACGGAGCTCCTTAACCAGAAGGCCGAAGTGAACAAATATCCCAGCAGTCTTGTCTCACTTCGGTTTGCTCCAAAATTAACAGTGAATTTGATTGAATTTAGAGTGAATTTACTCTGTACCTTCAGAGTGCAGATGAGCAACAGTAGCACGAGCACAGGAGAAGCATGGGAGACAGCAGAGCTCCACCAGCGGGAGATCGAGGAGAAGCAGTAGCGGGTGCTTCAGGAGAAGCAGAAGCGGGAGCTCGAGGAAAAGCAACACTGGAGCTCAAGGAGAAGCAGTCGTCGGAGATTCAGGAGAAGCAGCAGCGGGAGATCAAGGACACGCGGGAGAGCAGTTTCGAGCGGTGACCCAGGTCTGGGCGGCGGGAGGGGATCGAGGCGGCGGTGGAGCAGTTCTGGATGGCGGCGGCGGCGACGCCCAAGGGAATCACGGTTGGCCAGCGCCGGCCCCTGGCAATCGCGCAGGCCACGAGCGCACGAGGAAGATGAGACGGAGGGGTCTGTTTGACCCGCTTTCTAGCGAGGGAGTTTTCTGCAAAAAACTTGCCGTGTCGGCACTGACAGGCGGGTCCTGTGAATCAGATACACCGTAAAACACACACATGTTTAGCCTTATTTCAAAAACTCCGTACAAAGATGGTACTGACATGGAAACATTAGCAATCATGGTATCAATACGCACGTCCTGCCCCAATTGTGATACTTTTATGCAATTAACTCTCCAAAACCTGTGTATAATATTCTCTTCCCTGCCGCATCCGCGTCTGTGCAGCTCCATCCCCACAGCTAATCGATTCCTAATCACCCGCCATGCAGGGCGCGTCCACCAGGCTTGTGGCCCCCCTGGAGCTCCTCCGACCTTAATTCCAACTCTATATATTCCTATTCGGGGAGAAAAAATCAAGAAGAAGAGTTCATCGCGTTTCACGATACGGAGTCACAAATCTGGAGGGCAGATCTGTAGTCTGTTTTGGGCTCCGGAGAGGGGAAATCGACGCCGTTGTCATCACCAACCATCCTTCATCACCAATTTCATGATGCTCTTCGCCGTTCGTGAGTAATTCCATCGTAGGCTTGCTGGACGGTGATGGGTTGGATAAGATTTACCATGTAATCGAGTTAATTTTGTTAGGGTTTGATCCCTAGTATCCACTATGTTCTGAGATTGATGTTGCTATGAATTTGCTATGCTTAATGCTTGTCACTAAGACCCGAGTGCCATGATTTCAAATCTGAACCTATTATGTTTTCATGAGTATATATGTGTTCTTGATCCTATCTTGCAAGTTGTAGACACCTATTACGAGTTATGATCCGTATCCCCCAGGGTGACAATGACTGAGATTCTTTCCGGTGATTACCGTAGTTTGAGGAGTTCATGTATTCACTAAGTGCTAATGCTTTGGTCCGTTTCTCTATTAAAAGGAGACCTTAATATCCCTTAGTTTCCATTAGGACCCCGCTGCTACGGGAGGGTAGCACAAAAGATGTCATTCAAGTTTTTTTCCATAAGCACGTATGACTATATATGAAATACATGCCTACATTATATTGATGAATTGGAGCTAGTTCTATGTCACCCTATATTATAACCGTTGCATGATGAATGCCATCCGACATAATTATGTTGGAAATATGCCCTAGAGGCAATAATAATTTGGTTATTATCATATTTCCTATTTCATGATAATTGTCTATTATCCATGCTATAATTGTATTGATCAAAAACAAAGATACATGTGTGGATACATAGACAATCCAATGTCCCTAGTATGCCTCTAGTGAACTAGCCTGTTGATCAAAGATGGTTAAGGTTTCCTAGCCATGGACATGAGATGTCATTTGATAACGGGATCACATCATTAGGAGAATGATGTGATGGACAAGACCCAAACTACAAACGTAGCATATGATCGTGTCAGTTTATTGCTACTATTTTCCGCATGTCAAGTATATGTTCCTATGACCATGAGATCATGCAACTCACTGACACCGGAGGAGTACCTTGTGTGTATCAAACGTCGCAACGTAACTGGGTGACTATAAAGGTGCTCTACAGGTATCTCCGAGGGTGTCTGTTGGGTTGGCATGGATCAAGACTGGGATTTGTTACTCCGTGTGACGGAGAGGTATCTCAGGGCCCACTCGGTAATGCAACATCACAACAAACTTTGCAAGCAATGTAATTAAGTGTTAGCCATGGGATCTTGTATTACGAAACGATTAAAGAGACTTGCCGGTAACAAGGTTGAACTAGGTATGGAGATACCGACGATCGAATCTCGGGCAAGAAACATACTGAAGAACAAAGGGAACGATATACGGGATTAACTGAATCCTTGACATAGAGGTTCGACCGATAAAGATCTTCGTAGAATATGTAGGAACCAATATGGTCATCCAGGGCCCGCTATTGGTTATTGACTGTAGAGGTGTCTCGGTCATGTCTACATAGTTCTTGAACCCGCAGGGTCTGCACACTTAAGGTTTGGTGACGTTTCGGTAGTGTAGAGTTATGTATGGTGGTGACCGAAGGTTGTTCAGAGTCCCGAATGAGATCCCGAACGTCACGAGGAGCTCCGGAATGGTCCGGAGTTAAAGATTCATATATAGGAAGTCCCAGTTTGGTCGCCGGAAAAGTTTCGGGCTCATCGGTAGTGTACCGGGAGTGCCGGTAGTGTACCGGGAGACCTCCGGGAGGGGTATTTCGACCCAAGAGGCTTCATGGGCTGTGGGAGAGTATTAACCAGCCCTTAGTGGGCTGGTGGAATAGCCACAACAGGCCCATGCGGCTGGGAGAAGAAATCCTAAAGGAAAAAGGTGGAAAAAGGCAAAAAGGAGGAATCCTAGTCTTACTAGGATTGGAGGAGGAGAGTCCTCCTCCACCTCCTCTCTATTTCGGCCAACTCCAAGGGCCTTGCCCTGCGCCAAGGCTGCCTCTCCTCTCCTCCTATATATATTTCTGGACTAGAGGGTTTTTGCACAGAAATTACGGCCACGTGCTACCCGTTCCACCGGTGCTCCTCTAGATCGGTTTTCCATAGTGCTTAGGCGAAGCCTTGCCGGAATTGCTCCACCACCATCACCGGAGCGCCGTCATGCTGCCGGTGAACTCTTCCTCCTCTCCACTTCCTCTTGCTGGACCAAGACGGTGGAGATCGTCATCAAGCTGCACGTGTGCTGAACGCGGAGGTGCCGTCCGTTCGGTACTAGGTCGGAAGGACCGTGATCAAGACCAGGAGACGATTCGTGACGTGATCGCGGTTCGGCTCGTGATGAGTTTGCGGGACAGATCATGATGAGTTCGCAGGACGGATCATGATGAGATCGCGGGACAGATCGTGATGTGCTCACGGGACGGATCGTGATGAGATCGCGGGACGGATCGTGATGAGATCGCGGGACGCTCGGCGATTTGGATCGCGAAGATGTTCGACTACACCAACCGCGTTTCTTAACGCTTCCCGCTTAGCGATCTACAAGGGTATGTAGATCAACTCCCCCTCTCATAGATGCTCATCACCGTGGATAGGTTTGCATGCGTGTAGGAAATTTTTTGTTTCTCATGCAACGTTCCCCAACAGTGGCATCATGAGCTAGGTTGATGGTTCGATGAGATCTCGAGTAGAACACAAAAGGTTTGTGGGTGTTGATGCTTAGATTTCTTCCTCCCTTGGTCGTATTTTGGTTCAATGGTATTGTGAGATGAAGCGGCCCGGACCAACATTACTCATACGCTTACGAGAGACCGGTTCCCTCGACGCAACTTGTTGCTTAGATGGCTTGCGGGTGACAGTTTCTCTCACTTTAGTTGGATCGGATCCGACAAAGGCGGTCCTTGAGAAGGTTGAAAAGCAAACTATGTATCGCCGTTGTGGTTTATGCGTATGTGAGAATCGTTCTTGCTAGATACCCGTAGCAGCCACGTAAAACATGCAACAACAATTAGAGGACGTCTAACTTGTTTTTGCAGGGTATGTTGTGATGTGATATGGCCAATTACATGATGTGATATATGTGATGTATGAGATGATCATGTGATGTATAGAATTTCACGACTTGCATGTCGATGAGTACGGCAACCGGCATGAGCCATAGGGTTGTCTTTAATTATTGTATGACCTGCGTGTTAATCATTAAGCGCTATGTAATGCTTTACTTTATCGCTAAACGATAGAAATAGAAGTAGAAGCAAGTCTGGCGCCACAACCCTGATGGCGACACATTGATGGAGATCAAGATGATGGAGATCATGGTGTCGTGCCGGTGACGATGGAGATCATGCCGGTGCTTTAAAGATGGAGATCTTAAGCACAAGTTCATGGCCATATCATGTCACTTATGAATTGCATGTGATGTTAATCCTTTTATGCACCTTGTTTTGCTTAGTATGACGGTAGCATTATAAGGTGACCCCTCACTTAAATTTCAAGATAAATTGTGTTCTCCCCGAGTGTGCACCGTTGCAAAAGTTCGTCGTGTCGAGACACCACGTGATGATCGGGTGTGATAGACTCTATGTTCACATACAACGGGTGCAAGACAGATTTGCACACGCAGAACACTCGGATTAAACTTGACGAGCCTAGCATGTATAGACATGGCCTCGGAACACAAGAGACCGAAAGGTCAAGCATGAGTCATATAGTAGATATGATCAACATAATGATGTTCACCAATGAAGCCACCTTAACATAGTGATGATCAGACTTGAGTTGGTGAATTTGGATCATGTGACACTCAGATGACCTGAGGGATGTCAATTTGAGTGGGAGTTCTTAGGTAATATGATTAATTGAACTCATTATCATGAACATAGTCATAGTGTCTTTGCAAAATATGTTGTAGATTACTAGATCACGTTGTAGCTCCCTTGTATTTTTATATGTTCCTAGAGAAATAGAGTTGAAAGATGATGGTAGCAATATTGCGGACTGGGTCCGTGATCTGAGGATTGTCCTCATTGCTGCACAGAAGGCTTATGTCCTTTATGCACCGCTCGGTGCGCCAACCCCTCTAGCGTTGTCTGTAGATGTTGTGAACATCTGACGGGCACGTTCCGATGACTACTTGATAGTTTAGTGCGTCATGCAGTATGACTTAGAATTGTGGCTCCGAAACATTTTGAACCTCATGGAACATATGGGATGTTCTAAGAGTTGAGATTATGATCTCACGCTCGTGCCCGTGTTGCGAGATATGAGATCTCCAACAAGATTATTTTCCTGCAAGATGAAGGAGAATAGCACAATCGTTGAGCATGTACTCAGATTGTCTGGATACTACAATCGCTTGAATCGAGTGGGAGTTAATCTTCCAGATAAGATAGTGATTGATATAGTTCTCCAAGTCACTATCACTAAGCTACTAGAACTTGGTGATGAACTATAAATTGCCAGGGATAGAAATAATGGTTCCTGAACTAGTCCACGAAACGGGTCAGAATCGGCCAAAACCGGGAGTGTTGATGACCGTCACGTATGCGCACCTTGGGGTTCGTCAATCGTTGAAATCACTCTAGGACCCCAAAATAGTGAGTAATAGTCCACGAAATGGGTCAGAATCGGGCAAAACCGAGAGTGTTGATGACCGACATGTAAGCGCACCTTGGGGTTCGTCAATCGTGGAAATCACTCCGGGACCCCAAAACAGTGACTAATAGTCCACGAAACGGGTCAGAATCGGCCAAAACCGCGATTGTTGATGACCGACACGTAATCGCACTACGGGGTTCGTTAATCATGGAAATCACTCCGGGACCCCAAAACAGTGAGTAATAGTCCACAAAATGGGCTATAATCGGCCAAAACCGGGAGTGTTGATGACCGTCACCGCACACCCTTGGATTCGTCAATCGTGGAAATCACTCTGGGACCCCAAAACAGTGAGTAATAGTCCACGAAACGGGTCAGAATCGGCCACAACCGAGAGTGTTGATGACCGACTTGTAAGCGCACCCCGGGGTTCGTCAATCGTGGAAATCACTCCGGAACCCCAAAACAGTGAGTAATAGTCCACGAAACGGGTCAGAATAGGCCAAAACCGGGAGTGTTAATGACCGACATGTAAGCGCACCCCGGGTTCGTCAAGCGTGGAAATCACTCCGGGACCCCAAAACAGTGAGTAATAGTCCAAGAAACGGGTCAGAATCGGCCAAAACCGCGATTGTTGATATCCGACACGTATGCGCACCCCGGGGTTCGTCAATCATGGAAATCACTCCGGGCCCCCAAAACAGTGAGTAATAGTCCACGAAACGGGTCAGAATCGGCCAAAACCTGGAGTGTTGATGACCGTCACGTATGCGCACCTTGGGGTTTGTCAATCGTTGAAATCACTCTCGGACCCCAAAACAGTGAGTAATAGTCCACGAAACGGGTCAGAATCGGGCAAAACGGCGAGTGTTGATGACCGACATGTAAGCGCACCCCGGGGTTCGTCAATCGTGGAAATCACTACGGGACCCCAAAACAGTGAGTAATAGTCCACGAAACGGGTCAGAATCGGCCAAAACCGCGATTGTTAATGACCGACACGTAATCGCACTCCGGGGTTCGTTAATCATGGAAATCAATCCGGGACCCCAAAACAGTGAGTAATAGTCCACAAAATGGGCCATAATCGGCCAGAACCGGGAGTGTTGATGACCGTCACGTACGCGCACCCCGAGGTTCGTCAATAGTGGAAATCACTCCACGACCCCAAAACAGTGAGTAATAGTGCACGAAACGGGTCAGAATCGGCCAAAACCGGGAGTGTTGATGACCGTCACGTATGCGCACCTTGGGGTTCCTCAATCGTTGAAATCACTCTCGGACCCCAAAACAGTGAGTAATAGTCCACGAAACGGGTCAGAATCGGGCAAAACGGCGAGTGTTGATGACCGACACGTAAGCGCACCCCGGGGTTCGTCAATCGTGGAAATCACTCCGGGACCCCAAAACAATGAGTAATAGTCCACAAAATGGGCCATAATCGGCCAGAACCGGGAGTGTTGATGACCGTCACGTACGCGCACCCCGAGGTTCGTCAATAGTGGAAATCACTCTGGGACCCCAAAACAGTGAGTAATGGTCCACGAAACGGGTCAGAATCGGCCAAAACGGCGAGTGTTGATGATCGACACATAAGCGCACCCCGGGGTTCGTCAATCATGGAAATCACTCCGGGACCCCAAAACAGTGACTAATAGTCCACGAAACGGGTCAGAATCGGCCAAAACCGGGGAGTGTTGGTGACCGACACCTAAGCGCACCCTAGGATTCGTTAATCGTGGAAATCACTCTCGGACCCCCAAAAAAGTGAGTAATAGTCCACGAAACGGGTCAGAATAGGCCAAAACCGGGAGTATTAATGACCGACATGTAAGCGCACCGCGGGGTTCGTCAAGCGTGGAAATCACTCCGGGACCCCAAAACAGTGAGTAATAGTCCACGAAACGGGTCAGAATTGGCTAAAACCGCGATTGTTGATATCCGACACGTATGCGCACCTCGGGGTTCGTCAATCATGGAAATCACTCCGGGACCCCAAAACAGTGAGTAATAGTCCACGAAACGGGTCAGAATCGGCCAAAACCGGGAGTGTTGATGACCGTCACGTATGCGCACCTTGGGGTTCCTCAATCGTTGAAATCACTCTGGGACCCCAAAACAGTGAGTAATAGTCCACGAATCGGGTCAGAATCGGGCAAAATGGCGAGTGTTGATGACCGACATGTAAGCGCACCCCGGGGTTCGTCAATCGTGGAAATCACTCCGGGACCCCAAAACAGTGAGTAATAGTCCACGAAACGGGTCTGAATCGGCCAAAACCGCGATTGTTGATGACCGACACGTAATCGCACTCCGGGATTCGTTAATCATGGAAATCACTCTAGGACCCCAAAACAGTGAGTAATAGTCCACAAAATGGGCCATAATCGGCTAGAACCGGGAGTGTTGATGACCATCACGTACGCGCACCCTTGAATTCGTCAATCGTGGAAATCACTCTGGAACCCCAAAACAGTGAGTAATAGTCCACGAAACGGGTCAGAATCGGTCAAAACGGCAAGTGTTGATGATCGACACATAAGCGCACCCCGGGGTTCGTCAATCATGGATATCACTCCGGGACCCCAAAACAGTGACTAATAGTCCACGAAACGGGTCAGAATCGGCCAAAACCGGGGAGTATTGGTGACCGACACCTAAGCACACCCTAGGTTTCGTCAATCGTGGAAATCACTCTCGGACCCCAAAACGGTGAGTAATAGTCCACGAGAGGGGTGAGAATAGGCCAAAACCGGGAGTGTTAATGACCGACATGTAAGCGCACCCCGGGGTTCGTCAATCGTGGAAATCACTACGGGACCCCAAAACAGTGAGTAATAGTCCACGAAACGGGTCGGAATCGGCCAAAACCGCGATTGTTGATATCCGACACATATGCGCACCCCGGGGTTCGTCAATCATGGAAATCACTCCGGGACCCCAAAACAGTGAGTAATAGTCCACGAAACGGGTCGGAATCGGCTAAAACCATGAGTGTTCATGACCGACACGTTAGCACACCCCGGGGTTCATCAATCGTGGAAATCATTCCGGGACCCCAAAACAGAGAGTAATAGTCCACGAAACGGGTCAGAATCGGCCGAAACCGCGAGTGTTGATGATCGTCACGTACGCGCACCCCGAGGTTCGTCAATAGTGGAAATCACTCTGGGACCCCAAAACAGTGAGTAATAGTCCACGAAACGGGTCAGAATCGGCCAAAACGGTGAGTGTTGATGATCGACACATAAGCGCACCCCGGGGTTCGTCAATCATGGAAATCACTTCGGGACACCAAAACAGTGACTAATAGTCCACGAAACGGGTCAGAATCGGCCAAAACCGGGGAGTGTTGGTGACCGACACCTAAGCGCACCCTAGGATTCATCAATCGTGGAAATCACTCTCGGACCCCAAAACAGTGAGTAATAGTCCACGAAACGGGTTAGAATAGGCCAAAACCGAGAGTGTTAATGACCGACATGTAAGCGCACCCCGGGGTTCGTCAAGCGTGGAAATTACTCCGGGACCCCAAAACAGTGAGTAATAGTCCACGAAACGGGTCAGAATCGGCCAAAACCGCGATTGTTGATATCCGACACGTATGCGCACCCCGAGGTTCGTCAATCATGGAAATCACTCCGGGACCCCAAAACAGTGAGTAATAGTCCACGAAACGGGTCAGAATCGGCCAAAACCGGGAGTGTTGATGACCGTCACGTATGCGCACCTTGGGGCTCGTCAATCGTTGAAATCACTCTCGGACCCCAAAACAGTGAGTAATAGTCCACGAAACGGGTCAAAATCGGGCAAAACCGAGAGTGTTGATGACCGACATGTAAGCACACCCCTGGGTTCGTCAATCGTGGAAATCACTACGGGACCCCAAAACAGTGAGTAATAGTCCACAAAACGGGTCAGAATCGGCCAAAACCGCGATTGTTAAAGACCGACACGTAATCGCACTCCGGGGTCCGTTAATCATGGAAATCACTCCGGGACCCCAAAACAGTGAGTAATAGTCCACAAAATGGGCCATAGTCGGCCAGAACCGGGAGTGTTGATGACCGTCACGTACGCGCACCCCGAGGTTCGTCAATCATGGAAATCACTCCGGGACCCCAAAACAGTGAGTAATAGTCCACGAAATGGGTCAGAATCGGCCAAAACCGGGAGTGTTGATGACCGTCACGTATGCGCACCTTGGGGTTCGTCAATCGTTGAAATCACTCTCGGACCCCAAAACAGTGAGTAATAGTCCACGAAACGGGTCAAAATCGGGCAAAACCAAGAGTGTTGATGACCGACATGTAAGCGCACCCCGGGGTTCGTCAATCGTGTAAATCACTACGGGACCCCAAAACAGTGAGTAATAGTCCACGAAACGGGTCAGAATCGGCCAAAACCGCGATTGTTAATGACCGACACGTAATCGCACTCCGGGGTCCGTTAATCATGGAAATCACTCCGGGACCCCAAAACAGTGAGTAATAGTCCACAAAATGGGCCATAGTCGGCCAGAACCGGGAGTGTTGATGACCGTCACGTACGCGCACCCCGAGGTTCGTCAATAGTGGAAATCACTCCGGGACCCCAAACAGTGAGTAATAGTCCACGAAACGGGTTAGAATCGGCCAAAACCGGGAGTGTTGATGACCGTCACGTATGCGCACCTTGGGGTTCGTCAATCGTTGAAATCATTCTCGGACCCCAAAACAGTGAGTAATAGTCCACGAAATGGGTCAGAATCGGGCAAAACGGCGAGTGTTGATGACCGACATGTAAGCGCACCCCGGGGTTCGTCAATCGTGGAAATCACTACGGGACCCCAAAACAGTGAGTAATAGTCCACGAAACGGGTCAGAATCGGCCAAAACCGCGATTGTTAATGACCGACACGTAATCGCACTCCGGGGTTCGTTAATCATGGAAATCACTCCGGGACCCCAAAAGAGTGAGTAATAGTCCACAAAATGGGCCATAATCGGCCAGAACCGGGAGTGTTGATGACCGTCACATACGCGCACCCCGAGGTTCGTCAATAGTGGAAATCACTCTGGGACCCCAAAACAGTGAGTAATAGTCCACGAAACGGGTCAGAATTGGCCAAAACGGCGAGTGTTGATGATCGACACATAAGCGCACCCCGGGGTTCGTCAATCATGGAAATCACTCCGGGACCCCCAAACAGTGACTAATAGTCCACGAAACGGGTCAGAATCGGCCAAAACCGGGGAGTGTTGGTGACCGACACCTAAGCGCACCCTACGATTCGTTAATCGTGGAAATCACTCTCGGACCCAAAAACAGTGAGTAATAGTCCACGAAACGGGTCAGAATAGGCCAAATACGGGAGTGTTAATGACCGACATGTAAGCGCACCCCGGGGTTCGTCAAGCGTGGAAATCACTCCGGGACCCTAAAACAGTGAGTAATAGTCCACGAAACGGGTCAGAATTGGCCAAAACCGCGATTGTTGATATCCGACACGTATGCGCACCCCGGGGTTCGTCAATCATGGAAATCACTCCGGGACCCCAAAAGAGTGAGTAATAGTCCACGAAACGGGTCAGAATCGGCCAAAACCGGGAGTGTTGATGACCGTCACGTATGCGCACCTTGGGGTTCCTCAATCGTTGAAATCACTCTCGGACCCCAAAACAGTGAGTAATAGTCCACGAAACGGGTCAGAATCGGGCAAAACGGCGAGTGTTGATGACCGACATGTAAGCGCACCCCGGGGTTCGTCAATCGTGGAAATCACTCCGGGACCCCAAAACAGTGAGTAATAGTCCACGAAACGGGTCAGAATCGGCCAAAACCGCGATTGTTGATGACCGACGCGTAATCGCACTCCGGGATTCGTTAATCATGGAAATTACTCTAGGACCCCAAAACAGTGAGTAATAGTCCACAAAATGGGCCATAATCGGCTAGAACCGGGAGTGTTGATGACCGTCACATACGCGCACCCTTGAATTCGTCAATCGTGGAAATAACTCTGGGACCCCAAAACAGTGAGTAATAGTCCACGAAACGGGTTAGAATCGGCCAAAACGGCGAGTGTTGATGATCGACACATAAGCGCACCCCGGGGTTCGTCAATCATGGAAATCACTTCGGGACCCCAAAACAGTGACTTATAGTCCACGAAACGGGTCAGAATCGGCCAAAACCGGGGAGTGTTGGTGACCGACACCTAAGCGCACCCTAGGATTCGTTAATCGTGGAAATCACTCTCGGACCTAAAAACAGTGAGTAATAGTCCACGAAACGGGTCAGAATAGGCCAAAACCGGGAGTGTTAATGACCGACATGTAAGCGCAGCCCGGGGTTCGTCAAGCGTGGAAATCACTCCGGGACCCCAAAACAGTGAGTAATAGTCCACGAAACGGGTCAGAATTGGCCAAAACCGCGATTGTTGATATCCGACACGTATGCGCACCCCGGGGTTCGTCAATCATGGAAATCACTCCGGGACCCCAAAAGAGTGAGTCATAGTCCACGAAACGGGTCAGAATCGGCCAAAACCGGGAGTGTTGATGACCGTCACGTATGCGCACCTTGGGGTTCCTCAATCGTTGAAATCACTCTCGGACCCCAAAACAGTGAGTAATAGTCCACGAAACGGGTCAGAATCGGGCAAAACGGCGAGTGTTGATGACCGACATGTAAGCGCATCCCGGGGTTCGTCAATCGTGGAAATCACTCCGGGACCCCAAAACAGTGAGTAATAGTCCACGAAACGGGTCAGAATCGGCCAAAACCGCGATTGTTGATGACTGACACGTAATCGCACTCCGGGATTCGTTAATCATGGAAATCACTCTAGGACCCCAAAACAGTGAGTAATAGTCCACAAAATGGGCCATAATCGGCTAGAACCGGGAGTGTTGATGACAGTCACGTACGCGCACCCTTGAATTCGTCAATCGTGGAAATCACTCTGGGACCCCAAAACAGTGAGTAATAGTCCACGAAACGGGTCAGAATCGGTCAAAACGGCAAGTGTTGATGATCGACACATAAGCGCACCCCGGGGTTCGTCAATCATGGATATCACTCCGGGACCCCAAAACAGTGACTAATAGTCCACGAAACGGGTCAGAATCGGCCAAAACCGGGGAGTATTGGTGACCGACACCTAAGCGCACCCTAGGATTCGTCAATCATGGAAATCACTCTCGGACCCCAAAACAGTGAGTAATAGTCCACGAAAGGGGTGAGAATAGGCCAAAACCGGGAGTGTTAATGACCGACATGTAAGCGCACCCCGGGGTTTGTCAAGCGTGGAAATCACTCCGGGACCCCAAAACAGTGAGTAATAGTCCACGAAACGGGTCGGAATCGGCCAAAACCGCGATTGTAGATATCCGACACATATGCGCACCCCGGGGTTCGTCAATCATGGAAATCACTCCGGGACCCCAAAACAGTGAGTAATAGTCCACGAAACGGGTCGGAATCGGCTAAAACCATGAGTGTTCATGACCGACACGTTAGCACACCCCGGGGTTCATCAATCGTGGAAATCATTCCGGGACCCCAAAACAATGAGTAATAAGTCCACGAAACGGGTCAGAATCGGCCGAAACCGCGAGTGTTGATGACCGTCACGTACGCGCACCCCGAGGTTCGTCAATAGTGGAAATCACCCTGGGACCCCAAAACAGTGAGTAATAGTCCACGGAACGGGTCAGAATCGGCCAAAACGGCGAGTGTTGATGATCGACACATAAGCGCACCCCGGGGTTCGTCAATCATGGAAATCACTTCGGGACCCCAAAACAGTGACTAATAGTCCACG
Source organism: Hordeum marinum (assembly GCA_022496015.1). Lineage (NCBI taxonomy): Eukaryota > Viridiplantae > Streptophyta > Magnoliopsida > Poales > Poaceae > Hordeum > Hordeum marinum. The sequence continues at coordinate 24,628 of JAAAWK010000961.1, forward strand.
AAACGGGTCAGAATCGGCCAAAACCGGGGAGTGTTGGTGACCGACACCTAAGCGCGCCCTAGGATTCGTCAATCGTGGAAATCACTCTCGGACCCCAAAACAGTGAGTAATAGTCCACGAAACGGGTTAGAATAGGCCAAAACCGAGAGTGTTAATGACCGACATGTAAGCGCACCCCGGGGTTCGTCAAGCGTGGAAATCACTCCGGGACCACAAAAGAATGAGTAATAGTCCACGAAACGTGTCAGAATCGGCCAAAACCGCGATTGTTGATATCCGACACGTATGCGCACCCCGAGGTTCGTCAATCATGGAAATCACTCCGGGACCCCAAAACAGTGAGTAATAGTCCACGAAACGGGTCAGAATCGGCCAAAACCGGGAGTGTTGATGACCGTCACGTATGCGCACCTTGGGGTTCGTCAATCGTTGAAATCACTCTGGGACCCCAAAACAGTGAGTAATAGTCCACGAAACGGGTCTGAATCGGGCAAAACCGAGAGTGTTGATGACCGAAATGTAAGCGCACCCCGGGGTTCGTCAATCGTGGAAATCACTCCGGGACCCCAAAATAGTGACAAAGAGTCCACGAAACGGGTCAGAATCAGCCAAAACCGCGATTGTTGATGACCGACACGTAATCGCACTCCGTGGTTCGTTAATCATGGAAATCACTCCGGGACCCCAAAACAGTGAGTAATAGGCCACAAAGTGGGCTATAATCGGCCTAAACCGGGAGTGTTGATGACCATCACGTACGCGCACCCTTGGATTCGTCAATCGTGGAAATCACTCTGGGACCCCAAAAGAGTGAGTAATAGTCCACGAAACGGGTCTAAATCGGCCACAACCGAGAGTGTTGATGATCGACTTGTAAGCGCACCCCGGGGTTCGTCAATCGTGGAAATCACTCCGGGACACCCAAACAGTGAGTAATAGTCCACGAAACGGGTCAGAGTCGGCTAAAACCGCAAGTGTTCATGACCGACACGTTAGCACACCCCGGGGTTCATCAATCGTGGAAATCATTCCGGGACCCCAAAACAGTGAGTAATAGTCCACGAAACGGGTCAGAATCGGCCGAAACCGGGAGTGTTGATGACCGTCACGTATGCGCACCTTGGGGTTCCTCAATCGTTGAAATCACTCTCGGACCCCAAAACAGTGAGTAATAGTCCACGAAACGGGTCAGAATCGGCCGAAACCGGGAGTGTTGATGACCGTCACGTATGTGCACCTTGGGGTTCCTCAATCGTTGAAATCACTCTCGGACCCCAAAACAGTGAGTAATAGTCCACGAAACGGGTCAGAATCGGGCAAAACGGCGAGTGTTGATGACCGACATGTAAGCGCATCCCGGGGTTCGTCAATCGTGGAAATCATTCCGGGACCCCAAAACAGTGAGTAATAGTCCACGAAACGGGTCAGAATCGGCCAAAACCGCGATTGTTGATGACCGACACGTAATCGCACTCCGGGATTCGTTAATCATGGAAAGTACTCTAGGACCCCAAAACAGTGAGTAATAGTCCTCAAAATGGGCCATAATCGGCTAGAACCGGCAGTGTTGATGACCGTCACGTACGCGCACCCTTGAATTCGTCAATCGTGGAAATCACTCTGGGACCCCAAAACAGTGAGTAATAGTCCACGAAACGGGTCAGAATCGGCCAAAACGGCGAGTGTTGATGATCGACATAAGCGCACCCCGGGGTTCGTCAATCATGGAAATCACTTCGGGACCCCAAAACAGTGACTAATAGTCCACGAAACGGGTCAGAATCGGCCAAAGCCGGGGAGTGTTGGTGACCGACACCTAAGCGCACCCTAGGATTCGTTAATCGTGGAAATCATCTCGGACCCAAAAACAGTGAGTAACAGTCCACGAAACGGGTCAGAATAGGGCAAAACCGGGAGTGTTAATGACCGACATGTAAGCGCACCCCGGGGTTCGTCAAGCGTGGAAATCACTCCGGGACCCCAAAACAGTGAGTAATAGTCCACGAAACGGGTCAGAATTGGCCAAAACCGCGATTGTTGATATCCGACACGTATGCGCACCCCGGGGTTCGTCAATCATGGAAATCACTCCGGGACCCCAAAAGAGTGAGTAATAGTCCACGAAACGGGTCAGAATCGGCCAAAACCGGGAGTGTTGATGACCGTCACGTATGCGCACCTTGGGGTTCCTCAATCGTTGAAATCACTCTCGGACCCCAAAACAGTGAGTAATAGTCCACGAAACGGGTCAGAATCGGGCAAAACGGCGAGTGTTGATGACCGACATGTAAGCGCATCCCGAGGATCGTCAATCGTGGAAATCACTCTGGGACCCCAAAACAGTGAGTAATAGTCCACGAAACGGGTCAGAATCGGCCAAAACCGCGATTGTTGATGACTGACACGTAATCGCACTCCGGGATTCGTTAATCATGGAAATCACTCTAGGACCCCAAAACAGTGAGTAAGAGTCCACAAAATGGGCAATAATCGGCTAGAACCGGGAGTGTTGATGACCGTCACGTACGCGCACCCTTGCATTCGTCAATCGTGGAAATCACTCTGGGACCCCAAAACAGTGAGTAATAGTCCACGAAACGGGTCAGAATCGGTCAAAACGGCAAGGGTTGATGATCGACACATAAGCGCACCCCGGGGTTCGTCAATCATGGATATCACTCCGGGACCCCAAAACAGTGACTAATAGTCCACGAAACGGGTCAGAATCGGCCAAAACCGGGGAGTATTGGTGACCGACACCTAAGCGCACCCTAGGATTCGTCAATCGTGGAAATCACTCTCGGACCCCAAAACACTGAGTAATAGTCCACGAAAGGGGTCAGAATAGGCCAAAACCGGGAGTGTTAATGACCGACATGTAAGCGCACCCCGGGGTTCTTCAAGCGTGGAAATCACTCCGGGACCCGAAAACAGTGAGTAATAGTCCACGAAACGGGTTGGAATCGGCCAAAACCGCGATTGTTGATATCCGACACATATGCGCACCCTGGGGTTTGTCAATCATGGAAATCACTCCGGGACCCCAAAACAGTGAGTAATAGTCCACGAAACGGGTCGGAATCGGCTAAAACCATGAGTGTTCATGACCGACACGTTAGCACACCCCGGGGTTCATCAATCGTGGAAATCATTCCGGGACCCCAAAACAGTGACTAATAGTCCACGAAACGGGTCAGAATCGGCCGAAACCGCGAGTGTTGATGACCGTCACGTAGGCGCACCCCGAGGTTCGTCAATAGTGGAAATCACCCTGGGACCCCAAAACAGTGAGTAATAGTCCACGGAACGGGTCAGAATCGGCCAAAACGGCAAGGGTTGATGATCGACACATAAGCGCACCCCGGGGTTCGTCAATCATGGAAATCACTTCGGGACCCCAAAACAGTGACTAATAGTCCACGAAACGGGTCAGAATCGGCCAAAACCGGGGAGTGTTGGTGACCGACACCTAAGCGCGCCCTAGGATTCGTCAATCGTGGAAATCACTCTCGGACCCCAAAACAGTGAGTAATAGTCCTCGAAACGGGTTAGAATAGGCCAAAACCGAGAGTGTTAATGACCGACATGTAAGCGCACCCCGAGGTTCGTCAAGCGTGGAAATCACTCCGGGACCCCAAAAGAATGAGTAATAGTCCACGGAACGTGTCAGAATCGGCCAAAACCGCGATTGTTGATATCCGACATGTATGCGCACCCCGAGGTTCGTCAATCATGGAAATCACTCCGGGACCCCAAAACAGTGAGTAATAGTCCACGAAACGGATCAGAATCGGCCAAAACCGGGAGTGTTGATGACCGTCACGTAAGCGCACCTTGGGGTTCGTCAATCGTTGAAATCACTCTGGGACCCCAAAACAGTGAGTAATAGTCCACGAAACGGGTCAGAATCGGGCAAAACCGAGAGTGTTGATGACCGAAATGTAAGCGCACCCCGGGGTTCGTCAATCGTGGAAATCACTCCGGGACCCCAAAACAGTGACTAAGAGTCCACGAAACGGGTCAGAATCGGCCAAAACCGCGATTGTTGATGACCGACACGTAATCGCACTCCGGGGTTCGTTAATCATGGAAATCACTCCGGGACCCCAAAACAGTGAGTAATAGTCCACAAAGTGGGCTATAATCGGCCAAAACCGGGAGTGTTGATGACCATCACGTACGCGCACCCTTGGATTCGTCAATCGTGGAAATCACTCTGGGACCCCAAAACAGTGAGTAATAGTCCACGAAACGGGTCTGAATCGGCCACAACCGAGAGTGTTGATGATCGACTTGTAAGCGCACCCCGGGGTTCGTCAATCGTGGAAATCACTCCGGGACACCCAAACAGTGAGTAATAGTCCACGAAACGGGTCAGAATCGGCTAAAACCGCAAGTGTTCATGACCGACACGTTAGCACACCCCGGGGTTCATCAATCGTGGAAATCATTCCGGGACCCCAAAACAGTGAGTAATAGTCCACGAAACGGGTCAGAATCGGCCGAAACCGGGAGTGTTGATGACCGTCACGTATGCGCACCTTGGGGTTCCTCAATCGTTGAAATCACTCTCGGACCCCAAAATAGTGAGTAATAGTCCACGAAACGGGTCAGAATTGGGCAAAACCGAGAGTGTTAATGACCGAAATGTAAGCGCACCCCGGGGTTCGTCAATCGTGAAAATCACTCCGGGACCCCAAAACAGTGACTAAGAGTCCACGAAACGGGTCAGAATCGGCCAAAACCGCGATTGTTGATGACCGACACGTAATCGCACTCCGGGGTTCGTTAATCATGGAAATCACTCCGGGACCCCAAAACAGTGAGTAATAGTCCACAAAGTGGGCTATAATCGGCCAAAACCGGGAGTGTTGATGACCATCACGTACGCGCACCCTTGGATTCGTCAATCGTGGAAATCACTCTGGGACCCCAAAACAATGAGTAATAGTCCACTAAACGGGTCTGAATCGGCCACAACCGAGAGTGTTGATGATCGACTTGTAAGCGCACCCCGGGGTTCGTCAATCGTGGAAATCACTCCGGGACACCCAAACAGTGAGTAATAGTCCACGAAACGGGTCAGAATCGGCTAAAACCGCAAGGGTTCATGACCGACACGTTAGCACACCCCGGGGTTCATCAATCGTGGAAATCATTCTGGGACCCCAAAACAGTGAGTAATAGTCCACGAAACGGGTCAGAATCGGCCGAAACCAGGAGTGTTGATGACCGTCACGTATGCGCACCTTGGGGTTCCTCAATCGTTGAAATCACTCTCGGACCCCAAAACAGTGAGTAATAGTCCACGAAACGGGTCAGAATCGGGCAAAACGGCGAGTGTTGATGACCGACATGTAAGCGCATCCCGGGGTTCGTCAATCGTGGAAATCACTCCGGGACCCCAAAACAGTGACTAAGAGTCCACGAAACGGGTCAGAATAGGCCAAAACCGGGAGTGTTAATGACCGACATGTAAGCGCACCCCGGGGTTCGTCAAGCGTGGAAATCACTCCGGGACCCCAAAACAGTGAGTAATAGTCCACGAAACGGGTCAGAATTGGCCAAAACCGCAATTGTTGATATCCGACACGTATGCGCACCCCGGGGTTCGTCAATCATGGAAATCACTCCGGGACCCCAAAAGAGTGAGTAATAGTCCACGAAACGGGTCAGAATCGGCCAAAACCGGGAGTGTTGATGACCGTCACGTATGCGCACCTTGGGGTTCCTCAATCGTTGAAATCACTCTCGGACCCCAAAACAGTGAGTAATAGTCCACGAAACGGGTCAGAATCGGGCAAAACGGCGAGTGTTGATGACCGACATGTAAGCGCATCCTGAGGTTCGTCAATCGTGGAAATCACTCTGGGACCCCAAAACAGTGAGTAATAGTCCACGAAACGGGTCAGAATCGGCCAAAACCGCGATTGTTGATGACTGACACGTAATCGCACTCCGGGATTCGTTAATCATGGAAATCACTCTAGGACCCCAAAACAGTGAGTAAGAGTCCACAAAATGGGCAATAATCGGCTAGAACCGGGAGTGTTGATGACAGTCACGTACGCGCACCCTTGCATTCGTCAATCGTGGAAATCACTCTGGGACCCCAAAACAGTGAGTAATAGTCCACGAAACGGGTCAGAATCGGTCAAAACGGCAAGGGTTGATGATCGACACATAAGTGCACCCCGGGGTTCGTCAATCATGGATATCACTCCGGGACCCCAAAACAGTGACTAATAGTCCACGAAACGGGTCAGAATCGGCCAAAACCGGGGAGTATTGGTGACCGACACCTAAGCGCACCCTAGGATTCGTCAATCGTGGAAATCACTCTCGGACCCCAAAACAGTGAGTAATAGTCCACGAAAGGGGTCAGAATAGGCCAAAACCGGGAGTGTTAATGACCGACATGTAAGCGCACCCCGGGGTTCTTCAAGCGTGGAAATCACTCCGGGACCCCAAAACAGTGAGTAATAGTCCACGAAACGGGTTGGAATCGGCCAAAACCGCGATTGTTGATATCCGACACATATGCGCACTCTGGGGTTCGTCAATCATGGAAATCACTCCGGGACCCCAAAACAGTGAGTAATAGTCCACGAAACGGGTCGGAATCGGCTAAAACCATGAGTGTTCATGACCGACACGTTAGCACACCCCGGGGTTCATCAATCGTGGAAATCATTCCGGGACCCCAAAACAGTGACTAATAGTCCACGAAACGGGTCAGAATCGGCCGAAACCGCGAGTGTTGATGACCGTCACGTAGGCGCACCCCGAGGTTCGTCAATAGTGGAAATCACCCTGGGACCCCAAAACAGTGAGTAATAGTCCACGGAACGGGTCAGAATCGGCCAAAACGGCAAGGGTTGATGATCGACACATAAGCGCACCCCGGGGTTCGTCAATCATGGAAATCACTTCGGGACCCCAAAACAGTGACTAATAGTCCACGAAACGGGTCAGAATCGGCCAAAACCGGGGAGTGTTGGTGACCGACACCTAAGCGCGCCCTAGGATTCGTCAATCGTGGAAATCACTCTCGGACCCCAAAACAGTGAGTAATAGTCCTCGAAACGGGTTAGAATAGGCCAAAACCGAGAGTGTTAATGACCGACATGTAAGCGCACCCCGAGGTTCGTCAAGCGTGGAAATCACTCCGGGACCCCAAAAGAATGAGTAATAGTCCACGGAACGTGTCAGAATCGGCCAAAACCGCGATTGTTGATATCCGACATGTATGCGCACCCCGAGGTTCGTCAATCATGGAAATCACTCCGGGACCCCAAAACAGTGAGTAATAGTCCACGAAACGGATCAGAATCGGCCAAAACCGGGAGTGTTGATGACCGTCACGTAAGCGCACCTTGGGGTTCGTCAATCGTTGAAATCACTCTGGGACCCCAAAACAGTGAGTAATAGTCCACGAAACGGGTCAGAATCGGGCAAAACCGAGAGTGTTGGTGACCGAAATGTAAGCGCACCCCGGGGTTCGTCAATCGTGGAAATCACTCCGGGACCCCAAAACAGTGACTAAGAGTCCACGAAACGGGTCAGAATCGGCCAAAACCGCGATTGTTGATGACCGACACGTAATCGCACTCCGGGGTTCGTTAATCATGGAAATCACTCCGGGACCCCAAAACAGTGAGTAATAGTCCACAAAGTGGGCTATAATCGGCCAAAACCGGGAGTGTTGATGACCATCACGTACGCACACCCTTGGATTCGTCAATAGTGGAAATCACTCTGGGACCCCAAAACAGTGAGTAATAGTCCACGAAACGGGTCTGAATCGGCCACAACCGAGAGTGTTGATGATCGACTTGCAAGCGCACCCCGGGGTTCGTCAATCGTGGAAATCACTCCGGGACACCCAAACAGTGAGTAATAGTCCACGAAACGGGTCAGAATCGGCTAAAACCGCAAGTGTTCATGACCGACACGTTAGCACACCCCGGGGTTCATCAATCGTGGAAATCATTCCGGGACCCCAAAACAGTGAGTAATAGTCCACGAAACGGGTCAGAATCGGCCGAAACCGGGAGTGTTGATGACCGTCACGTATGCGCACCTTGGGGTTCCTCAATCGTTGAAATCACTCTCGGACCCCAAATAGTGAGTAATAGTCCACGAAACGGGTCAGAATTGGGCAAAACCGAGAGTGTTGATGACCGAAATGTAAGCGCACCCCGGGGTTCGTCAATCGTGGAAATCACTCCGGGACCCCAAAACAGTGACTAAGAGTTCACGAAACGGGTCAGAATCGGCCGAAACCGGGAGTGTTGATGACCGTCACGTATGCGCACCTTGGGGTTCCTCAATCGTTGAAATCACTCTCGGACCCCAAAACAGTGAGTAATAGTCCACGAAACGGGTCAAAATCGGGCAAAACGGCGAGTGTTGATGACCGACATGTAAGCGCATCCCGGGGTTCGTCAATCGTGGAAATCATTCCGGGACCCCAAAACAGTGAGTAATAGTCCACGAAACGGGTCAGAATCGGCCAAAACCGCGATTGTTGATGACCGACACGTAATCGCACTCCGGGATTCGTTAATCGTGGAAATTACTCTAGGACCCCAAAACAGTGAGTAATAGTCCTCAAAATGGGCCATAATCGGCTAGAACCGGGAGTGTTGATGACCGTCACGTACGCGCACCCTTGCATTCGTCAATCGTGGAAATCACTCTGGGACCCCAAAACAGTGAGTAATAGTCCACGAAACGGGTCAGAATCGGTCAAAACGGCAAGGGTTGATGATCGACACATAAGCGCACCCCGGGGTTCGTCAATCATGGATATCACTCTGGGACCCCAAAACAGTGACTAATAGTCCACGAAACGGGTCAGGATCGGCCGAAACCGGGAGTGTTGATGACCGTCACGTATGCGCACCTTGGGGTTCCTCAATCGTTGAAATCACTCTCGGACCCCAAAACAGTGAGTAATAGTCCACGAAACGGGTCAAAATCGGGCAAAACGGCGAGTGTTGATGACCGACATGTAAGCGCATCCCGGGGTTCGTCAATCGTGGAAATCATTCCGGGACCCCAAAACAGTGAGTAATAGTCCACGAAACGGGTCAGAATCGGCCAAAACCGCGATTGTTGATGACCGACACGTAATCGCACTCCGGGATTCGTTAATCATGGAAATTACTCTAGGACCCCAAAACAGTGAGTAATAGTCCTCAAAATGGGCCATAATCGGCTAGAACCGGCAGTGTTGATGACCGTCACGTACGCGCACCCTTGAATTCGTCAATCGTGGAAATCACTTTGGGACCCCAAAACAGTGAGTAATAGTCCACGAAACGGGTCAGAATCGGCCAAAACGGCGAGTGTTGATGATCGACACATAAGCGCACCCCGGGGTTCGTAAATCATGGAAATCACTTCGGGACCCCAAAACAGTGACTAATAGTCCTCGAAACGGGTCAGAATCGGCCAAAACCGGGGAGTGTTGGTGACCGACACCTAAGCGCACCCTAGGATTCGTTAATCGTGGAAATCACTCTCGGACCCAAAAACAGTGAGTAACAGTTCACGAAACGGGTCAGAATAGGCCAAAACCGGGAGTGTTAATGACCGACATGTAAGCGCACCCCGGGGTTCGTCAAGCGTGGAAATCACTCCGGGACCCCAAAACAGTGAGTAATAGTCCACGAAACGGGTCAGAATTGGCCAAAACCGCGATTGTTCATATCCGACACGTATGCGCACCCCGGGGTTCGTCAATCATGGAAATCACTCCGGGACCCCAAAAGAGTGAGTAATAGTCCACGAAACGGGTCAGAATCGGCCAAAACCGGGAGTGTTGATGACCGTCACGTATGCGCACCTTGGGGTTCCTCAATCGTTGAAATCACTCTCGGACCCCAAAACAGTGAGTAAGTCCACGAAACGGGTCAGAATCGGGCAAAACGGCGAGTGTTGATGACCGACATGTAAGCGCATCCCGGGGTTCGTCAATCGTGGAAATCACTCCGGGACCCCAAAACAGTGAGTAATAGTCCACGAAACGGGTCAGAATCGGCCAAAACCGCGATTGTTGATGGCTGACACGTAATCGCACTCCGGGACTCGTTAATCATGGAAATCACGCTAGGACCCCAAAACAGTGAGTAATAGTCCACAAAATGGGCAATAATCGGCTAGAACCGGGAGTGTTGATGACCGTCACGTACGCGCACCCTTGCATTCGTCAATCAGGGAAATCACTCTGGGACCCCAAAACAGTGAGTAATAGTCCACGAAACGGGTCAGAATCGGTCAAAACGGCAAGGGTTGATGATCGACACATAAGCACACCCCGGGGTTCGTCAATCATGGAAATCACTCCGGGACCCCAAAACAGTGACTAATAGTCCGCGAAACGGGTCAGAATCGGCCAAAACCGGGAGTATTGGTGACCGACACCTAAGCGCACCCTAGGATTCGTCAATCGTGGAAATCACTCTCGGACCCCAAAACAGTGAGTAATAGTCCACGAAAGGGGTGTGAATTGGCCAAAACCGGGAGTGTTAATGACCGACATGTAAGCGCACCCCGGTGTTCTTCAAGCGTGGAAATCACTCCGGGACCCCAAAACAGTGAGTAATAGTCCACGAAACGGGTCGGAATCGGCCAAAACCGCGATTGTTGATATCCGACACATATGCGCACCCCGGGGTTCGTCAATCATGGAAATCACTCCGGGACCCCAAAACAGTGAGTAATAGTCCACGAAACGGGTCGGAATTGGCTAAAACCATGAGTGTTCATGACCGACACGTTAGCACACCCCGGAGTTCATCAATCGTGGAAATCATTCCGGGACCCCAAAACAGTGAGTAATAGTCCACGAAACGGGTCAGAATCGGCCGAAACCGCGAGTGTTGATGACCGTCACGTACGCGCACCCCGAGGTTCGTCAATAGTGGAAATCACTCTGGGACCCCAAAACAGTGAGTAATAGTCCACGGAACGGATCAGAATCAGCCAAAACGGCGAGTGTTGATGATCGACACATAAGTGCACCCCGGGGTTCGTCAATCATGGAAATCACTTCGGGACCCCAAAACAGTGACTAATAGTCCACGAAACGGGTCAGAATCGGCCAAAACCGGGGAGTGTTGGTGACCGACACCTAAGCGCACCCTAGGATTCGTCAATCGTGGAAATCACTCTCGGACCCCAAAACAGTGAGTAATAGTCCACGAAACGGGTCAGAATCGGGCAAAACGGCGAGTGTTAATGACCGACATGTAAGCGCACCCCGGGGTTCGTCAAGCGTGGAAATCACTCCGGGACCCCAAAAGAATGAGTAATAGTCCACGAAACGTGTCAGAATCGGCCAAAACCGCGATTGTTGATATCCGACACGTATGCGCACCCCGAGGTTCGTCAATCATGGAAATCACTCCGGGACCCCAAAACAGTGAGTAATAGTCCACGAAACGGGTCAGAATCGGCCAAAACCGGGAGTGTTGATGACCATCACGTATGCGCACCTTGGGGTTCGTCAATCGTTGAAATCACTCTGGGACCCCAAAACAGTGAGTAATAGTCCACGAAATGGGTCAGAATCGGGCAAAACCGAGAGTGTTGATGACCGAAATGTAAGCGCACCCCGGGGTTCGCCAATCGTGGGAATCACTCCGGGACCCCAAAACAGTGAGTAATAGTCCACGAAACGGGTCGGAATCGGCTAAAACCATGAGTGTTCATGACCGACACGTTAGCACACCCCGGGGTTCATCAATGGTGGAAATCATTCCGGGACCCCAAAACAGTGAGTAATAGTCCACGAAACGGGTCAGAATCGGCCGAAACCGCGAGTGTTGATGACCGTCACGTACGCGCACCCCGAGGTTCGTCAATAGTGGAAATCACTCTAGGACCCCAAAACAGTGAGTAATAGTCCACGGAACGGATCAGAATCGGCCAAAACGGCGAGTGTTGATGATCGACACATAAGTGCACCCCGGGGTTCGTCAATCATGGAAATCACTTCGGGACCCCAAAAGAGTGACTAATAGTCCACGAAACGGGTCAGAATCGGCCAAAACCGGGGAGTGTTGGTGACCGACACCTAAGCGCACCCTAGGATTCGTCAATCGTGGAAATCACTCTCGGACCCCAAAACAGTGAGTAATAGTCCACGAAACGGGTCAGAATCGGGCAAAACGGCGAGTGTTAATGACCGACATGTAAGCGCACCCCGGGGTTCGTCAAGCGTGGAAATCACTCCGGGACCCCAAAAGAATGAGTAATAGTCCACGAAACGTGTCAGAATCGGCCAAAACCGCGATTGTTGATATCCGACACGTATGCGCACCCCGAGGTTCGTCAATCATGAAAATCACTCCGGGACCCCAAAACAGTGAGTAATAGTCCACGAAACGGGTCAGAATCGGCCAAAACCGGGAGTGTTGATGACCATCACGTATGCGCACCTTGGGGTTCGTCAATCGTTGAAATCACTCTGGGACCCCAAAACAGTGAGTAATAGTCCACGAAACGGGTCAGAATCGGGCAAAACCGAGAGTGTTGATGACCGAAATGTAAGCGCACCCCGGGGTTCGTCAATCGTGGAAATCACTCCGGGACCCCAAAACAGTGACTAAGAGTCCACGAAACGGGTCAGAATCGGCCAAAACCGCGATTGTTGATGACCGACACGTAATCGCACTCCGGGGTTCGTTAATCATGGAAATCACTCCGGGACCCCAAAACAGTGAGTAATAGTCCACGAAACGGGTCTGAATCGGCCACAACCGAGAGTGTTGATGATCGACTTGTAAGCGCACCCCGGGGTTCGTCAATCGTGGAAATCACTCCGGGACACCCAAACAGTGAGTAATAGTCCACGAAACGGGTCAGAATCGGCTAAAACCGCAAGTGTTCATGACCGACACGTTAGCACACCCCGGGGTTCATCAATCGTGGAAATCATTCCGGGACCCCCAAACAGTGAGTAATAGTCCACGAAACGGGTCAGAATCGGCCGAAACCGGGAGTGTTGATGACCGTCACGTATGCGCACCTTGGGGTTCCTCAATCGTTGAAATCACTCTCGGACCCCAAAACAGTGAGTAATAGTCCACGAAACGGGTCAGAGTCGGGAAAAACGGCGAGTGTTGATGACCGACATGTAAGCGCACCCCCGGGTTCGTCAATCGTGGAAATCACTCCGGGACCCCAAAACAGTGAGTAATAGTCCACGAAACGGGTCAGAATCGGCCAAAACCGCGATTGTTGATGACCGACACGTAATCGCACTCCGGGATTCGTTAATCATGGAAATTACTCTAGGAACCCAAAACAGTGAGTAATAGTCCTCAAAATGGGCCACAATCGGCTAGAACCGGCAGTGTTGATGACCGTCACGTACGCGCACCCTTGAATTCGTCAATCGTGGAAATCACTCTGGGACCCCAAAACAGTGAGCAATAGTCCACGAAACGGGTCAGAATCGGCCAAAACGGCGAGTGTTGATGATCGACACATAAGCGCACCCCGGGGTTCGTCAATCATGGAAATCACTTCGGGACCCCAAAACAGTGACTAATAGTCCACGAAACGGGTCAGAATCGGCCAAAACCGGGTAGTGTTGGTGACCGACACCTAAGCGCACCCTAGGATTCGTTAATCGTGGAAATCACTCTCGGACCCAAAAACAGTGAGTAACAGTCCACGAAGCGGGTCAGAATAGGTCAAAACCGGGAGTGTTAATGACCGACATGTAAGTGCACCCCGGGGTTCGTCAAGCGTGGAAATCACTCCGGGACCCCAAAACAGTGAGTAATAGTCCACGAAACGGGTCAGAATTGGCCAAAACCGCGATTGTTGATATCCGACACGTATGCGCACCCCGGGGTTCGTCAATCATGGAAGTCACTCCGGGACCCCAAAACAGTGAGTAATAGTCCACGAAACGGGTCAGAATCGGCCAAAACCGGGAGTGTTGATGACCGTCACGTATGCGCACCTTGGGGTTCGTCAATTGTTGAAATCACTCTGGGACCCCAAAACAGTGAGTAATAGTCCACGAAACGGGTCAGAATCGGGCAAAACCGAGAGTGTTGATGACCGAAATGTAAGCGCACCCCGGGGTTCGTCAATCGTGGAAATTACTCCGGGACCCCAAAACAGTGACTAAGAGTCCACGAAACGGGTCAGAATCGGCCAAAACCGCGATTGTTGACGACCGACACGTAATCGCACTCCGGGGTTCGTTAATCATGGAAATCACTCCGGGACCCCAAAACAGTGAGTAATAGTCCACAAAGTGGGCTATAATCGGCCAAAACCGGGAGTGTTGATGACCATCACGTACGCGCACCCTTGGATTCGTCAATCGTGGAAATCACTCTGGGACCCCAAAACAGTGAGTAATAGTCCACGAAACGGGTCTGAATCGGCCACAACCGAGAGTGTTGATGATCGACTTGTAAGCGCACCCCGGGGTTCGTCAATCGTGGAAATCACTCCAGGACACCCAAACAGTGAGTAATAGTCCACGAAACGGGTCAGAATCGGCTAAAACCGCAAGTGTTCATGACCGACACGTTAGCACACCCCGGGGTTCATCAATCGTGGAAATCATTCTGGGACCCCAAAACAGTGAGTAATAGTCCACGAAACGGGTCAGGATCGGCCGAAACCGGGAGTGTTGATGACCGTCACGTATGCGCACCTTGGGGTTCCTCAATCGTTGAAATCACTCTCGGACCCCAAAACAGTGAGTAATAGTCCACGAAACGGGTCAGAGTCGGGCAAAACGGCGAGTGTTGATGACCGACATGTAAGCGCACCCCGGGGTTCGTCAATCGTGGAAATCACTCCGGGACCCCAAAACAGTGAGTAATAGTCCACGAAACGGGTCAGAATCGGCCAAAACCGCGATTGTTGATGACCGACACGTAATCGCACTCCGGGATTCGTTAATCATGGAAATTACTCTAGGACCCCAAAACAGTGAGTAATAGTCCTCAAAATGGGCCATAATCGGCTAGAACCGGCAGTGTTGATGACCGTCACGTACGCGCACCCTTGAATTCGTCAATCGTGGAAATCATTCTGGGACCCCAAAACAGTGAGTAATAGTCCACGAAACGGGTCAGAATCGGCCAAAACGGCGAGTGTTGATGATCGACACATAAGCGCACCCCGGGGTTCGTCAATCATGGAAATCACTTCGGGACCCCAAAACAGTGACTAATAGTCCACGAAACGGGTCAGAATCGGCCAAAACCGGGGAGTGTTGGTGACCGACACCTAAGCGCACCCTAGGATTCGTTAATCGTGGAAATCACTCTCGGACCCAAAAACAGTGAGTAACAGTCCACGAAACGGGTCAGAATAGGCCAAAACCGGGAGTGTTAATGACCGACATGTAAGCGCACCCCGGGGTTCGTCAAGCGTGGAAATCACTCCGGGACCCCAAAACAGTGAGTAATAGTCCACGAAACGGGTCAGAATCGGCCAAAACCGGGAGTGTTGATGACCATCACGTATGCGCACCTTGGGGTTCGTCAATCGTTGAAATCACTCTGGGACCCCAAAACAGTGAGTAATAGTCCACGAAACGGGTCAGAATCGGGCAAAACCGAGAGTGTTGATGACCGAAATGTAAGCGCACCCCGGGGTTCGTCAATCGTGGAAATCACTCCGGGACCCCAAAACAGTGACTAAGAGTCCACGAAACGGGTCAGAATCGGCCAAAACCGCGATTGTTGATGACCGACACGTAATCGCACTCCGGGGTTCGTTAATCATGGAAATCACTCCGGGACCCCAAAACAGTGAGTAATAGTCCACGAAACGGGTCTGAATCGGCCACAACCGAGAGTGTTGATGATCGACTTGTAAGCGCACCCCGGGGTTCGTCAATCGTGGAAATCACTCCGGGACACCCAAACAGTGAGTAATAGTCCACGAAACGGGTCAAAATCGGCTAAAACCGCAAGTGTTCATGACCGACACGTTAGCACACCCCGGGGTTCATCAATCGTGGAAATCATTCCGGGACCCCAAAACAGTGAGTAATAGTCCACGAAACGGGTCAGAATCGGCCGAAACCGGGAGTGTTGATGACCGTCACGTATGCGCACCTTGGGGTTCCTCAATCGTTGAAATCACTCTCGGACCCCAAAACAGTGAGTAATAGTCCACGAAACGGGTCAGAGTCGGGAAAAACGGCGAGTGTTGATGACCGACATGTAAGCGCACCCCGGGGTTCGTCAATCGTGGAAATCACTCCGGGACCCCAAAACAGTGAGTAATAGTCCACGAAACGGGTCAGAATCGGCCAAAACCGCGATTGTTGATGACCGACACGTAATCGCACTCCGGGATTCGTTAATCATGGAAATTACTCTAGGAACCCAAAACAGTGAGTAATAGTCCTCAAAATGGGCCACAATCGGCTAGAACCGGCAGTGTTGATGACCGTCACGTACGCGCACCCTTGAATTCGTCAATCGTGGAAATCACTCTGGGACCCCAAAACAGTGAGCAATAGTCCACGAAACGGGTCAGAATCGGCCAAAACGGCGAGTGTTGATGATCGACACATAAGCACACCCCGGGGTTCGTCAATCATGGAAATCACTTCGGGACCCCAAAACAGTGACTAATAGTCCACGAAACGGGTCAGAATCGGCCAAAACCGGGGAGTGTTGGTGACCGACACCTAAGCGCACCCTAGGATTCGTTAATCGTGGAAATCACTCTCGGACCCAAAAACAGTGAGTAACAGTCCACGAAACGGGTCAGAATAGGCCAAAACCGGGAGTGTTAATGACCGACATGTAAGCGCACCCCGGGGTTCGTCAAGCGTGGAAATCACTCCGGGACCCCAAAACAGTGAGTAATAGTCCACGAAACGGGTCAGAATCGGCCAAAACCGGGAGTGTTGATGACCATCACGTATGCGCACCTTGGGGTTCGTCAATCGTTGAAATCACTCTGGGACCCCCAAAACAGTGAGTAATAGTCCACGAAACGGGTCAGAATCGGGCAAAACCGAGAGTGTTGATGACCGAAATGTAAGCGCACCCCGGGGTTCGTCAATCGTGGAAATCACTCCGGGACCCCAAAACAGTGACTAAGAGTCCACGAAACGGGTCAGAATCGGCCAAAACCGCGATTGTTGATGACCGACACGTAATCGCACTCCGGGGTTCGTTAATCATGGAAATCACTCCGGGACCCCAAAACAGTGAGTAATAGTCCACGAAACGGGTCTGAATCGGCCACAACCGAGAGTGTTGATGATCGACTTGTAAGCGCACCCCGGGGTTCGTCAATCGTGGAAATCACTCCGGGACACCCAAACAGTGAGTAATAGTCCACGAAACGGGTCAAAATCGGCTAAAACCGCAAGTGTTCATGACCGACACGTTAGCACACCCCGGGGTTCATCAATCGTGGAAATCATTCCGGGACCCCAAAACAGTGAGTAATAGTCCACGAAACGGGTCAGAATCGGCCGAAACCGGGAGTGTTGATGACCGTCACGTATGCGCACCTTGGGGTTCCTCAATCGTTGAAATCACTCTCGGACCCCAAAACAGTGAGTAATAGTCCACGAAACGGGTCAGAGTCGGGAAAAACGGCGAGTGTTGATGACCGACATGTAAGCGCACCCCGGGGTTCGTCAATCGTGGAAATCACTCCGGGACCCCAAAACAGTGAGTAATAGTCCACGAAACGGGTCAGAATCGGCCAAAACCGCGATTGTTGATGACCGACACGTAATCGCACTCCGGGATTCGTTAATCATGGAAATTACTCTAGGAACCCAAAACAGTGAGTAATAGTCCTCAAAATGGGCCACAATCGGCTAGAACCGGCAGTGTTGATGACCGTCACGTACGCGCACCCTTGAATTCGTCAATCGTGGAAATCACTCTGGGACCCCAAAACAGTGAGCAATAGTCCACGAAACGGGTCAGAATCGGCCAAAACGGCGAGTGTTGATGATCGACACATAAGCACACCCCGGGGTTCGTCAATCATGGAAATCACTTCGGGACCCCAAAACAGTGACTAATAGTCCACGAAACGGGTCAGAATCGGCCAAAACCGGGTAGTGTTGGTGACCGACACCTAAGCGCACCCTAGGATTCGTTAATCGTGGAAATCACTCTCGGACCCAAAAACAGTGAGTAACAGTCCACGAAGCGGGTAGAAATAGGTCAAAACCGGGAGTGTTAATGACCGACATGTAAGTGCACCCCGGGGTTCGTCAAGCGTGGAAATCACTCCGGGACCCCAAAACAGTGAGTAATAGTCCACGAAACGGGTCAGAATTGGCCAAAACCGCGATTGTTGATATCCGACACGTATGCGCACCCCGGGGTTCGTCAATCATGGAAGTCACTCCGGGACCCCAAAACAGTGAGTAATAGTCCACGAAACGGGTCAGAATCGGCCAAAACCGGGAGTGTTGATGACCGTCACGTATGCGCACCTTGGGGTTCGTCAATTGTTGAAATCACTCTGGGACCCCAAAACAGTGAGTAATAGTCCACGAAACGGGTCAGAATCGGGCAAAACCGAGAGTGTTGATGACCGAAATGTAAGCGCACCCCGGGGTTCGTCAATCGTGGAAATTACTCCGGGACCCCAAAACAGTGACTAAGAGTCCACGAAACGGGTCAGAATCGGCCAAAACCGCGATTGTTGACGACCGACACGTAATCGCACTCCGGGGTTCGTTAATCATGGAAATCACTCCGGGACCCCAAAACAGTGAGTAATAGTCCACAAAGTGGGCTATAATCGGCCAAAACCGGGAGTGTTGATGACCATCACGTACGCGCACCCTTGGATTCGTCAATCGTGGAAATCACTCTGGGACCCCAAAACAGTGAGTAATAGTCCACGAAACGGGTCTGAATCGGCCACAACCGAGAGTGTTGATGATCGACTTGTAAGCGCTCCCCGGGGTTCGTCAATCGTGGAAATCACTCCAGGACACCCAAACAGTGAGTAATAGTCCACGAAACGGGTCAGAATCGGCTAAAACCGCAAGTGTTCATGACCGACACGTTAGCACACCCCGGGGTTCATCAATCGTGGAAATCATTCTGGGACCCCAAAACAGTGAGTAATAGTCCACGAAACGGGTCAGGATCGGCCGAAACCGGGAGTGTTGATGACCGTCACGTATGCGCACCTTGGGGTTCCTCAATCGTTGAAATCACTCTCGGATCCCAAAACAGTGAGTAATAGTCCACGAAACGGGTCAGAGTCGGGCAAAACGGCGAGTGTTGATGACCGACATGTAAGCGCACCCCGGGGTTCGTCAATCGTGGAAATCACTCCGGGACCCCAAAACAGTGAGTAATAGTCCACGAAACGGGTCAGAATCGGCCAAAACCGCGATTGTTGATGACCGACACGTAATCGCACTCCGGGATTCGTTAATCATGGAAATTACTCTAGGACCCCAAAACAGTGAGTAATAGTCCTCAAAATGGGCCATAATCGGCTAGAACCGGCAGTGTTGATGACCGTCACGTACGCGCACCCTTGAATTCGTCAATCGTGGAAATCATTCTGGGACCCCAAAACAGTGAGTAATAGTCCACGAAACGGGTCAGAATCGGCCAAAACGGCGAGTGTTGATGATCGACACATAAGCGCACCCCGGGGTTCGTCAATCATGGAAATCACTTCGGGACCCCAAAACAGTGACTAATAGTCCACGAAACGGGTCAGAATCGGCCAAAACCGGGGAGTGTTGGTGACCGACACCTAAGCGCACCCTAGGATTCGTTAATCGTGGAAATCACTCTCGGACCCAAAAACAGTGAGTAACAGTCCACGAAACGGGTCAGAATAGGCCAAAACCGGGAGTGTTAATGACCGACATGTAAGCGCACCCCGGGGTTCGTCAAGCGTGGAAATCACTCCGGGACCCCAAAACAGTGAGTAATAGTCCACGAAACGGGTCAGAATTGGCCAAAACCGCGATTGTTCATATCCGACACGTATGCGCACCCCGGGGTTCGTCAATCATGGAAATCACTCCGGGACCCCAAAAGAGTGAGTAATAGTCCACAAAACGGGTCAGAATCGGCCAAAACCGGGAGTGTTGATGACCGTCACGTATGCGCACCTTGGGGTTCCTCAATCGTTGAAATCACTCTCGGACCCCAAAACAGTGAGTAATAGTCCACGAAACGGGTCAGAATCGGGCAAAACGGCGAGTGTTGATGACCGACATGTAAGCGCATCCCGGGGTTCGTCAATCGTGGAAATCACTCCGGGACCCCAAAACAGTGAGTAATAGTCCACGAAACGGGTCAAAATCGGCCAAAACCGCGATTGTTGATGACTGACACGTAATCGCACTCCGGGATTCGTTAATCATGGAAATCACTCTAGGACCCCAAAACAGTGAGTAATAGTCCACAAAATGGGCAATAATCGGCTAGAACCGGGAGTGTTGATGACCGCCACGTACGCGCACCCTTGCATTCGTCAATCGTGGAAATCACTCTGGGACCCCGAAACAGTGAGTAATAGTCCACGAAACGGGTCAGAATCGGTCAAAACGGCAAGGGTTGATGATCGACACATAAGCGCACCCCGGGGTTCGTCAATCATGGATATCACTCCGGGACCCCAAAACAGTGACTAATAGTCCACGAAACGGGTCAGAATCGGCCAAAACCGGGGAGTATTGGTGACCGACACCTAAGCGCACCCTAGGATTCGTCAATCGTGGAAATCACTCTCGGACCCAAAAACAGTGAGTAATAGTCCACGAAAGGGGTGAGTATAGGCCAAAACCGGGAGTGTTAATGACCGACATGTAAGCGCACCCCGGGGTTCGTCAAGCGTGGAAATCACTCCGGGACCCCAAAACAGTGAGTAATAGTCCACGAAACGGGTCGGAATCGGCCAAAACCGCGATTGTTGATATCCGACACATATGCGCACCCCGGGGTTCGTCAATCATGGAAATCACTCCGGGACCCCAAAACAGTGAGTAATAGTCCACGAAACGGGTCGGAATCGGCTAAAACCATGAGTGTTCATGACCGACACGTTAGCACACCCCGGGGTTCATCAATGGTGGAAATCATTCCGGGACCCCAAAACAGTGAGTAATAGTCCACGAAACGGGTCAGAATCGGCCGAAACCGCGAGTGTTGATGACCGTCACGTACGCGCACCCCGAGGTTCGTCAATAGTGGAAATCACTCTGGGACCCCAAAACAGTGAGTCATAGTCCACGAAACGGGTCAGAATCGGCCGAAACCGCGTGTGTTGATGACCGTCACGTACGCGCACCCCGCGGTTCGTCAATAGTGGAAATCACTCTGGGACCCCAAAACAGTGAGTAATAGTCCACGGAACGGGTCAGAATCGGCCAAAACGGCGAGTGTTGATGATCGACACATAAGTGCACCCCGGGGTTCGTCAATCATGGAAATCACTTCGGGACCCCAAAACAGTGACTAATAGTCCACGAAACGGGTCAGAATCGGTCAAAACCGGGGAGTGTTGATGAGCGACACCTAAGCGCACCCTAGGATTCGTCAATCGTGGAAATCACTCTCGGACCGCAAAACAGTGAGTAATAGTCCACGAAACGGGTTAGAATAGGCCAAAACCGAGAGTGTTAATGACCGACATGTAAGCGCACCCTGGGGTTCGTCAAGCGCGGAAATCACTCCGGGACCCCAAAAGAATGAATAATAGTCCACGAAACGTGTCAGAATCGGCCAAAACCGCGATTGTTGATATCCGACACGTATGCGCACCCCGAGGTTCGTCAATCATGGAAATCACTCCGGGACCCCAAAACAATGAGCAATAGTCCACGAAACGGGTCAGAATCGGCCAAAACCGGGAGTGTTGATGACCGTCACGTATGCGCACCTTGGGGTTCGTCAATCGTTGAATTCACTCTGGGACCCAAAAATAGTGAGTAATAGTCCACGAAACGGGTCAGAATCGGGCAAAACCGAGAGTGTTGATGACCGAAATGTAAGCGCACTCCGGGGTTCGTCAATCGTGGAAATCACTCCGGGACCCCAAAACAGTGACTAAGAGTCCACGAAACGGGTCAGAATCGGCCAAAACCGCGATTGTTGATGACCGACACGTAATCGCACTCCGGGGTTCGTTAATCATGGAAATCACTCCGGGACCCCAAAACAGTTAGTAATAGTCCACAAAGTGGGCTATAATCGGCCAAAACCGGGAGTGTTGATGACCATCACGTACGCGCACCCTTGGATTCGTTAATCGTGGAAATCACTCTGGGACCCCAAAACAGTGAGTAATAGTCCACGAAACGGGTCTGAATCGGCCACAACCGAGAGTGTTGATGATCGACTTGTAAGCACACCCCGGGGTTCGTCAATCGTGGAAATCACTCCGGGACACCCAAACAGTGAGTAATAGTCCACGAAACGGGTCAGAATCGGCTAAAACCGCAAGTGTTCATGACCGACACGTTAGCACACCCCGGGGTTCATCAATCGTGGAAATCATTCCGGGACCCCAAAACAGTGAGTAATAGTCCACGAAACGGGTCAGAATCGGCCGAAACCGCGAGTGTTGTTGACCATCACGTACGCGCACCCCGAGGGTCGTCAATAGTGGAAATCACTCTGGGACCCCAAAACAGTGAGTAATAGTCCACGAAACGGGTCAGAATCGGCCAAAACGGCGAGTGTTGATGATCGACACATAAGCGCACCCCGGGGTTCGTCAATCATGGAAATCACTCCGGGACCCCAAAACAGTGACTAATAGTCCACGAAACGGGTCAGAATCGGCCAAAACTAGGGAGTGTTGGTGACCGACACATAAGTGCACCCTAGGATTTGTGAATCGTGGAAATCACTCTCGGACCCCAAAACAGTGAGTAATAGTCCACGAAACGGGTCAGAATAGGCCAAAACCGGGAGTGTTCATGGCCGACATGTTTGCACACCCCGGGGTTCATCAATCGTGGAAATCATTCCGAGACCCCAAAACAGTGAGTAATAGTCCAAGAAACGGGTCAGAATCGACCAAAACCGTGAGTGTTGATGACCGTCACGTACGCGCATGCCGAGGTTCGTCAATAGTGGAAATCACTTTGGGTCCCCAAAACAGTGAGTAATAGTCCACGAAACGGGTCAGAATCGGCCAAAACCGCAATTGTTGATATCCGACACATATGCGCACCCCGGGGTTTGTCAATCATGGAAATCACTCCGGGACCCCAAAACAGTGAGTAATAGTCCACGAAACGGGTCAGAATCTGTCAAAACCGGGAGTCTTGATGACCGTCACGTATGCGCACCTTGGGGTTCGTCAATCGTTGAAATCACTCTGGGACCCCAAAACAGTGAGTAATAGTCCACGAAACGGGTCAGAATCGGGCAAAACCGAGAGTGTTGATGACCGACATGTAAGCGCACCCCGGGGTTTGTCAATTGTGGAAATCACTCCGAGAGCCCGAAACAGTGATTAATAGTCCACGAAACGGGTCTGAATCTGCCAAAACCGCGATTGTTGATGACCGACACGTAACCGCACTCCGGGTTTCCTTAATCATGGAAATCACTCCGGGACCCAAAAACAGTGAGTAATAGTCCACAAAATGGGCTATAATCGGCCAAAACCGGGAGTGTTGATGAACGTCACGTACGCGCACCCTTGGATTCATCAATCGTGGAAATCACTCTCGGACCCCAAAACAGTGAGTAACAGTCCACGAAACGGGTGAGAATCGGCCACAACCGAGAGTGTTGATGACCGACTTGTAAGCGCACCCCGGGGTTCGTCAATCGTAGAAAACACTCCGGGACCCCAAAACAGTGAGTAATAGTCCAAAATAATGGGCCATAATTGGCCAGAACCGGGAGTGTTGATGACCGTCACGTACGCGCACCCCGAGGTTCGTCAATAGTGGAAATCACTCTGGGACCCCAAAACAGTGAGTAATAGTCCACGAAACGGGTCAGAATCGGCCTAAATGGCGAGTGTTGATGATCGACACATAAGCGCACCCCGGGGTTCGTCAATCATGGAAATCACTCCGGGACCCCAAAACAGTGACTAATAGTCCACGAAACGGGTCAGAATCGGCCAAAACCGGGGAGTGTTGGTGACCGACACCTAAGCGCACCCTAGGATTCGTTAATCGTGGAAGTCACTCTCGGACCCCAAAACAGTGAGTACTAGTCCACGAAACGGGTCAGAATAGGCCAAAACCGGGAGTGTTAATGACCGACATGTATGCGCACCCCGGGGTTCGTCAATCATGGAAATCACTCCGGGACCCCAAAACAGTGAGTAATAGTCCACGAAACGGGTCAGAATCGGCCAAAACCGGGAGTGTTGATGACCGTCACGTATGCGCACCTTGGGGTTCCTCAATCGTTGAAATCACTCTCATACCCCAAAACAGTGAGTAATAGTCCACGAAACGGGTCAGAATCGGGCAAAACGGCGAGTGTTGATGACCGACATGTAAGCGCACCCCGGGGTTCGTCAATCGTGGAAATCACTCCGGGACCCCAAAACAGTGAGTAATAGTCCACGAAACGGGTCAGAATCGGCGAAAACCGCGATTGTTGATGACCGACACGTAATCCCACTCCAGGATTCGTTAATCATGGAAATCACTCTAGGACCCCAAAACAGTGAGTAATAGTTCACAAAATGGGCCATAATCGGCTAGAACCGGGAGTGTTGATGACCGTCACGTACGCGCACCCTTGAATTCGTCAATCGTGGAAATCACTCTGGGATCCCAAAACAGTGAGTAATAGTCCACGAAACGGGTTAGAATCGGTCAAAACGGCAAGTGTTGATGATTGACACATAAGCGCACCCCGGGGTTCGTCAATCATGGATATCACTCCGGGACCCCAAAACAGTGACTAATAGTCCACGAAACGGGTCAGAATCGGCCAAAACCGGGGAGTATTGGGGACCGACACCAAAGCGCACCCTAGGATTCGTCAATCGTGGAAATCACTCTCGGACCCCAAAACAGTGAGTAATAGTCCATGAAAGGGGTGAGAATAGGCCAAAACCGGGAGTGTTTATGACCGACATGTAAGCGCAGCCCGGGGTTCGTCAAGCGTGGAAATCACTCCGGGACCCCAAAACAGTGAGTAATAGTCGACGAAACGGGTCGGAATCGGCCAAAACCGCGATTGTTGATATCCGACACATATGCGCACCCCGGGGTTCGTCAATCATGGAAATCACTCCGGGACCCCAAAACAGTGAGTAATAGTCCACGAAACGGGTCGGAATCGGCTAAAACCATGAGTGTTCATGACCGACACGTTAGCACACCCCGGGGTTCATCAATCGTGGAAATCATACCGGGACCCCAAAACAGTGAGTAATAGTCCACGAAACGGGTCAGAATCGGCCGAAACCGCGAGTGTTGATGACCGTCACGTACGCGCAGCCCGAGGTTCGTCAATAGTGGAAATCACTCTGGGACCCCAAAACAGTGAGTAATAGTCCACGGAACGGGTCAGAATCGGCCAAAACGGCGAGTGCTGATGATCGATACATAAGCGCACCCCGGGGTTCGTCAATCATGGAAATCACTTCGGGACACCAAAACAGTGACTAATTTTCCACGAAACGGGTCAGAATCGGCCAAAACCGGGGAGTGTTGGTGACCGACACCTAAGCGCACCCTAGGATTCGTCAATCGTGGAAATCACTCTCGGACCCCAAAACAGTGAGTAATAGTCCACGAAACGGGTTAGAATAGGCCAAAACCGAGAGTGTTAATGACCGACATGTAAGCGCACCCCGGGGTTCGTCAAGCGTGGAAATCACTCCGGGACCCCAAAACAGTGAGTAATAGTCCACGAAACGGTCAGAATCGGCCAAAACCGCGATTGTTGATATCCGACACGTATGCGCACCCCGAGGTTCGTCAATCATGGAAATCACTCCGGGACCCCAAAACAGTGAGTAATAGTCCACGAAACGGGTGAGAATCGGCCAAAACCGGGAGTGTTGATGACCGTCACGTATGCGCACCCCGGGGTTCGTCAATCATGGAAATCACTCCGGGACCCCAAAACAGTGAGTAATAGTCCACGAAACGGGTCAGAATCGGGCAAAACCGAGAGTGTTGATGACCGACATGTAAGTGCACCCCGGGGTTCGTCAATCGTGGAAATCACTCCGGGACCCC
The DNA here is from genome assembly GCA_022496015.1 of Hordeum marinum. Classification (NCBI taxonomy): domain Eukaryota; kingdom Viridiplantae; phylum Streptophyta; class Magnoliopsida; order Poales; family Poaceae; genus Hordeum; species Hordeum marinum. Next base: position 50,816 of record JAAAWK010000961.1, read on the forward strand.
AAAACAGTGACTAATAGTCCACGAAACGGGTCAGAATCGGCCAAAACCGGGGAGTATTGGTGACCGACACCTAAGCGCACCCTAGGATTCGTCAATCGTGGAAATCACTCTCGGACCCCAAAACAGTGAGTAATAGTCCACGAAAGGGGTGAGAATAGGCCAAAACCGGGAGTGTTAATGACCGACATGTAAGCGCACCCCGGGCTTCGTCAAGCGTGGAAATCACTCCGGGACCCCAAAACAGTGAGTAATAGGCCACGAAACGGGTCGGAATCGGCCAAAACCGCGATTGTTGATATCCGACACATATGCGCACCCCGGGGTTCGTCAATCATGGAAATCACTCCAGGACCCCAAAACAGTGAGTAATAGTCCACGAAACGGGTCGGAATCGGCTAAAACCATGAGTGTTCATGACCAACACGTTAGCACACCCCGGGGTTCATAATTGGTGGAAATCATTCCGGGACCCCAAAACAGTGAGTAATAGTCCACGAAACGGGTCAGAATCAGTCAAAACCGGGAGTCTTGATGACCGTCACGTATGCGCACCTTGGGGTTCGTCAATCGTTGAAATCACTCTGGGACCCCAAAACAGTGAGTAATAGTCCACGAAACGGGTCAGAATCGGGCAAAACCGAGAGTGTTGATGACCGACATGTAAGCGCACCCCGGGGTTCGTCAATCGTGGAAATCACTCCGGGACCCCAAAACAGTGAGTAATAGTCCACGAAACGGTCAGAATCGGCCAAAACCGCGATTGTTGATATCCGACACGTATGCGCACCCCGAGGTTCGTCAATCATGGAAATCACTCCGGGACCCCAAAACAGTGAGTAATAGTCCACGAAACGGGTGAGAATCGGCCAAAACCGGGAGTGTTGATGACCGTCACGTATGCGCACCCCGGGGTTCGTCAATCATGGAAATCACTCCGGGACCCCAAAACAGTGAGTAATAGTCCACGAAACGGGTCAGAATCGGGCAAAACCGAGAGTGTTGATGACCGACATGTAAGTGCACCCCGGGGTTCGTCAATCGTGGAAATCACTCCGGGACCCCAAATCAGTGAGTAATAGTCCACGAAACGGGTCAGAATCGGCCAAAACCGCGATTGTTGATATCCGACACATAAGTGCACCCTAGGATTTGTGAATCGTGCAAATCACTCTCGGACCCCAAAACAGTGAGTAATAGTCCACGAAACGGGTCAGAATAGGCCAAAACCGGGAGTGTTAATGACCGACATGTAAGCGCACCCCGCGGGTCGTCAATCGTGGAAATCACTCCGGGACCCCAAAAGAGTGAGTAATAGTCCACGAAACGGGTCAGAATCGGCCAAAACCGCGATTGTTGATATTCGACACGTATGCACACCCCGGGGTTCGTCAATCATGGAAATCACTCCGGGACCCCAAAACAGTGAGTAATAGTCCACGAAACGGGTCAGAATCGGTCAAAACCAGGAGTCTTGATGACCGTCACGTATGCGCACCTTGGGGTTCGTCAATCGTTGAAATCACTCTGGGACCCCAAAACAGTGAGTAATAGTCCACGAAACGGGTCAGAATCGGGCAATACCGAGAGTGTTGATGACCGACATGTAAGCGCACCCCGGGGTTCGTCAATCGTGGAAATCACTCCGAGACCCCGAAACAGTGATTAATAGTCCACGAAACGGGTCTGAAGCAGCCAAAACCGAGATTGTTGATGACCGACACGTAACCGCACTCCGGGGTTCCTTAATCATGGAAATCACTCCGGGACCCCAAAACAGTGAGTAATACTCCACGAAACGGGTCAGAATCGGCCAAAACCGGGAGTGTTGATGACCGTCACGTATGCGCACCTTGGGGTTCCTCAATCGTTGAAATCACTCTCGGACCCCAAAACAGTGAGTAATAGTCCACGAAACGGGTCAGAATAGGCCAAAACCGGGAGTGTTAATGACCGACATGTAAGCGCACCCCGGGGGTCGTCAATCGTGGAAATCACTCCGGGACCCCAAAACAGTGAGTAATAGTCCACGAAACGGGTCAGAATCGGCCAAAACCGCGATTGTTGATATTCGACACGTATGCCTACCCCGGGGTTCGTCAATCATGAAAATCACTCCGGGACCCCAAAACAGTGAGTAATAGTCCACGAAACGGGTCAGAATCGGCCAAAACCGCGATTGTTGATATTCGACACGTATGCCTACCCCGGGGTTCGTCAATCATGGAAATCACTCCGGGACCCCAAAACAGTAAGTAATAGTCCACGAAACGGGTCCGAATCGGGCAAAACGGCGAGTGTTGATGACCGACATGTAAGCGCATCCCGGGGTTCGTCAATCGTGGAAATCACTCCGGGACCCCAAAACAGTGAGTAATAGTCCACGAAACGGGTCAGAATCGGCCAAAACCGCGATTGTTGATGACTCACACGTAATCGCACTACGGGATTCGTTAATCATGGAAATCACTCTAGGACCCCAAAACAGTGAGTAATAGTCCACAAAATGGGCAATAATCGGCTAGAACCGGGAGTGTTGATGACCGTCATGTACGCGCACCCTTGCATTCGTCAATCGTGGAAATCACTCTGGGACCCCAAAACAGTGAGTAATAGTCCACGAAACGGGTCAGAGTCGGTCAAAACGGCAAGGGTTGATGATCGACACATAAGCGCACCCCGGGGTTCGTCAATCATGGATATCACTCCGGGACCCCAAAACAGTGATTAATAGTCCACGAAACGGGTCAGAATCGGCCAAAACCGGGGAGTATTGGTGACCGACACCTAAGCGCACCCTAGGATTCGTCAATCGTGGAAATCACTCTCGGACCCCAAAACAGTGAGTAATAGTCCACGAAAGGGGTGAGAATAGGCCAAAACCGGGAGTGTTAATGACCGACATGTAAGCGCACCCCGGGGTTCGTCAAGCGTGGAAATCACTCCAGGACCCCAAAACAGTGAGTAATAGTCCACGAAACGGGTCGGAATCGGCCAAAACCGCGATTGTTGATATCCGACACATATGCGCACCCCGGGGTTCGTCAATCATGGAAATCACTCCGGGACCCCAAAACAGTGAGTAATAGTCCACGAAACGGGTCGGAATCGGCTAAAACCATGAGTGTTCATGACCGACACGTTAGCACACCCCGGGGTTCATCAATGGTGGAAATCATTCCGGGACCCCAAAACAGTGAGTAATAGTCCACGAAACGGGTCAGAATCGGCCGAAACCGCGAGTGTTGATGACCGTCACGTACGCACACCCCGAGGTTCGTCAATAGTGGAAATCACTCTGGGACCCCAAAACAGTGAGTAATAGTCCACGGAACGGGTCAGAATCGGCCAAAACAGCGAGTGTTGATGATCGACACATAAGTGCACCCCGGGGTTCGTCAATCATGGAAATCACTTCGGGACCCCAAAACAGTGACTAATAGTCCACGAAACGGGTCAGAATCGGCCAAAACCGGGGAGTGTTGGTGAGCGACACCTAAGCGCACCCTAGGATTCGTCAATCGTGGAAATCACTCTCGGACCCCAAAACAGTGAGTAATAGTCCACGAAACGGGTTAGAATAGGCCAAAACCGAGAGTGTTAATGACCGACATGTAAGCGCACCCCGGAGTTCGTCAAGCGTGGAAATCACTCCGGGACCCCAAAAGAATGAGTAATAGTCCACGAAACGTGTCAGAATCGGCCAAAACCACGATTGTTGATATCCGACACGTATGCGCACCCCGAGGTTCGTCAATCATGGAAATCACTCCGGGACCCAAAAACAGTGAGTAATAGTCCACGAAACGGGTCAGAATCGGCCAAAACCGCGATTATTGATATTCGACACGTATGCACACCCCGGGGTTCGTCAATCATGGAAATCACTCCGGGACCGCAAAACAGTGAGTAATAGTCCACGAAACGGGTCAGAATCGGTCAAAACCAGGAGTCTTGATGACCGTCACGTATGCGCACCTTGGGGTTCGTCAATCGTTGAAATCACTCTGGGACCCCAAAACAGTGAGTAATAGTCCACGAAACGGGTCAGAATCGGGCAAAACCGAGAGTGTTGATGACCGACATGTAAGCGCACCCCGGGGTTCGTCAATCGTGGAAATCACTCCGAGACCCCGAAACAGTGATTAATAGTCCACGAAACGGGTCTGAATCAGCCAAAGCCGAGATTGTTGATGACCGACACGTAACCGCACTCCGGGGTTCCTTAATCATGGAAATCACTCCGGGACCCCAAAACAGTGAGTAATAGTCCACGAAACGGGTCAGAATCGGCCAAAACCGGGAGTGTTGATGACCGTCACGTATGCGCACCTTGGGGTTCCTCAATCGTTGAAATCACTCTCGGACCCCAAAATAGTGAGTAATAGTCCAGGAAACGGGTCAGAATAGGCCAAAACCGGGAGTGTTAATGACCGACATGTAAGCACACCCCGGGGGTCGTCAATCGTGGAAATCACTCCGGGACCCCAAAACAGTGAGTAATAGTCCACGAAACGGGTCAGAATCGGCCAAAACCGCGATTGTTTATATTCGACACGTATGCCTACCCCGGGGTTCGTCAATCATGGAAATCACTCCGGGACCCCAAAACAGTGAGTAATAGTCCACGAATCGGGTCAGAATCGGCCAAAACCGCGATTGTTGATATTCGACACGTATGCCTACCCCGGGGTTCGTCAATCATGGAAATCACTCCGGGACCCCAAAACAGTGAGTAATAGTCCACGAAACGGGTCAGAATCGGGCAAAACGGCGAGTGTTGATGACCGACATGTAAGCGCATCCCGGGGTTCATCAATCGTGGAAATCACTCCGGGACCCCAAAACAGTGAGTAATAGTCCACGAAACGGGTCAGAATCGGCCAAAACCGCGATTGTTGATGACTGACACGTAATCGCACTACGGGATTCGTTAATCATGGAAATCACTCTAGGACCCCAAAACAGTGAGTAATAGTCCACAAAATGGGCAATAATCGGCTAGAACCGGGAGTGTTGATGACCGTCACGTACGCGCACCCTTGCATTCGTCAATCGTGGAAATCACTCTGTGACCCCAAAACAGTGAGTAATAGTCCACGAAACGGGTCAGAGTCGGTCCAAACGGCAAGGGTTGATGATCGACACATAAGCGCACCCCGGGGTTCGTCAATCATGGATATCACTCCGGGACCCCAAAACAGTGACTAATAGTCCACGAAACGGGTCAGAATCGACCAAAACCGGGGAGTATTGGTGACCGACACCTAAGCGCACCCTAGGATTCGTCAATCGTGGAAATCACTCTCGGACCCCAAAACAGTGAGTAATAGTCCACGAAAGGGGTGAGAATAGGCCAAAACCGGGAGTGTTAATGACCGACATGTAAGCGCACCCCGGGGTTCGTCAAGCGTGGAAATCACTCCGGGACCCCAAAACAGTGAGTAATAGTCCACGAAACGGGTCGGAATCGGCCAAAACCGCGATTGTTGATATCCGACACATATGCGCACCCCGGGGTTCGTCAATCATGGAAATCACTCCGGGACCCCAAAACAGTGAGTAATAGTCCACGAAACGGGTCAGAATCGGCTAAAACCATGAGTGTTCATGACCGACACGTTAGCACACCCCGGGGTTCATCAATGGTGGAAATCATTCCGGGACCCCAAAACAGTGAGTAATAGTCCACGAAACGGGTCAGAATCGGCCGAAACCGCGAGTGTTGATGACCGTCACGTACGCGCACCCCGAGGTTCGTCAATAGTGGAAATCACTCTGGGACCCCAAAACAGTGAGTAATAGTCCACGGAACGGGTCAGAATCGGCCAAAACAGCGAGTGTTGATGATCGACAAATAAGTGCACCCCGGGGTTCGTCAATCATGGAAATCACTTCGGGACCCCAAAACAGTGACTAATAGTCCACGAAACGGGTCAGAATCGGCCAAAACCGGGGAGTGTTGGTGAGCGACACCTAAGCGCACCCTAGGATTCGTCAATCGTGGAAATCACTCTCGGACCCCAAAACAGTGAGTAATAGTCCACGAAACGGGTTAGAATAGGCCAAAACCGAGAGTGTTAATGACCGACATGTAAGCGCACCCCGGGGTTCGTCAAGCGTGGAAATCACTCCGGGACCCCAAAAGAATGAGTAATAGTCCACGAAACGTGTCAGAATCGGCCAAAACCGCGATTGTTGATATCCGACACGTATGCGCACCCCGAGGTTCGTCAATCATGGAAATCACTCCGGGACCCCAAAACAGTGAGTAATAGTCCACGAAACGGGTCAGAATCGGCCAAAACCGCGATTATTGATATTCGACACGTATGCACACCCCGGGGTTCGTCAATCATGGAAATCACTCCGGGACCCCAAAACAGTGAGTAATAGTCCACGAAACGGGTCAGAATCGGTGAAAACCAGGAGTCTTGATGACCGTCACGTATGCGCACCTTGGGGTTCGTCAATCGTTGAAATCACTCTGGGACCCCAAAACAGTGAGTAATAGTCCACGAAACGGGTCAGAATCGGGCAAAACCGAGAGTGTTGATGACCGACATGTAAGCGCACCCCGGGGTTCGTCAATCGTGGAAATCACTCCGAGACCCCGAAACAGTGATTAATAGTCCACGAAACGGGTCTGAATCGGCCAAAACCGCGATTGTTGATGACCGACACGTAACCGCACTCCGGGGTTCCTTAATCATGGAAATCACTCCGGGACCCCAAAACAGTGAGTAATAGTCCACGAAACGGGTCAGAACCGGCCAAAACCGAGAGTGTTGATGACCGTCACGTATGCGCACCTTGGGGTTCCTCAATCGTTGAAATCACTCTCGGACCCCAAAACAGTGAGTAATAGTCCACGAAACGGGTCAGAATAGGCCAAAACCGGGAGTGTTAATGACCGACATGTAAGCGCACCCCGGGGGTCGTCAATCGTGGAAATCACTCCGGGACCCCAAAACAGTGAGTAATAGTCCACGAAACGGGTCAGAATCGGCCAAAACCGCGATTGTTGATATCCGACACATAAGTGCACCCTAGGATTTGTGAATCGTGGAAATCACTCTCGGACCCCAAAACAGTGAGTAATAGTCCATGAAACGGGTCAGAATAGGCCAAAACCGGGAGTGTTAATGACCGACATGTAAGCGCACCCCGGGGGTCGTCAATCGTGGAAATCACTCCGGGACCCCAAAACAGTGAGTAATAGTCCACGAAACGGGTCAGAATCGGCCAAAACCGCGATTGTTGATGACTGACACGTAATCGCACTCCGGGATTCGTTAATCATGGAAATCACTCTAGGACCCCAAAACAGTGAGTAATAGTCCACAAAATGGGCAATAATCGGCTAGAACCGGGAGTGTTGATGACCGTCACGTACGCACACCCTTGCATTCGTCAATCGTGGAAATCACTCTGGGACCCCAAAACAGTGAGTAATAGTCCACGAAACGGGTCAGAATCGGTCAAAACGGCAAGGGTTGATGATCGACACATAAGCGCACCCCGGGGTTCGTCAATCATGGATATCACTCCGGGACCCCAAAACAGTGACTAATAGTCCACGAAACGGGTCAGAATCGGCCAAAACCGGGGAGTATTGGTGACCGACACCTAAGCGCACCCTAGGATTCGTCAATCGTGGAAATCACTCTCGGACCCCAAAACAGTGAGTAATAGTCCACGAAAGGGGTGAGAATAGGCCAAAATCGAAAGTGTTAATGACCGACATGTAAGCGCACCCCGGGGTTCGTCAAGCGTGGAAATCACTCCGGGACCCCAAAACAGTGAGTAATAGTCCACGAAACGGGTCGGAATCGGCCAAAACCGCGATTGTTGATATCCGACACATATGCGCACCCCGGGGTTCGTCAATCATGGAAATCACTCCGGGACCCCAAAACAGTGAGTAATAGTCCACGAAACGGGTCGGAATCGGCTAAAACCATGAGTGTTCATGACTGACACGTTAGCACACCCCGGGGTTCATTCATAGTGGAAATCACTCTGGGACCCCAAAACAGTGAGTAATAGTCCACGGAACGGGTCAGAATCGGCCAAAACGGCGAGTGTTGATGATCGACACATAAGGGCACCACGGGGTTCGTCAATCATGGAAATCACTTCGGGACCCCAAAACAGTGACTAATAGTCCACGAAACGGGTCAGAATCGGCCAAAACCGGGGAGTGTTGGTGACCGACACCTAAGCGCACCCTAGGATTCGTCAATCGTGCAAATCACTCTCGGACCCCAAAACAGTGAGTAATAGTCCACGAAACGGGTTAGAATAGGCCAAAACCGAGAGTGTTAATGACCGACATGTAAGCGCACCCCGGGGTTCGTCAAGCGTGGAAATCACTCCGGGACCCCAAAACAGTGAGTAATAGTCCACGAAACGGGTCAGAATCGGCTAAAACCATGAGTGTTCATGACCGACACGTTAGCACACCCCGGGGTTCATCAATGGTGGAAATCATTCCGGGACCCCAAAACAGTGAGTAATAGTCCACGAAACGGGTCAGAATCGGCCGAAACCGCGAGTGTTGATGACCGTCACGTACGCGCACCCCGAGGTTCGTCAATAGTGGAAATCACTCTGGGACCCCAAAACAGTGAGTAATAGTCCACGGAACGGGTCAGAATCGGCCAAAACAGCGAGTGTTGATGATCGACACATAAGTGCACCCCGGGGTTCGTCAATCATGGAAATCACTTCGGGACCCCAAAACAGTGACTAATAGTCCACGAAACGGGTCAGAATCGGCCAAAACCGGGGAGTGTTGGTGAGCGACACCTAAGCGCACCCTAGGATTCGTCAATCGTGGAAATCACTCTCGGACCCCAAAACAGTGAGTAATAGTCCACGAAACGGGTTAGAATAGGCCAAAACCGAGAGTGTTAATGACCGACATGTAAGCGCACCCCGGGGTTCGTCAAGCGTGGAAATCACTCCGGGACCCCAAAAGAATGAGTAATAGTCCACGAAACGTGTCAGAATCGGCCAAAACCGCGATTGTTGATATCCGACACGTATGCGCACCCCGAGGTTCGTCAATCATGGAAATCACTCCGGGACCCCAAAACAGTGAGTAATAGTCCACGAAACGGGTCAGAATCGGCCAAAACCGCGATTATTCATATTCGACACGTATGCACACCCCGGGGTTCGTCAATCATGGAAATCACTCCGGGACCGCAAAACAGTGAGTAATAGTCCACGAAACGGGTCAGAATCGGTCAAAACCAGGAGTCTTGATGACCGTCACGTATGCGCACCTTGGGGTTCGTCAATCGTTGAAATCACTCTGGGACCCCAAAACAGTGAGTAATAGTCCACGAAACGGGTCAGAATCGGGCAAAACCGAGAGTGTTGATGACCGACATGTAAGCGCACCCCGGGGTTCGTCAATCGTGGAAATCACTCCGAGACCCCGAAACAGTGATTAATAGTCCACGAAACGGGTCTGAATCAGCCAAAGCCGAGATTGTTGATGACCGACACGTAACCGCACTCCGGGGTTCCTTAATCATGGAAATCACTCCGGGACCCCAAAACAGTGAGTAATAGTCCACGAAACGGGTCAGAATCGGCCAAAACCGGGAGTGTTGATGACCGTCACGTATGCGCACCTTGGGGTTCCTCAATCGTTGAAATCACTCTCGGACCCCAAAATAGTGAGTAATAGTCCAGGAAACGGGTCAGAATAGGCCAAAACCGGGAGTGTTAATGACCGACATGTAAGCACACCCCGGGGGTCGTCAATCGTGGAAATCACTCCGGGACCCCAAAACAGTGAGTAATAGTCCACGAAACGGGTCAGAATCGGCCAAAACCGCGATTGTTGATATTCGACACGTATGCCTACCCCGGGGTTCGTCAATCATGGAAATCACTCCGGGACCCCAAAACAGTGAGTAATAGTCCACGAATCGGGTCAGAATCGGCCAAAACCGCGATTGTTGATATTCGACACGTATGCCTACCCCGGGGTTCGTCAATCATGGAAATCACTCCGGGACCCCAAAACAGTGAGTAATAGTCCACGAAACGGGTCAGAATCGGGCAAAACGGCGAGTGTTGATGACCGACATGTAAGCGCATCCCGGGGTTCATCAATCGTGGAAATCACTCCGGGACCCCAAAACAGTGAGTAATAGTCCACGAAACGGGTCAGAATCGGCCAAAACCGCGATTGTTGATGACTGACACGTAATCGCACTACGGGATTCGTTAATCATGGAAATCACTCTAGGACCCCAAAACAGTGAGTAATAGTCCACAAAATGGGCAATAATCGGCTAGAACCGGGAGTGTTGATGACCGTCACGTACGCGCACCCTTGCATTCGTCAATCGTGGAAATCACTCTGTGACCCCAAAACAGTGAGTAATAGTCCACGAAACGGGTCAGAGTCGGTCCAAACGGCAAGGGTTGATGATCGACACATAAGCGCACCCCGGGGTTCGTCAATCATGGATATCACTCCGGGACCCCAAAACAGTGACTAATAGTCCACGAAACGGGTCAGAATCGACCAAAACCGGGGAGTATTGGTGACCGACACCTAAGCGCACCCTAGGATTCGTCAATCGTGGAAATCACTCTCGGACCCCAAAACAGTGAGTAATAGTCCACGAAAGGGGTGAGAATAGGCCAAAACCGGGAGTGTTAATGACCGACATGTAAGCGCACCCCGGGGTTCGTCAAGCGTGGAAATCACTCCGGGACCCCAAAACAGTGAGTAATAGTCCACGAAACGGGTCGGAATCGGCCAAAACCGCGATTGTTGATATCCGACACATATGCGCACCCCGGGGTTCGTCAATCATGGAAATCACTCCGGGACCCCAAAACAGTGAGTAATAGTCCACGAAACGGGTCAGAATCGGCTAAAACCATGAGTGTTCATGACCGACACGTTAGCACACCCCGGGGTTCATCAATGGTGGAAATCATTCCGGGACCCCAAAACAGTGAGTAATAGTCCACGAAACGGGTCAGAATCGGCCGAAACCGCGAGTGTTGATGACCGTCACGTACGCGCACCCCGAGGTTCGTCAATAGTGGAAATCACTCTGGGACCCCAAAACAGTGAGTAATAGTCCACGGAACGGGTCAGAATCGGCCAAAACAGCGAGTGTTGATGATCGACAAATAAGTGCACCCCGGGGTTCGTCAATCATGGAAATCACTTCGGGACCCCAAAACAGTGACTAATAGTCCACGAAACGGGTCAGAATCGGCCAAAACCGGGGAGTGTTGGTGAGCGACACCTAAGCGCACCCTAGGATTCGTCAATCGTGGAAATCACTCTCGGACCCCAAAACAGTGAGTAATAGTCCACGAAACGGGTTAGAATAGGCCAAAACCGAGAGTGTTAATGACCGACATGTAAGCGCACCCCGGGGTTCGTCAAGCGTGGAAATCACTCCGGGACCCCAAAAGAATGAGTAATAGTCCACGAAACGTGTCAGAATCGGCCAAAACCGCGATTGTTGATATCCGACACGTATGCGCACCCCGAGGTTCGTCAATCATGGAAATCACTCCGGGACCCCAAAACAGTGAGTAATAGTCCACGAAACGGGTCAGAATCGGCCAAAACCGCGATTATTGATATTCGACACGTATGCACACCCCGGGGTTCGTCAATCATGGAAATCACTCCGGGACCCCAAAACAGTGAGTAATAGTCCACGAAACGGGTCAGAATCGGTGAAAACCAGGAGTCTTGATGACCATCACGTATGCGCACCTTGGGGTTCGTCAATCGTTGAAATCACTCTGGGACCCCAAAACAGTGAGTAATAGTCCACGAAACGGGTCAGAATCGGGCAAAACCGAGAGTGTTGATGACCGACATGTAAGCGCACCCCGGGGTTCGTCAATCGTGGAAATCACTCCGAGACCCCGAAACAGTGATTAATAGTCCACGAAACGGGTCTGAATCGGCCAAAACCGCGATTGTTGATGACCGACACGTAACCGCACTCCGGGGTTCCTTAATCATGGAAATCACTCCGGGACCCCAAAACAGTGAGTAATAGTCCACGAAACGGGTCAGAACCGGCCAAAACCGAGAGTGTTGATGACCGTCACGTATGCGCACCTTGGGGTTCCTCAATCGTTGAAATCACTCTCGGACCCCAAAACAGTGAGTAATAGTCCACGAAACGGGTCAGAATAGGCCAAAACCGGGAGTGTTAATGACCGACATGTAAGCGCACCCCGGGGGTCGTCAATCGTGGAAATCACTCCGGGACCCCAAAACAGTGAGTAATAGTCCACGAAACGGGTCAGAATCGGCCAAAACCGCGATTGTTGATATCCGACACATAAGTGCACCCTAGGATTTGTGAATCGTGGAAATCACTCTCGGACCCCAAAACAGTGAGTAATAGTCCATGAAACGGGTCAGAATAGGCCAAAACCGGGAGTGTTAATGACCGACATGTAAGCGCACCCCGGGGGTCGTCAATCGTGGAAATCACTCCGGGACCCCAAAACAGTGAGTAATAGTCCACGAAACGGGTCAGAATCGGCCAAAACCGCGATTGTTGATGACTGACACGTAATCGCACTCCGGGATTCGTTAATCATGGAAATCACTCTAGGACCCCAAAACAGTGAGTAATAGTCCACAAAATGGGCAATAATCGGCTAGAACCGGGAGTGTTGATGACCGTCACGTACGCACACCCTTGCATTCGTCAATCGTGGAAATCACTCTGGGACCCCAAAACAGTGAGTAATAGTCCACGAAACGGGTCAGAATCGGTCAAAACGGCAAGGGTTGATGATCGACACATAAGCGCACCCCGGGGTTCGTCAATCATGGATATCACTCCGGGACCCCAAAACAGTGACTAATAGTCCACGAAACGGGTCAGAATCGGCCAAAACCGGGGAGTATTGGTGACCGACACCTAAGCGCACCCTAGGATTCGTCAATCGTGGAAATCACTCTCGGACCCCAAAACAGTGAGTAATAGTCCACGAAAGGGGTGAGAATAGGCCAAAATCGAAAGTGTTAATGACCGACATGTAAGCGCACCCCGGGGTTCGTCAAGCGTGGAAATCACTCCGGGACCCCAAAACAGTGAGTAATAGTCCACGAAACGGGTCGGAATCGGCCAAAACCGCGATTGTTGATATCCGACACATATGCGCACCCCGGGGTTCGTCAATCATGGAAATCACTCCGGGACCCCAAAACAGTGAGTAATAGTCCACGAAACGGGTCGGAATCGGCTAAAACCATGAGTGTTCATGACCGACACGTTAGCACACCCCGGGGTTCATTCATAGTGGAAATCACTCTGGGACCCCAAAACAGTGAGTAATAGTCCACGGAACGGGTCAGAATCGGCCAAAACGGCGAGTGTTGATGATCGACACATAAGGGCACCACGGGGTTCGTCAATCATGGAAATCACTTCGGGACCCCAAAACAGTGACTAATAGTCCACGAAACGGGTCAGAATCGGCCAAAACCGGGGAGTGTTGGTGACCGACACCTAAGCGCACCCTAGGATTCGTCAATCGTGCAAATCACTCTCGGACCCCAAAACAGTGAGTAATAGTCCACGAAACGGGTTAGAATAGGCCAAAACCGAGAGTGTTAATGACCGACATGTAAGCGCACCCCGGGGTTCGTCAAGCGTGGAAATCACTCCGGGACCCCAAAAGAATGAGTAATAGTCCACGAAACGTGTCAGAATCGGCCAAAACCGCGATTGTTGATATCCGACACGTATGCGCACCCCGAGGTTCGTCAATCATGGAAATCACTCCGGGACCCCAAAACAGTGAGTAATAGTCCACGAAACGGGTCAGAATCGGCCAAAACTGGGAGTGTTGATGACCGTCACGTATGCGCACCTTGGGGTTCGTCAATCGTTGAAATCACTCTGGGACCCGAAAACAGTGAGTAATAGTCCACAAAACGGGTCAGAATCGGGCAAAACCGAGAGTGTTCATGACCGAAATGTAAGCGCACCCCGGGGTTTGTCAATCGTGGAAATCACTCCGGGACCCCAAAACAGTGACTAAGAGTCCACGAAACGGGTCAGAATCAGCCAAAACCGCGATTGTTGATGACCGACACGTAATCGCACTCCGGGGTTCGTTAATCATGGAAATCACTCCGGGACCCCAAAACAGTGAGTAATAGTCCACAAAGTGGGCTATAATCGGCCAAAACCGGGAGTGTTGATGACCATCACGTACGCGCACCCTTGCATTCGTTAATCGTGGAAATCACTCTGGGACCCCAAAACAGTGAGTAATAGTCCACGAAACGGGTCTGAATCGGCCACAACCGAGAGTGTTGATGATCGACTTGTAAGCGCACCCCGGGGTTCGTCAAGCGTGGAAATCACTCCGGGATCCCAAAACAGTGAGTAATAGTCCACGAAACGGGTCGGAATCGGCCAAAACCGCGATTGTTGATATCCGACACATATGCGCACCCCGGGGTTCTACAATCATGGAAATCACTCCGGGACCCCAAAACAGTGAGTAATAGTCCACGAAACGGGTCGGAATCGGCTAAAACCATGAGTGTTCATGACCGACACGTTAGCACACCCCGGGGTTCATCAATCGTGGAAATCATTCCGGGACCCCAAAACAGTGAGTAATAGTCCACGAAACGGGTCAGAATCGGCCGAAACCGCGAGTGTTGATGACCGTCACGTACGCGCACCCCGAGGTTCGTCAATAGTGGAAATCACTCTGGGACCCCAAAACAGTGAGTAATAGTCCACGGAACAGGTCAGAATCGGCCAAAACGGCGAGTGTTAATGATCGACACATAAGTGCACCCCGGGGTTCGTCAATCATGGAAATCACGTCGGGACCCCAAAACAGTGACTAATAGTCCACGAAACGGGTCAGAATCGGCCAAAACCGGGGAGTGTTGGTGACCCACACCTAAGCGCACCCTAGGATTCGTCAATCGTGGAAATCACTCTCGGACCCCAAAACAGTGAGTAATAGTCCACGAAACGGGTTAGAATAGGCCAAAACCGAGAGTGTTAATGACCGACATGTAAGCGCACCCCGGGGTTCGTCAAGCGTGGAAATCACTCCGGGACCCCAAAAGAATGAGTAATAGTCCACGAAACGGGTCAGAATCGGCCAAAACCGCGATTGTTGATATCCGACACGTATGCGCACCCCGAGGTTCGTCAATCATGGAAATCACTCCGGGACCCCAAAACAGTGAGTAATAGTCCACGAAACGGGTCAGAATCGGCCAAAACCGGGAGTGTTGATGACCGTCACGTATGCGCACCTTGGGGTTCGTCAATCGTTGAACTCACTCTGGGACCCGAAAACAGTGAGTAATAGTCCACGAAACGGGTCAGAATCGGGCAAAACCGAGAATGTTGATGACCGAAATGTAAGCGCACCCCGGGGTTCGTCAATCGTGGAAATCACTCCGGGACCCCAAAACAGTGACTAAGAGTCCACGAAACGGGTCCGAATCGGCCAAAACCGCGATTGTTGATGACCGACACGTAATCGCACTCCGGGGTTCGTTAATCATGGAAATCACTTCGGGACCCCAAAACAGTGAGTAATAGTCCACAAAGTGGGCTATAATCGGCCAAAACCGGGAGTGTTGATGACCATCACGTACGCGCACCCTTGGATTCGTTAATCGTGGAAATCACTCTGGGACCCCAAAACAGTGAGTAATAGTCCACGAAACGGGTCTGAATCGGCCACAACCGAGAGTGTTGATGATCGACTTGTAAGCGCACCCCGGGGTTCGTCAATCGTGGAAATCACTCCGGGACACCCAAACAGTGAGTAATAGTCCACGAAACGGGTCAGAATCGGCTAAAACCGCAAGTGTTCATGACCGACACGTTAGCACACCCCGGGGTTCATCAATCGTGGAAATCATTCCGGGACCCCAAAACAGTGAGTAATAGTCCACGAAACGGGTCAGAATCGGCCGAAACCGCGAGTGTTGATGACCGTCACGTACGCGCACCCTGAGGGTCGTCAATAGTGGAAATCACTCTGGGACCCCAAAACAGTGAGTAATAGTCCACGAAACGGGTCAGAATCGGCCAAAACGGCGAGTGTTGATGATCGACACATAAGCGCACCCCGGGGTTCGTCAATCATGGAAATCACTCCGGGACCCCAAAACAGTGACTAATAGTCCACGAAACGGGTCAGAATCGGCCAAAACCGGGAGTGTTGATGACCGTCACGTATGCGCACCTTGGGGTTCGTCAATCGTTGAAATCACTCTGGGACCCCAAAACAGTTAGTAATAGTCCACGAAACGGGTCAGAATCGGGCAAAACCGAGAGTGTTGATGACCGACATGTAAGCGCACCCCGGGGTTCGTCAATCGTGGAAATCACTCCGGGACCCCAAAACAGTGACTAAGAGTCCACGAAACGGGTCAGAATCGGCCAAAACCGCGATTGTAGATGACCGACACGTAATCGCACTCCGGGGTTCGTTAATCATGGAAATCACTCCGGGACCCCAAAACAGTGAGTAATAGTCCACAAAGTGGGCTATAATCGGCCAAAACCGGGAGTGTTGATGACCGTCACGTATGCGCACCTTGGGGTTCGTCAATCGTTGAAATCACTTTGGGACCCCAAGACAGTGAGTAATAGTCCACGAAACAGGTCAGAATCGGGCAAAACCGAGAGTGTTGATGACCGACATGTAAGTGCACCCCAGGGTTCGTCAATCGTGGAAATCACTCCGGGACCCCAAAACAGTGACTAAGAGTCCACGAAACGGGTCAGAATCGGCCAAAATCGCGATTGTTGATGACCGACACGTAATCGCACTCCGGGGTTCGTTAATCATGGAAATCACTCCGGGACCCCAAAACAGTGAGTAATAGTCCACAAAGTGGGCTATAATCGGTCAAAACCGGGAGTGTTGATGACCGTCACGTACGCGCACCCTTGGATTCGTCAATCGTGGAAATCACTCTGGGACCCCAAAACAGTTTGTAATAGTCCACGAAACGGGTCAGAATCGGCCACAACCGAGAGTGTTGATGATCGACTTGTAAGCGCACCCCGGGGTTCGTCAATCGTGGAAATCACTCCGGGATGCCAAAACAGTGAGTAATAGTCCACGAAACGGGCCAGAATCGGGTAAAACCGCAAGTGTTCATGACCGACACGTTAGCACACCCCGGGGTTCATCAATCGTGGAAATCATACCAGGACCACAAAACAGTGAGTAATAGTCCACGAAACGGGTCTGAATCGGCCACAACCGAGAGTGTTGATGATCGACTTGTAAGCGCACCCCGGGGTTCGTCAATCGTGGAAATCACTCCGGGACACCCAAACAGTGAGTAATAGTCCACGAAACGGGTCAGAATCGGCTAAAACCGCAAGTGTTCATGACCGACACGTTAGCACACCCCGGGGTTCATCAATCGTGGAAATCATTCCGGGACCCCAAAACAGTGAGTAATAGTCCACGAAACGGGTCAGAATCGGCCGAAACCGCGAGTGTTGATGACCGTCACGTACGCGCACCCTGAGGGTCGTCAATAGTGGAAATCACTCTGGGACCCCAAAACAGTGAGTAATAGTCCACGAAACGGGTCAGAATCGGCCAAAACGGCGAGTGTTGATGATCGACACATAAGCGCACCCCGGGGTTCGTCAATCATGGAAATCACTCCGGGACCCCAAAACAGTGACTAATAGTCCACGAAACGGGTCAGAATCGGCCAAAACCGGGAGTGTTGATGACCGTCACGTATGCGCACCTTGGGGTTCGTCAATCGTTGAAATCACTCTGGGACCCCAAAACAGTTAGTAATAGTCCACGAAACGGGTCAGAATCGGGCAAAACCGAGAGTGTTGATGACCGACATGTAAGCGCACCCCGGGGTTCGTCAATCGTGGAAATCACTCCGGGACCCCAAAACAGTGACTAAGAGTCCACGAAACGGGTCAGAATCGGCCAAAACCGCGATTGTAGATGACCGACACGTAATCGCACTCCGGGGTTCGTTAATCATGGAAATCACTCCGGGACCCCAAAACAGTGAGTAATAGTCCACAAAGTGGGCTATAATCGGCCAAAACCGGGAGTGTTGATGACCGTCACGTATGCGCACCTTGGGGTTCGTCAATCGTTGAAATCACTTTGGGACCCCAAGACAGTGAGTAATAGTCCACGAAACAGGTCAGAATCGGGCAAAACCGAGAGTGTTGATGACCGACATGTAAGTGCACCCCAGGGTTCGTCAATCGTGGAAATCACTCCGGGACCCCAAAACAGTGACTAAGAGTCCACGAAACGGGTCAGAATCGGCCAAAATCGCGATTGTTGATGACCGACACGTAATCGCACTCCGGGGTTCGTTAATCATGGAAATCACTCCGGGACCCCAAAACAGTGAGTAATAGTCCACAAAGTGGGCTATAATCGGTCAAAACCGGGAGTGTTGATGACCGTCACGTACTCGCACCCTTGGATTCGTCAATCGTGGAAATCACTCTGGGACCCCAAAACAGTTTGTAATAGTCCACGAAACGGGTCAGAATCGGCCACAACCGAGAGTGTTGATGATCGACTTGTAAGCGCACCCCGGGGTTCGTCAATCGTGGAAATCACTCCGGGATGCCAAAACAGTGAGTAATAGTCCACGAAACGGGCCAGAATCGGGTAAAACCGCAAGTGTTCATGACCGACACGTTAGCACACCCCGGGGTTCATCAATCGTGGAAATCATACCAGGACCACAAAACAGTGAGTAATAGTCCACGAAACGGGTCAGAATCGGCCGAAACCGCGAGTGTTGATGACCGTCACGTACGCGCACCCCGAGGGTCGTCAATAGTGGAAATCACTCTAGGACCCCAAAACAGTGAGTAATAGTCCACGAAACGGGTCAGAATCGGCCAAAACGGCGAGTGTTGATGATCGACACATAAGCGCACCCCGGGGTTCGTCAATCATGGAAATCACTCCGGGACCCCAAAACAGTGACTAATAGTCCACGAAACGGGTCAGAATCGGCCAAAACCGGGGAGTGTTGGTGACCGACACCTAAGCGCACCCTAGGATTCGTCAATCGTGGAAATCACTCTCGGACCCCAAAACAGTGAGTAATAGTCCACGAAACGGGTTAGAATAGGCCAAAACCGAGAGTGTTAATGACCGACATGTAAGCGCACCCCGGGGTTCGTCAAGCGTGGAAATCACTCCAGGACCCCAAAACAGTGAGTAATAGTCCACGAAACGGGTGAGAATCGGCCAAAACCGGGAGTGTTGATGACCGTCACGTATGCGCACCTTGGGGTTCGTCAATCGTTGAAATCACTTTGGGACCCCAAGACAGTGAATAATAGTCCACGAAACAGGTCAGAATCGGGCAAAACCGAGAGTGTTGATGACCGACATGTAAGTGCACCCCAGGGTTCGTCAATCGTGGAAATCACTCCGGGACCCCAAAACAGTGACTAAGAGTCCACGAAACGGGTCAGAATCGGCCAAAATCGCGATTGTTGATGACCGACACGTAATCGCACTCCGGGGTTCGTTAACCATGGAAATCACTCCGGGACCCCAAAACAGTGAGTAATAGTCCACAAAGTGGGCTATAATCGGTCAAAACCGGGAGTGTTGATGACCGTCACGTACGCGCACCCTTGGATTCGTCAATCGTGGAAATCACTCTGGGACCCCAAAACAGTTTGTAATAGTCCACGAAACGGGTCAGAATCGGCCACAACCGAGAGTGTTGATGATCGACTTGTAAGCGCACCCCGGGGTTCGTCAATCGTGGAAATCACTCCGGGACGCCAAAACAGTGAGTAATAGTCCACGAAACGGGCCAGAATCGGGTAAAACCGCAAGTGTTCATGACCGACACGTTAGCACACCCCGGGGTTCATCAATCGTGGAAATCATTCCGGGACCCCAAAACAGTGAGTAATAGTCCACGAAACTGGTCAGAATCGGCCGAAACCGCGAGTGTTGATGACCGTCACGTACGCGCACCCCGAGGTTCGTCAATATTGGAAATCACTCTGGAACCCCAAAACAGTGAGTAATAGTCCACGGAACGGGTCAGAATCGGCCAAAACGGTGAGTGTTGATGATCGACACATAAGCGCACCCCGGGGTTCGTCAATCATGGAAATCACTTCGGGACCCCAAAACAGTGACCAATAGTCCACGAAACGGGTCAGAATCGGCCAAAACCGGGGAGTGTTGGTGACTGACACCTAAGCGCACCCTAGGATTCGTCAATCGTGGAAATCACTCTCGGACCCCAAAACAGTGAGTAATAGTCCACGAAACGGGTTAGAATAGGCCAAAACCGAGAGTGTTAATGACCGACATGTAAGCGCACCCCGGGGTTCGTCAAGCGTGGAAATCACTCCGGGACCCCAAAACAGTGAGTAATAGTCCACGAAACGTGTCAGAATCGGCCAAAACCGCGATTGTTGATATCCGACACGTATGCGGACCCCGAGGTTCGTCAATCATGGAAATCACTCCGGGACCCCAAAACAGTGAGTAATAGTCCACGAAACGGGTCAGAATCGGCCAAAACCGGGAGTGTTGATGACCGTCACGTATGCGCACCTTGGGTTTCGTCAATCGTTGAAATCACTTTGGGACCCCAAAACAGTGAGTAATAGTCCACGAAACGGGTCAGAATCGGGCAAAACCGAGAGTGTTGATGACCGACATGTAAGCGCACCCCGGGGTTCGTCAATCGTGGAAATCACTCCGGGACCCAAAAACAGTGACTAAGAGTCCACGAAACGGGTCAGAATCGGCCAAAACCGCGATTGTTGATGACCGACACGTAATCGCACTCCGGGGTTCGTTAATCATGGAAATCACTCCGGGACCCCAAAACAGTGAGTAATAGTCCACAAAGTGGGCTATAATCGGCCAATACCGGGAGTGTTGATGACCGTCACGTACGCGCACCCTTGGATTCGTCAATCGTGGAAATCACTCTGGGACCCCAAAACAGTGAGTAATAGTCCACGAAACGGGTTAGAATCGGCCACAACCGAGAGTGTTGATGATAGACTTGTAAGCGCACCCCGGGGTTCGTCAATCGTGGAAATCACTCCGGGACCCCAAAACAGTGAGTAATAGTCCACGAAACGGGTCAGAATCGGCTAAAACCGCAAGTGTTCATGACCGACACGTTAGCACACCCCGGGGTTCATCAATCGTGGAAATCATTCCGGGACCCCAAAACAGTGAGTAATAGTCCACGAAACGGGTCAGAATCGGCCGAAACCGCGAGTGTTGATGACCGTCACGTACGCGCACCCCGAGGTTCGTCAATAGTGGAAATCACTCTGGGACCCCAAAACAGTGAGTAATAGTCCACGAAACGGGTCAGAATCGGCCACAACCGAGAGTGTTGATGATAGACTTGTAAGCGCACCCCAGGGTTCGTCAATCGTGGAAATCACTCCGGGACCCCAAAACAGTGAGTAATAGTCCACGAAACGGGTCAGAATCGGCTAAAACCGCAAGTGTTCATGACCGACACGTTAGCACACCCCGGGGTTCATCAATCGTGGAATTCATTCCGGGACCCCAAAATAGTGAGTAATAGTCCACGAAACGGGTCAGAATCGGCCGAAACCGCGAGTGTTGATGACCGTCACGTACGCGCACCCCGAGGTTCGTCAATAGTGGAAATCACTCTGGGACCCCAAAACAGTGAGTAATAGTCCACGAAACGGGTCAGAATCAGTCAAAACCGGGAGTGTTGATGACCGTCACGTATGCGCACCTTGGGGTTCGTCAATCGTTGAAATCACTCTGGGACCCCAAAACAGTGAGTAATAGTCCACGAAACGGGTCAGAATCGGGCAAAACCGAGAGTGTTGATGACCGACATGTAAGCGCACCCCGGGGTTCGTCAATCGTGGAAATCACTCCGGGACCCAAAAACAGTGACTAAGAGTCCACGAAACGGGTCAGAATCGGCCAAAACCGCGATTGTTGATGACCGACACGTAATCGCACTCCGGGATTCGTTAATCATGGAAATCACTTCGGGACCCCAAAACAGTGAGTAATAGTCCACAAAGTGGGCTATAATCGGCCAAAACCGGGAGTGTTGATGACCATCACGTACGCGCACCCTTGGATTCGTTAATCGTGGAAATCACTCTGGGACCCCAAAACAGTGAGTAATAGTCCACGAAACGGGTCTGAATCGGCCACAACGGAGAGTGTTGATGATCGACTTGTAAGCGCACCCCGGGGTTCGTCAATCGTGGAAATCACTCCGGGACACCCAAACAGTGAGTAATAGTCCACGAAACGGGTCAGAATCGGCTAAAACCGCAAGTGTTCATGACCGACACGTTAGCACACCCCGGGGTTCATCAATCGTGGAAATCATTCCGGGACCCCAAAACAGTGAGTAATAGTCCACGAAACGGGTCAGAATCGGCCGAAACCGCGAGTGTTGATGACCGTCACGTACGCGCACCCCGAGGGTCGTCAATAGTGGAAATCACTCTGGGACCCCAAAACAGTGAGTAATAGTCCACGAAACGGGTCAGAATCGGCCAAAACGGCGAGTGTTGATGATCGACACATAAGCGCACCCCGGGGTTCGTCAATCATGGAAATCACTCCGGGACCCCAAAACAGTGACTAATAGTCCACGAATCGGGTCAGAATCGGCCAAAACCGGGAGTGTTGATGACCGTCACGTATGCGCACCTTGGGGTTCGTCAATCGTTGAAATCACTCTGGGGCCCAAAACAGTTAGTAATAGTCCACGAAACGGGTCAGAATCGGGCAAAACCGAGAGTGTTGATAACCGACATGTAAGCGCACCCCGGGGTTCGTCAATCGTCGAAATCACTCCGGGACCCCAAAACAGTGACTAAGAGTCCACGAAACGGGTAAGAATCGGCCAAAACCGCGATTGTTGATGACCGACACGTAATCGCACTCCGGGTTCGTTAATCATGGAAATCACTCCGGGACCCCAAAACAGTGAGTAATAGTCCACAAAGTGGGCTATAATCGGCCAATACCGGGAGTGTTGATGACCGTCACGTACACGCACCCTTGGATTCGTCAATCGTGGAAATCACTCTGGGACCCCAAAACAGTGAGTAATAGTCCACGAAACGGGTTAGAATCGGCCACAACCGAGAGTGTTGATGATAGACTTGTAAGCGCACCCCGGGGTTCGTCAATCGTGGAAATCACTCCGGGACCCCAAAACAGTGAGTAATAGTCCACGAAACGGGTCAGAATCGGCTAAAACCGCAAGTGTTCATGACCGACACGTTAGCACACCCCGGGGTTCATCAATCGTGGAAATCATTCCGGGACCCCAAAACAGTGAGTAATAGTCCACGAAACGGGTCAGAATCGGCCGAAACCGCGAGTGTTGATGACCGTCACGTACGCGCACCCCGAGGTTCGTCAATAGTGGAAATCACTCTGGGACCCCAAAACAGTGAGTAATAGTCCACGAAATGGGTCAGAATCGGCCACAACCGAGAGTGTTGATGATAGACTTGTAAGCGCACCCCAGGGTTCGTCAATCGTGGAAATCACTCCGGGACCCCAAAACAGTGAGTAATAGTCCACGAAACGGGTCAGAATCGGCTAAAACCGCAAGTGTTCATGACCGACACGTTAGCACACCCCGGGGTTCATCAATCGTGGAAATCATTCCGGGACCCCAAAACAGTGAGTAATAGTCCACGAAACGGGTCAGAATCGGCCGAAACCGCGAGTGTTGATGACCGTCACGTACGCGCACCCCGAGGGTCGTCAATAGTGGAAATCACTCTGGGACCCCAAAACAGTGAGTAATAGTCCACGAAACGGGTCAGAATCGGCCAAAACGGCGAGTGTTGATGATCGACACATAAGCGCACCCCAGGGTTCGTCAATCATGGAAATCACTCCGGGACCCCAAAACAGTGACTAATAGTCCACGAAACGGGTCAGAATTGGCCAAAACCGGGAGTGTTGATGACCGTCACGTATGCGCACCTTGGTGTTCGTCAATCGTTGAAATCACTCTGGGACCCCAAAACAGTGAGTAATAGTCCACGAAACGGGTCAGAATCGGGCAAAACCGAGAGTGTTGATGACCGACATGTAAGCGCACCCCGGGGTTCGTCAATCGTGGAAATCACTCCGGGACCCCAAAACAGTGACTAAGAGTCCACGAAACGGGTCAGAATCGGCCAAAACCGCGATTGTTGATGACCGACACGTAATCGCACTCCGGGGTTCGTTAATCATGGAAATCACTCCGGGACCCCAAAACAGTGAGTAATAGTCCACAAAGTGGGCTATAATCGGCCTATACCGGGAGTGTTGATGACCGTCACGTACGCGCACCCTTGGATTCGTCAATCGTGGAAATCGCTCTGGGACCCCAAAACAGTGAGTAATAGTCCACGAAACGGGTCAGAATCGGCCACAACCGAGAGTGTTGATGATAGACTTGTAAGCGCACCCCGGGGTTCGTCAATCGTGGAAATCACTCCGGGACCCCAAAACAGTGAGTAATAGTCCACGAAACGGGTCAGAATCGGCTAAAACCGCAAGTGTTCATGACCGACACGTTAGCACACCCCGGGGTTCATCAATCGTGGAAATCATTCCGGGACCCCAAAACAGTGAGTAATAGTCCACGAAACGGGTCAGAATCGGCCGAAACCGCGAGTGTTGATGACCGCACGTACGCGCACCCCGAGGTTCGTCAATAGTGGAAATCACTCTGGGACCCCAAAACAGTGAGTAATAGTCCACGAAACGGGTCAGAATCGGCCACAACCGAGAATGTTGATGATAGACTTGTAAGCGCACCCCGGGGTTCGTCAATCGTGGAAATCACTCCGGGACCCCAAAACAGTGAGTAATAGTCCACGAAACGGGTCAGAATCGGCTAAAACCGCAAGTGTTCATGACCGACACGTTAGCACACCCCGGGGTTCATCAATCGTGGAAATCATTCCGGGACCCCAAAACAGTGAGTAATAGTCCACGAAACGGGTCAGAATCGGCCGAAACCGCGAGTGTTGATGACCGTCACGTACGCGCACCCCGAGGGTCGTCAATAGTGGAAATCACTCTGGGACCCCAAAACAGTGAGTAATAGTCCACGAAACGGGTCAGAATCGGCCAAAACGGCGAGTGTTGATGATCGACACATAAGCGCACCCCGGGGTTCGTCAATCATGGAAATCACTCCGGGACCCCAAAACAGTGACTAATAGTCCACGAAACGGGTCAGAATTGGCCCAAACCGGGAGTGTTGATGACCGTCACGTATGCGCACCTTGGTGTTCGTCAATCGTTGAAATCACTCTGGGACCCCAAAACAGTGAGTAATAGTCCACGAAACGGGTCAGAATCGGGCAAAACCGAGAGTGTTGATGACCGACATGTAAGCGCACCCCGGGGTTCGTCAATCGTGGAAATCACTCCGGGACCCCAAAACAGTGACTAAGAGTCCACGAAACGTGTCAGAATCGGCCAAAACCGCGATTGTTGATGACCGACACGTAATCGCACTCCGGGGTTCGTTAATCATGGAAATCACTCCGGGACCCCAAAACAGTGAGTAATAGTCCACAAAGTGGGCTATAATCGGCCTATACCGGGAGTGTTGATGACCGTCACGTACGCGCACCCTTGGATTCGTCAATCGTGGAAATCACTCTGGGACCCCAAAACAGTGAGTAATAGTCCACGAAACGGGTCAGAATCGGCCACAACCGAGAGTGTTGATGATAGACTTGTAAGCGCACCCCGGGGTTCGTCAATCGTGGAAATCACTCCGGGACCCCAAAACAGTGAGTAATAGTCCACGAAACGGGTCAGAATCGGCTAAAACCGCAAGTGTTCATGACCGACACGTTAGCACACCCCGGGGTTCATCAATCGTGGAAATCATTCCGGGACCCCAAAACAGTGAGTAATAGTCCACGAAACGGGTCAGAATCGGCCGAAACCGCGAGTGTTGATGACCGCACGTACGCGCACCCCGAGGTTCGTCAATAGTGGAAATCACTCTGGGACCCCAAAACAGTGAGTAATAGTCCACGAAACGGGTCAGAATCGGCCACAACCGAGAATGTTGATGATAGACTTGTAAGCGCACCCCGGGGTTCGTCAATCGTGGAAATCACTCCGGGACCCCAAAACAGTGAGTAATAGTCCACGAAACGGGTCAGAATCGGCTAAAACCGCAAGTGTTCATGACCGACACGTTAGCACACCCCGGGGTTCATCAATCGTGGAAATCATTCCGGGACCCCAAAACAGTGAGTAATAGTCCACGAAACGGGTCAGAATCGGCCGAAACCGCGAGTGTTGATGACCGTCACGTACGCGCACCCCGAGGGTCGTCAATAGTGGAAATCACTCTGGGACCCCAAAACAGTGAGTAATAGTCCACGAAACGGGTCAGAATCGGCCAAAACGGCGAGTGTTGATGATCGACACATAAGCGCACCCCGGGGTTCGTCAATCATGGAAATCACTCCGGGACCCCAAAACAGTGACTAATAGTCCACGAAACGGGTCAGAATTGGCCCAAACCGGGAGTGTTGATGACCGTCACGTATGCGCACCTTGGTGTTCGTCAATCGTTGAAATCACTCTGGGACCCCAAAACAGTGAGTAATAGTCCACGAAACGGGTCAGAATCGGGCAAAACCGAGAGTGTTGATGACCGACATGTAAGCGCACCCCGGGGTTCGTCAATCGTGGAAATCACTCCGGGACCCCAAAACAGTGACTAAGAGTCCACGAAACGTGTCAGAATCGGCCAAAACCGCGATTGTTGATGACCGACACGTAATCGCACTCCGGGGTTCGTTAATCATGGAAATCACTCCGGGACCCCAAAACAGTGAGTAATAGTCCACAAAGTGGGCTATAATCGGCCTATACCGGGAGTGTTGATGACCGTCACGTACGCGCACCCTTGGATTCGTCAATCGTGGAAATCACTCTGGGACCCCAAAACAGTGAGTAATAGTCCACGAAACGGGTCAGAATCGGCCACAACCGAGAGTGTTGATGATAGACTTGTAAGCGCACCCCGGGGTTCGTCAATCGTGGAAATCACTCCGGGACCCCAAAACAGTGAGTAATAGTCCACGAAACGGGTCAGAATCGGCTAAAACCGCAAGTGTTCATGACCGACACGTTAGCACACCCCGGGGTTCATCAATCGTGGAAATCATTCCGGGACCCCAAAACAGTGAGTAATAGTCCACGAAACGGGTCAGAATCGGCCGAAACCGCGAGTGTTGATGACCGCACGTACGCGCACCCCGAGGTTCGTCAATAGTGGAAATCACTCTGGGACCCCAAAACAGTGAGTAATAGTCCACGAAACGGGTCAGAATCGGCCACAACCGAGAATGTTGATGATAGACTTGTAAGCGCACCCCGGGGTTCGTCAATCGTGGAAATCACTCCGGGACCCCAAAACAGTGAGTAATAGTCCACGAAACGGGTCAGAATCGGCTAAAACCGCAAGTGTTCATGACCGACACGTTAGCACACCCCGGGGTTCATCAATCGTGGAAATCATTCCGGGACCCCAAAACAGTGAGTAATAGTCCACGAAACGGGTCAGAATCGGCCGAAACCGCGAGTGTTGATGACCGTCACGTACGCGCACCCCGAGGGTCGTCAATAGTGGAAATCACTCTAGGACCCCAAAACAGTGAGTAATAGTCCACGAAACGGGTCAGAATCGGCCAAAACGGCGAGTGTTGATGATCGACACATAGGCGCACCCCGGGGTTCGTCAATCATGGAAATCACTCCGGGACCCCCAAAACAGTGACTAATAGTCCACGAAACGGGTCAGAATCGGCCAAAACCGGGGAGTGTTGGTGACCGACACCTAAGCGCACCCTAGGATTCGTCAATCGTGGAAATCACTCTCGGACCCCAAAACAGTGAGTAATAGTCCACGAAACGGGTCAGAATAGGCCAAAACCGAGAGTGTTAATGACCGACATGTAAGCGCACCCCGGGGTTCGTCAAGCGTGGAAATCACTCCAGGACCCCAAAACAGTGAGTAATAGTCCACGAAACGGGTGAGAATCGGCCAAAACCGGGAGTGTTGATGACCGTCACGTATGCGCACCTTGGGGTTCGTCAATCGTTGAAATCACTCTGGGACCCCAAGACAGTGAGTAATAGTCCACGAAACGGGTCAGAATCGGGCAAAACCGAGAGTGTTGATGACCGACATGTAAGTGCACCCCAGGGTTCGTCAATCGTGGAAATCACTCCGGGACCCCAAAACAGTGACTAAGAGTCCACGAAACGGGTCAGAATCGGCCAAAATCGCGATTGTTGATGACCGACACGTAATCGCACTCCGGGGTTCGTTAATCATGGAAATCACTCCGGGACCCCAAAACAGTGAGTAATAGTCCACAAAGTGGGCTATAATCGGTCAAAACCGGGAGTGTTGATGACCGTCACGCACGCGCACCCTTGGATTCGTCAATCGTGGAAATCACTCTGGGACCCCAAAACAGTTTGTAATAGTCCACGAAACGGGTCAGAATCGGCCACAACCGAGAGTGTTGATGATCGACTTGTAAGCGCACCCCGGGGTTCGTCAATCGTGGAAATCACTCTGGGACCCCAAAACAGTGAGTAATAGTCCACGAAACGGGCCAGAATCGGGTAAAACCGCAAGTGTTCATGACCGACACGTTAGCACACCCCGGGGTTCATCAATCGTGGAAATCATTCCGGGACCCCAAAACAGTGAGTAATAGTCCACGAAACTGGTCAGAATCGGCCGAAACCGCGAGTGTTGATGACCGTCACGTACGCGCACCCCGAGGGTCGTCAATAGTGGAAATCACTCTGGGAGCCCAAAACAGTAAGTAATAGTCCACGGAACGGTTCAGAATCGGCCAAATTGGCGAGTGTTGATGATCGACACATAAGCGCACCCCGGGGTTCGTCAATCATGGAAATCACTTCGGGACCCCAAAACAGTGACTAATAGTCCACGAAACGGGTCAGAATCGGCCAAAACCGGGGAGTGTTGGTGACCGACACCTAAGCGCACCCTAGGATTCGTCAATCGTGGAAATCACTCTCGGACCCCAAAACAGTGAGTAATAGTCCACGAAACGGGTTAGAATAGGCCAAAACCGAGAGTGTTAATGACCGACATGTAAGCGCACCCCGGGGTTCGTCAAGCGTGGAAATCACTCCGGGACCGCAAAACACTGAGTAATAGTCCACGAAACGGGTCAGAATCGGCCGAAACCGCGAGTGTTGATGACCGTCACGTACGCGCACCCCGAGGTTCGTCAATAGTGGAAATCACTCTGGAACCCCAAAACAGTGAGTAATAGTCCACGGAACGGGTCAGAATCGGCCAAAACGGCGAGTGTTGATGATCGACACATAAGCGCACCCCGAGGTTCGTCAATCATGGAAATCACTTCGGGACCCCAAAACAGTGACCAATAGTCCACGAAACGGGTCAGAATCGGCCAAAACCGGGGAGTGTTGGTGACTGACACCTAAGCGCACCCTAGGATTCGTCAATCGTGGAAATCACTCTCGGACCCCAAAACAGTGAGTAATAGTCCACGAAACGGGTTAGAATAGGCCAAAACCGAGAGTGTTAATGACCGACATGTAAGCGCACCCCGGGGTTCGTCAAGCGTGGAAATCACTCCGGGACCCCAAAACAGTGAGTAATAGTCCACGAAACGTGTCAGAATCATCCAAAACCGCCATTGTTGATATCCGACACGTATGCGGACCCCGAGGTTCGTCAATCATGGAAATCACTCCGGGACCCCAAAACAGTGAGTAATAGTCACCGAAACGGGTCAGAATCGGCCAAAACCGGGAGTGTTGATGACCGTCACGTATGCGCACCTTGGGGTTCGTCAATCGTTGAAATCACTCTGGGACCCCAAAACAGTGAGTAATAGTCCACGAAACGGGTCAGAATCGGGCAAAACTGAGAGTGTTGATGACCGACATGTAAGCGCACCCCGGGGTTCGTCAATCGTGGAAATCACTCCGGGACCCAAAAACAGTGACTAAGAGTCCACGAAACGGGTCAGAATCGGCCAAAACCGCGATTGTTGATGACCGACACGTAATCGCACTCCGGGGTTCGTTAATCATGG
Organism: Hordeum marinum; assembly: GCA_022496015.1. Taxonomy (NCBI): domain Eukaryota; kingdom Viridiplantae; phylum Streptophyta; class Magnoliopsida; order Poales; family Poaceae; genus Hordeum; species Hordeum marinum. Next base: position 81,019 of record JAAAWK010000961.1, read on the forward strand.
AAATCACTCCGGGACCCCAAAACAGTGAGTAATAGTCCACAAAGTGGGCTATAATCGGCCAATACCGGGAGTGTTGATGACCGTCACGTACGCGCACCCTTGGATTCGTCAATCGTGGAAATCACTCTGGGACCCCAAAACAGTGAGTAATAGTCCACGAAACGGGTTAGAATCGGCCACAACCGACAGTGTTGATGATAGACTTGTAAGCGCACCCCGGGGTTCGTCAATCGTGGAAATCACTCCGGGACCCCAAAACAGTGAGTAATATTCCACGAAACGGGTCAGAATTGGCTAAAACCGCAAGTGTTCATGACCGACACGTTAGCACACCCCGGGGTTCATCAATCGTGGAAATCATTCCGGGACCCCAAAACAGTGAGTAATAGTCCACGAAACGGGTCAGAATCGGCCGAAACCGCGAGTGTTGATGACCGTCACGTACGCGCACCCCGAGGTTCGTCAATAGTGGAAATCACTCTGGGACCCCAAAACAGTGAGTAATAGTCCACGAAACGGGTCAGAATCGGCCACAACCGAGAGTGTTGATGATAGACTTGTAAGCGCACCCCAGGGTTCGTCAATCGTGGAAATCACTCCGGGACCCCAAAACAGTGAGTAATAGTCCACGAAACGGGTCAGAATCGGCTAAAACCGCAAGTGTTCATGACCGACACGTTAGCACACCCCGGGGTTCATCAATCGTGGAATTCATTCCGGGACCCCAAAACAGTGAGTAATAGTCCACGAAACGGGTCAGAATCGGCCGAAACCGCGAGTGTTGATGACCGTCACGTACGCGCACCCCGAGGGTCGTCAATAGTGGAAATCACTCTGGGACCCCAAAACAGTGAGTAATAGTCCACGAAACGGGTCAGAATCGGCCAAAACGGCGAGTGTTGATGATCGACACATAAGCGCACCCCGGGGTTCGTCAATCATGGAAATCACTCCGGGACCCCAAAACAGTGACTAATAGTCCACGAAACGGGTCAGAATTGGCCCAAACCGGGAGTGTTGATGACCGTCACGTATGCGCACCTTGGTGTTCGTCAATCGTTGAAATCACTCTGGGACCCCAAAACAGTGAGTAATAGTCCACGAAACGGGTCAGAATCGGGCAAAACCGAGAGTGTTGATGACCGACATGTAAGCGCACCCCGGGGTTCGTCAATCGTGGAAATCACTCCGGGACCCCAAAACAGTGACTAAGAGTCCACGAAACGGGTCAGAATCGGCCAAAACCGCGATTGTTGATGACCGACACGTAATCGCACTCCGGGGTTCGTTAATCATGGAAATCACTCCGGGACCCCAAAACAGTGAGTAATAGTCCACAAAGTGGGCTATAATCGGCCTATACCGGGAGTGTTGAAGACCGTCAAGTACGCGCACCCTTGGATTCGTCAATCGTGGAAATCACTCTGGGACCCCAAAACAGTGAGTAATAGTCCACGAAACGGGTCAGAATCGGCCACAACCGAGAGTGTTGATGATAGACTTGTAAGCGCACCCCGGGGTTCGTCAATCGTGGAAATCACTCCGGGACCCCAAAACAGTGAGTAATAGTCCACGAAACGGGTCAGAATCGGCTAAAACCGCAAGTGTTCATGACCGACACGTTAGCACACCCCGGGGTTCATCAATCGTGGAAATCATTCCGGGACCCCAAAACAGTGAGTAATAGTCCACGAAACGGGTCAGAATCGGCCGAAACCGCGAGTGTTGATGACCGCACGTACGCGCACCCCGAGGTTCGTCAATAGTGGAAATCACTCTGGGACCCCAAAACAGTGAGTAATAGTCCACGAAACGGGTCAGAATCGGCCACAACCGAGAATGTTGATGATAGACTTGTAAGCGCACCCCGGGGTTCGTCAATCGTGGAAATCACTCCGGGACCCCAAAACAGTGAGTAATAGTCCACGAAACGGGTCAGAATCGGCTAAAACCGCAAGTGTTCATGACCGACACGTTAGCACACCCCGGGGTTCATCAATCGTGGAAATCATTCCGGGACCCCAAAACAGTGAGTAATAGTCCACGAAACGGGTCAGAATCGGCCGAAACCGCGAGTGTTGATGACCGTCACGTACGCGCACCCCGAGGGTCGTCAATAGTGGAAATCACTCTAGGACCCCAAAACAGTGAGTAATAGTCCACGAAACGGGTCAGAATCGGCCAAAACGGCGAGTGTTGATGATCGACACATAGGCGCACCCCGGGGTTCGTCAATCATGGAAATCACTCCGGGACCCCCAAAACAGTGACTAATAGTCCACGAAACGGGTCAGAATCGGCCAAAACCGGGGAGTGTTGGTGACCGACACCTAAGCGCACCCTAGGATTCGTCAATCGTGGAAATCACTCTCGGACCCCAAAACAGTGAGTAATAGTCCACGAAACGGGTCAGAATAGGCCAAAACCGAGAGTGTTAATGACCGACATGTAAGCGCACCCCGGGGTTCGTCAAGCGTGGAAATCACTCCAGGACCCCAAAACAGTGAGTAATAGTCCACGAAACGGGTGAGAATCGGCCAAAACCGGGAGTGTTGATGACCGTCACGTATGCGCACCTTGGGGTTCGTCAATCGTTGAAATCACTCTGGGACCCCAAGACAGTGAGTAATAGTCCACGAAACGGGTCAGAATCGGGCAAAACCGAGAGTGTTGATGACCGACATGTAAGTGCACCCCAGGGTTCGTCAATCGTGGAAATCACTCCGGGACCCCAAAACAGTGACTAAGAGTCCACGAAACGGGTCAGAATCGGCCAAAATCGCGATTGTTGATGACCGACACGTAATCGCACTCCGGGGTTCGTTAATCATGGAAATCACTCCGGGACCCCAAAACAGTGAGTAATAGTCCACAAAGTGGGCTATAATCGGTCAAAACCGGGAGTGTTGATGACCGTCACGTACGCGCACCCTTGGATTCGTCAATCGTGGAAATCACTCTGGGACCCCAAAACAGTTTGTAATAGTCCACGAAACGGGTCAGAATCGGCCACAACCGAGAGTGTTGATGATCGACTTGTAAGCGCACCCCGGGGTTCGTCAATCGTGGAAATCACTCTGGGACCCCAAAACAGTGAGTAATAGTCCACGAAACGGGCCAGAATCGGGTAAAACCGCAAGTGTTCATGACCGACACGTTAGCACACCCCGGGGTTCATCAATCGTGGAAATCATTCCGGGACCCCAAAACAGTGAGTAATAGTCCACGAAACTGGTCAGAATCGGCCGAAACCGCGAGTGTTGATGACCGTCACGTACGCGCACCCCGAGGGTCGTCAATAGTGGAAATCACTCTGGGAGCCCAAAACAGTAAGTAATAGTCCACGGAACGGTTCAGAATCGGCCAAATTGGCGAGTGTTGATGATCGACACATAAGCGCACCCCGGGGTTCGTCAATCATGGAAATCACTTCGGGACCCCAAAACAGTGACTAATAGTCCACGAAACGGGTCAGAATCGGCCAAAACCGGGGAGTGTTGGTGACCGACACCTAAGCGCACCCTAGGATTCGTCAATCGTGGAAATCACTCTCGGACCCCAAAACAGTGAGTAATAGTCCACGAAACGGGTTAGAATAGGCCAAAACCGAGAGTGTTAATGACCGACATGTAAGCGCACCCCGGGGTTCGTCAAGCGTGGAAATCACTCCGGGACCGCAAAACACTGAGTAATAGTCCACGAAACGGGTCAGAATCGGCCGAAACCGCGAGTGTTGATGACCGTCACGTACGCGCACCCCGAGGTTCGTCAATAGTGGAAATCACTCTGGAACCCCAAAACAGTGAGTAATAGTCCACGGAACGGGTCAGAATCGGCCAAAACGGCGAGTGTTGATGATCGACACATAAGCGCACCCCGAGGTTCGTCAATCATGGAAATCACTTCGGGACCCCAAAACAGTGACCAATAGTCCACGAAACGGGTCAGAATCGGCCAAAACCGGGGAGTGTTGGTGACTGACACCTAAGCGCACCCTAGGATTCGTCAATCGTGGAAATCACTCTCGGACCCCAAAACAGTGAGTAATAGTCCACGAAACGGGTTAGAATAGGCCAAAACCGAGAGTGTTAATGACCGACATGTAAGCGCACCCCGGGGTTCGTCAAGCGTGGAAATCACTCCGGGACCCCAAAACAGTGAGTAATAGTCCACGAAACGTGTCAGAATCATCCAAAACCGCCATTGTTGATATCCGACACGTATGCGGACCCCGAGGTTCGTCAATCATGGAAATCACTCCGGGACCCCAAAACAGTGAGTAATAGTCACCGAAACGGGTCAGAATCGGCCAAAACCGGGAGTGTTGATGACCGTCACGTATGCGCACCTTGGGGTTCGTCAATCGTTGAAATCACTCTGGGACCCCAAAACAGTGAGTAATAGTCCACGAAACGGGTCAGAATCGGGCAAAACTGAGAGTGTTGATGACCGACATGTAAGCGCACCCCGGGGTTCGTCAATCGTGGAAATCACTCCGGGACCCAAAAACAGTGACTAAGAGTCCACGAAACGGGTCAGAATCGGCCAAAACCGCGATTGTTGATGACCGACACGTAATCGCACTCCGGGGTTCGTTAATCATGGAAATCACTCCGGGACCCCAAAACAGTGAGTAATAGTCCACAAAGTGGGCTATAATCGGCCAATACCGGGAGTGTTGATGACCGTCACGTACGCGCACCCTTGGATTCGTCAATCGTGGAAATCACTCTGGGACCCCAAAACAGTGAGTAATAGTCCACGAAACGGGTTAGAATCGGCCACAACCGACAGTGTTGATGATAGACTTGTAAGCGCACCCCGGGGTTCGTCAATCGTGGAAATCACTCCGGGACCCCAAAACAGTGAGTAATATTCCACGAAACGGGTCAGAATTGGCTAAAACCGCAAGTGTTCATGACCGACACGTTAGCACACCCCGGGGTTCATCAATCGTGGAAATCATTCCGGGACCCCAAAACAGTGAGTAATAGTCCACGAAACGGGTCAGAATCGGCCGAAACCGCGAGTGTTGATGACCGTCACGTACGCGCACCCCGAGGTTCGTCAATAGTGGAAATCACTCTGGGACCCCCAAAACAGTGAGTAATAGTCCACGAAACGGGTCAGAATCGGCCACAACCGAGAGTGTTGATGATAGACTTGTAAGCGCACCCCAGGGTTCGTCAATCGTGGAAATCACTCCGGGACCCCAAAACAGTGAGTAATAGTCCACGAAACGGGTCAGAATCGGCTAAAACCGCAAGTGTTCATGACCGACACGTTAGCACACCCCGGGGTTCATCAATCGTGGAATTCATTCCGGGACCCCAAAACAGTGAGTAATAGTCCACGAAACGGGTCAGAATCGGCCGAAACCGCGAGTGTTGATGACCGTCACGTACGCGCACCCCGAGGGTCGTCAATAGTGGAAATCACTCTGGGACCCCAAAACAGTGAGTAATAGTCCACGAAACTGGTCAGAATCGGGAAAACGGCGAGTGTTGATGACCGACATGTAAACGCACCCCGGGGTTCGTCAATCATGGAAATCACTCCGGGACCCCAAAACAGTGAGTAATAGTCCACGAAACGGGTCAGAATCGGCCGAAACCGCGAGTGTTGATGACCGTCACGTACGCGCACCCCGAGGGTCGTCAATAGTGGAAATCACTCTGGGACCCCAAAACAGTGAGTAATAGTCCACGAAACGGGTCAGAATCGGCCAAAACGGCGAGTGTTGATGATCGACACATAAGCGCACCCCGGGGTTCGTCAATCATGGAAATCACTCCGGGACCCCAAAACAGTGACTAATAGTCCACGAAACGGGTCAGAATTGGCCAAAACCGGGAGTGTTGATGACCGTCACGTACGCGCACCCTTGGATTCGTCAATTGTGGAAATCACTCTGGGACCCCAAAACAGAGAGTAATAGTCCACGAAACGGGTCAGAATCGTCCACAACCGAGAGTGTTGATGATAGACTTGCAAGCGCACCCCGGGGTTCGTCAATCGTGGAAATCACTCCGGGACCCCAAAACAGTGAGTAATAGTCCACGAAACGGGTCAGAATCGGCTAAAACCGCAAGTGTTCATGACCGACACGTTAGCACACCCCGGGGTTCATCAATCGTGGAAATCATTCCGGGACCCCAAAACAGTGAGTAATAGTCCACGAAACGGGTCAGAATCGGCCGAAACCGCGAGTGTTGATGACCGTCACGTACGCGCACCCCGAGGTTCGTCAATAGTGGAAATCACTCTGGGACCCCAAAACAGTGAGTAATAGTCCACGAAACGGGTCAGAATCGGCCACAACCGAGAGTGTTGATGATAGACTTGTAAGCGCACCCCGGGGTTCGTCAATCGTGGAAATCACTCCGGGACCCCAAAACAGTGAGTAATAGTCCACGGAACGGGTCAGAATCGGCTAAAACCGCAAGTGTTCATGACCGACACGTTAGCACACCCCGGGGTTCATCAATCGTGGAAATCATTCCGGGACCCCAAAACAGTGAGTAATAGTCCACGAAACGGGTCAGAATCGGCCGAAACCGCGAGTGTTGATGACCGTCACGTACGCGCACCCCGAGGGTCGTCAATAGTGGAAATCACTCTAGGACCCCAAAACAGTGAGTAATAGTCCACGAAACGGGTCAGAATCGGCCAAAACGGCGAGAGTTGATGATCGACACATAGGCGCACCCCGGGGTTCGTCAATCATGGAAATCACTCCGGGACCCCCAAAACAGTGACTAATAGTCCACGAAACGGGTCAGAATCGGCCAAAACCGGGGAGTGTTGGTGACCGACACCTAAGCGCACCCTAGGATTCGTCAATCGTGGAAATCACTCTCGGACCCCAAAACAGTGAGTAATAGTCCACGAAACGGGTTAGAATAGGCCAAAACCGAGAGTGTTAATGACCGACATGTAAGCGCACCCCGGGGTTCGTCAAGCGTGGAAATCACTCCAGGACCCCAAAACAGTGAGTAATAGTCCACGAAACGGGTGAGAATCGGCCAAAACCGGGAGTGTTGATGACCGTCACGTATGCGCACCTTGGGGTTCGTCAATCGTTGAAATCACTCTGGGACCCCAAGACAGTGAGTAATAGTCCACGAAACGGGTCAGAATCGGGCAAAACCGAGAGTGTTGATGACCGACATGTAAGTGCACCACAGGGTTCGTCAATCGTGGAAATCACTCCGGGACCCCAAAACAGTGACTAAGAGTCCACGAAACGGGTCAGAATCGGCCAAAATCGCGATTGTTGATGACCGACACGTAATCGCACTCCGGGGTTCGTTAATCATGGAAATCACTCCGGGACCCCAAAACAGTGAGTAATAGTCCACAAAGTGGGCTATAATCGGTCAAAACCGGGAGTGTTGATGACCGTCACGTACGCGCACCCTTGGATTCGTCAATTGTGGAAATCACTCTGGGACCCCAAAACAGTTTGTAATAGTCCACGAAACGGGTCAGAATCGGCCACAACCGAGAGTGTTGATGATCGACTTGTAAGCGCACCCCGGGGTTCGTCAATCGTGGAAATCACTCCGGGACCCCAAAACAGTGAGTAATAGTCCACGAAACGGGCCAGAATCGGGTAAAACCGCAAGTGTTCATGACCGACACGTTAGCACACCCCGGGGTTCATCAATCGTGGAAATCATTCCGGGACCCCAAAACAGTGAGTAATAGTCCACGAAACTGGTCAGAATCGGCCGAAACCGCGAGTGTTGATGACCGTCACGTACGCGCACCCCGAGGGTCGTCAATAGTGGAAATCACTCTGGGAGCCCAAAACAGTAAGTAATAGTCCACGGAACGGTTCAGAATCGGCCAAATTGGCGAGTGTTGATGATCGACACATAAGCGCACCCCGGGGTTCGTCAATCATGGAAATCACTTCGGGACCCCAAAACAGTGACTAATAGTCCACGAAACGGGTCAGAATCGGCCAAAACCGGGGAGTGTTGGTGACCGACACCTAAGCGCACCCTAGGATTCGTCAATCGTGGAAATCACTCTCGGACCCCAAAACAGTGAGTAATAGTCCACGAAACGGGTTAGAATAGGCCAAAACCGAGAGTGTTAATGACCGACATGTAAGCGCACCCCGGGGTTCGTCAAGCGTGGAAATCACTCCGGGACCCCAAAACACTGAGTAATAGTCCACGAAACGGGTCAGAATCGGCCGAAACCGCGAGTGTTGATGACCGTCACGTACGCGCACCCCGAGGTTCGTCAATAGTGGAAATCACTCTGGAACCCCAAAACAGTGAGTAATAGTCCACGGAACGGGTCAGAATCGGCCAAAACGGCGAGTGTTGATGATCGACACATAAGCGCACCCCGAGGTTCGTCAATCATGGAAATCACTTCGGGACCCCAAAACAGTGACCAATAGTCCACGAAACGGGTCAGAATCGGCCAAAACCGGGGAGTGTTGGTGACTGACACCTAAGCGCACCCTAGGATTCGTCAATCGTGGAAATCACTCTCGGACCCCAAAACAGTGAGTAATAGTCCACGAAACGGGTTAGAATAGGCCAAAACCGAGAGTGTTAATGACCAACATGTAAGCGCACCCCGGGGTTCGTCAAGCGTGGAAATCACTCCGGGACCCCAAAACAGTGAGTAATAGTCCACGAAACGTGTCAGAATCATCCAAAACCGCCATTGTTGATATCCGACACGTATGCGGACCCCGAGGTTCGTCAATCATGGAAATCACTCCGGGACCCCAAAACAGTGAGTAATAAGTCCACGAAACGGGTCAGAATCGGCCAAAAAAGGGAGTGTTGATGACCGTCACGTATGCGCACCTTGGGGTTCGTCAATCGTTGAAATCACTCTGGAACCCCAAAACAGTGAGTAATAGTCCACGAAACGGGTCAGAATCGGGCAAAACCGAGAGTGTTGATGACCGACATGTAAGCGCACCCCGGGGTTCGTCAATCGTGGAAATCACTCCGGGACCCAAAAACAGTGACTAAGAGTCCACGAAACGGGTCAGAATCGGCCAAAACCGCGATTGTTGATGACCGACACGTAATCGCACTCCGGGGTTCGTTAATCATGGAAATCACTCCGGGACCCCAAAACAGTGAGTAATAGTCCACGAAACGGGTCAGAATCGGCCACAACCGAGAGTGTTGATGATAGACTTGTAAGCGCACCCCAGGGTTCGTCAATCGTGGAAATCACTCCGGGACCCCAAAACAGTGAGTAATAGTCCACGAAACGGGTCAGAATCGGCTAAAACCGCAAGTGTTCATGACCGACACGTTAGCACACCCCGGGGTTCATCAATCGTGGAATTCATTCCGGGACCCCAAAACAGTGAGTAATAGTCCACGAAACGGGTCAGAATCGGCCGAAACCGCGAGTGTTGATGACCGTCACGTACGCGCACCCCGAGGGTCGTCAATAGTGGAAATCACTCTGGGACCCCAAAACAGTGAGTAATAGTCCACGAAACGGGTCAGAATCGGGAAAACGGCGAGTGTTGATGACCGACATGTAAACGCACCCCGGGGTTCGTCAATCATGGAAATCACTCCGGGACCCCAAAACAGTGAGTAATAGTCCACGAAACGGGTCAGAATCGGCCGAAACCGCGAGTGTTGATGACCGTCACGTACGCGCACCCCGAGGGTCGTCAATAGTGGAAATCACTCTGGGACCCCAAAACAGTGAGTAATAGTCCACGAAACAGGTCAGAATCGGCCAAAACGGCGAGTGTTGATGATCGACACATAAGCGCACCCCGGGGTTCGTCAATCATGGAAATCACTCCGGGACCCCAAAACAGTGACTAATAGTCCACGAAACGGGTCAGAATTGGCCAAAACCGGGAGTGTTGATGACCGTCACGTACGCGCACCCTTGGATTCGTCAATTGTGGAAATAACTCTGGGACCCCAAAACAGAGAGTAATAGTCCACGAAACGGGTCAGAATCGGCCACAACCGAGAGTGTTGATGATAGACTTGTAAGCGCACCCCGGGGTTCGTCAATCGTGGAAATCACTCCGGGACCCCAAAACAGTGAGTAATAGTCCACGAAACGGGTCAGAATCGGCTAAAACCGCAAGTGTTCATGACCGACACGTTAGCACACCCCGGGGTTCATCAATCGTGGAAATCATTCCGGGACCCCAAAACAGTGAGTAATAGTCCACGAAACGGGTCAGAATCGGCCGAAACCGCGAGTGTTGATGACCGTCACGTACGCGCACCCCGAGGTTCGTCAATAGTGGAAATCACTCTGGGACCCCAAAACAGTGAGTAATAGTCCACGAAACGGGTCAGAATCGGCCAGAACCGAGAGTGTTGATGATAGACTTGTAAGCGCACCCCGGGGTTCGTCAATCGTGGAAATCACTCCGGGACCCCAAAACAGTGAGTAATAGTCCACGAAAGGGGTCAGAATCGGCTAAAACCGCAAGTGTTCATGACCGACACGTTAGCACACCCCGGGGTTCATCAATCGTGGAAATCATTCCGGGACCCCAAAACAGTGAGTAATAGTCCACGAAACGGGTCAGAATCGGCCGAAACCGCGAGTGTTGATGACCGTCACGTACGCGCACCCCGAGGGTCGTCAATAGTGGAAATCACTCTAGGACCCCAAAACAGTGAGTAATAGTCCACGAAACGGGTCAGAATCGGCCAAAACGGCGAGTGTTGATGATCGACACATAAGCGCACCCCGGGGTTCGTCAATCATGGAAATCACTCCGGGACCCCAAAACAGTGACTAATAGTCCACGAAACGGGTCAGAATCGGCCAAAACCGGGGAGTGTTGGCCCGACACCTAAGCGCACCCTAGGATTCGTCAATCGTGGAAATCACTCTCGGACCCCAAAACAGAGAGTAATAGTCCACGAAACGGGTTAGAATAGGCCAAAACCGAGAGTGTTAATGACCGACATGTAAGCGCACCCCGGGGTTCGTCAAGCGTGGAAATCACTCCAGGACCCCAAAACAGTGAGTAATAGTCCACGAAACGGGTTAGAATCGGTCAAAACGGCAAGTGTTGATGACCGTCACGTACGCGCACCCCGAGGTATGCGCACCTTGGGGTTCGTCAATCGTTGAAATCACTCTGGGACCCCAAGACAGTGAGTAATAGTCCACGAAACGGGTCAGAATCGGGCAAAACCGAGAGTGTTGATGACCGACATGTAAGTGCACCCCGGGGTTCGTCAATCGTGGAAATCACTCCGGGACCCCAAAACAGTGACTAAGAGTCCATGAAACGGGTCAGAATCGGCCAAAATCGCGATTGTTGATGACCGACACGTAATCGCACTCCGGGGTTCGTTAATCATGGAAATCACTCCGGGACCCCAAAACAGTGAGTAATAGTCCACAAAGTGGGCTATAATCGGTCAAAACCGGGAGTGTTGATGACCGTCACGTACGCGCACCCTTGGATTCGTCAATCGTGGAAATCACTCTGGGACCCCAAAACAGTTTGTAATAGTCCACGAAACGGGTCAGAATCGGCCACAACCGAGAGTGTTGATGATCGACTTGTAAGCGCACCCCGGGGTTCGTCAATCGTGGAAATCACTCTGGGACCCCAAAACAGTGAGTAATAGTCCACGAAACGGGCCAGAATCGGGTAAAACCGCAAGTGTTCATGACCGACACGTTAGCACACCCCGGGGTTCATCAATCGTGGAAATCATTCCGGGACCCCAAAACAGTGAGTAATAGTCCACGAAACTGGTCAGAATCGGCCGAAACCGCGAGTGTTGATGACCGTCACGTATGCGCACCCCGAGGGTCGTCAATAGTGGAAATCACTCTGGGAGCCCAAAACAGTAAGTAATAGTCCACGGAACGGTTCAGAATCGGCCAAATTGGCGAGTGTTGATGATCGACACATAAGCGCACCCCGGGGTTCGTCAATCATGGAAATCACTTCGGGACCCCCAAAACAGTGACTAATAGTCCACGAAACGGGTCAGAATCGGCCAAAACCGGGGAGTGTTGGTGACCGACACCTAAGCGCACCCTAGGATTCGTCAATCGTGGAAATCACTCTCGGACCCCAAAACAGTGAGTAATAGTCCACGAAACGGGTTAGAATAGGCCAAAACCGAGAGTGTTAATGACCGACATGTAAGCGCACCCCGGGGTTCGTCAAGCGTGGAAATCACTCCGGGACCCCAAAACACTGAGTAATAGTCCACGAAACAGGTCAGAATCGGCCGAAACCGCGAGTGTTGATGACCGTCACGTACGCGCACCCCGAGGTTCGTCAATAGTGGAAATCACTCTGGAACCCCAAAACAGTGAGTAATAGTCCACGGAACGGGTCAGAATCGGCCAAGACGGCGAGTGTTGATGATCGACACATAAGCGCACCCCGGGGTTCGTCAATCATGGAAATCACTTCGGGACCCCAAAACAGTGACCAATAGTCCACGAAACGGGTCAGAATCGGCCAAAACCGGGGAGTGTTGGTGACTGACACCTAAGCGCACCCTAGGATTCGTCAATCGTGGAAATCACTCTCGGACCCCAAAACAGTGAGTAATAGTCCACGAAACGGGTTAGAATAGGCCAAAACCGAGAGTGTTAATGACCGACATGTAAGCGCACCCCGGGGTTCGTCAAGCGTGGAAATCACTCCGGGACCCCAAAACAGTGAGTAATAGTCCACGAAACGTGTCAGAATCGGCCAAAACCGCGATTGTTGATATCCGACACGTATGCGGACCCCGAGGTTCGTCAATCATGGAAATCACTCCGGGACCCCAAAACAGTGAGTAATAGTCCACGAAACGGGTCAGAATCGGCCAAAACCGGGAGTGTTGATGACCGTCACGTATGCGCACCTTGGGGTTCGTCAATCGTTGAAATCACTCTGGGACCCCAAAACAGTGAGTAATAGTCCACGAAACGGGTCAGAATCGGGCAAAACCGAGAGTGTTGATGACCGACATGTAAGCGCACCCCGGGGTTCGTCAATCGTGGAAATCACTCCGGGACCCAAAAACAGTGACTAAGAGTACACGAAACGGGTCAGAATCGGCCAAAACCGCGATTGTTGATGACCGACACATAATCGGACTCCGGGGTTCGTTAATCATGGAAATCACTCCGGGACCCCAAAACAGTGAGTAATAGTCCACAAGGTGGGCTATAATCGGGCAATACCGGGAGTGTTGATGACCGTCACGTACGCGCACCCTTGGATTCGTCAATCGTGGAAATCACTCTGGGACCCCAAAACAGTGAGTAATAGTCCACGAAACGGGTTAGAATCGGCCACAACCGAGAGTGTTGATGATAGACTTGTAAGCGCACCCCGGGGTTCGTCAATCGTGGAAATCACTCCGGGACCCCAAAACAGTGAGTAATAGTCCACGAAACGGGTCAGAATCGGCTAAAACCGCAAGTGTTCATGACCGACACGTTAGCACACCCCGGGGTTCATCTATCGTGGAAATCATTCCGGGACCCCAAAACAGTGAGTAATAGTCCACGAAACGGGTCAGAATCGGCCGAAACCGCGAGTGTTGATGACCGTCACGTACGCGCACCCCGAGGTTCGTCAATAGTGGAAATCACTCTGGGACCCCCAAAACAGTGAGTAATAGTCCACGAAACGGGTCAGAATCGGCCACAACCGAGAGTGTTGATGATAGACTTGTAAGCGCACCCCAGGGTTCGTCAATCGTGGAAATCACTCCGGGACCCCAAAACAGTGAGTAATAGTCCACGAAACGGGTCAGAATCGGCTAAAACCGCAAGTGTTCATGACCGACACGTTAGCACACCCCGGGGTTCATCAATCGTGGAATTCATTCCGGGACCCCAAAACAGTGAGTAATAGTCCACGAAACGGGTCAGAATCGGCCGAAACCGCGAGTGTTGATGACCGTCACGTACGCGCACCCCGAGGGTCGTCAATAGTGGAAATCACTCTGGGACCCCAAAACAGTGAGTAATAGTCCACGAAACGGGTCAGAATCGGGAAAACGGCGAGTGTTGATGACCGACATGTAAACGCACCCCGGGGTTCGTCAATCATGGAAATCACTCCGGGACCCCAAAACAGTGAGTAATAGTCCACGAAACGGGTCAGAATCGGCCACAACCGAGAGTGTTGATGATAGACTTGTAAGCGCACCCCAGGGTTCGTCAATCATGGAAATCACTCCGGGACCCCAAAACAGTGAGTAATAAGTCCACGAAACGGGTCAGAATCGGCCAAAACCGGGAGTGTTGATGACCGTCACGTATGCGCACCTTGGGGTTCGTCAATCGTTGAAATCACTCTGGAACCCCAAAACAGTGAGTAATAGTCCACGAAACGGGTCAGAATCGGGCAAAACCGAGAGTGTTGATGACCGACATGTAAGCGCACCCCGGGGTTCGTCAATCGTGGAAATCACTCCGGGACCCAAAAACAGTGACTAAGAGTCCACGAAACGGGTCAGAATCGGCCAAAACCGCGATTGTTGATGACCGACACGTAATCGCACTCCGGGGTTCGTTAATCATGGAAATCACTCCGGGACCCCAAAACAGTGAGTAATAGTCCACGAAACGGGTCAGAATCGGCCACAACCGAGAGTGTTGATGATAGACTTGTAAGCGCACCCCAGGGTTCGTCAATCGTGGAAATCACTCCGGGACCCCAAAACAGTGAGTAATAGTCCACGAAACGGGTCAGAATCGGCTAAAACCGCAAGTGTTCATGACCGACACGTTAGCACACCCCGGGGTTCATCAATCGTGGAATTCATTCCGGGACCCCAAAACAGTGAGTAATAGTCCACGAAACGGGTCAGAATCGGCCGAAACCGCGAGTGTTGATGACCGTCACGTACGCGCACCCCGAGGGTCGTCAATAGTGGAAATCACTCTGGGACCCCAAAACAGTGAGTAATAGTCCACGAAACTGGTCAGAATCGGCTAAAACCGCAAGTGTTCATGACCGACATGTAAACGCACCCCGGGGTTCGTCAATCATGGAAATCACTCCGGGACCCCAAAACAGTGAGTAATAGTCCACGAAACGGGTCAGAATCGGCCGAAACCGCGAGTGTTGATGACCGTCACGTCGACCCCGAGGGTCGTCAATAGTGAAATCACTCTGGGACCCCAAAACAGTGAGTAATAGTCCACGAAACGGGTCAGAATCGGCCAAAACGGCGAGTGTTGATGATCGACACATAAGCGCACCCCGGGGTTCGTCAATCATGGAAATCACTCCGGACCCCAAAACAGTGACTAATAGTCCACGAAACGGGTCAGAATTGGCCAAAACGGGAGTGTTGATGACCGTCACGTACGCGCACCCTTGGATTCGTCAATGTGGAAATCACTCTGGGACCCCAAAACAGAGAGTAATAGTCCACGAAACGGGTCAGATCGGCCACAACCGAGAGTGTTGATGATAGACTTGTAAGCCCCCGGGTTCGTCAATCGTGGAAATCACTCCGGGACCCCAAAACAGTGAGTAATAGTCCACGAAACGGGTCAGAATCGGCTAAAACCGCAAGTGTTCATGACCGACACGTTAGCACACCCGGGGTTCATCAATCGTGGAAATCATTCCGGGACCCCCAAAACAGTGAGTAATAGTCCACGAAACGGGTCAGAATCGGCCGAAAAAACCAGCGAGTGTTGATGACCGTCACGTACGCGCACCCCGAGGTTCGTCAATAGTGGAAATCACTCTGGGTACCCCAAAACAGTGAGTAATAGTCCACGAAACGGGTCAGAATCGGCCAGAACCGAGAGTGTTGATGTATAGACTTGTAAGCGCACCCCGGGGTTCGTCAATCATGGAAAATCACTCCGGGACCCCCAAAACAGTGAGTAATAGTCCACGAAAGGGGTCAGAATCGGCTAAAACCGCAAGTGTTCATGACCGACACGTTAGCACACCCCGGGGTTCATCAATCGTGGAAATCATTCCGGGACCCCAAAACAGTGAGTAATAGTCCACGAAACGGGTCAGAATCGGCCGAAACGCGAGTGTTTGATGACCGTCAGTACGCGCACCCCGAGGGTCGTCAATAGTGGAAATCACTCTAGGACCCCAAAACAGTGAGTATAGTCCACGAAACGGGTCAGAATCGGCCAAAACGGCGAGTGTTGATGATCGACACATAAGCGCACCCCGGTGGTTCGTCAATCATGGAAATCACTCCGGGACCCCAAACAGTGACTAATAGTCCACGAAACGGGTCAGAATTGGCCAAAACCGGGAGTGTTGGCCCGACACCTAAGCGCACCCTAGGATTCGTCAATCGTGGAAATCACTCTCGGACCCCAAACAGAGAGTAATAGTCCACGAAACGGTTAGAATAGGCCAAAACCGAGAGTGTTAATGACCGACATGTAAGCGCACCCCGGGTTCGTCAAGCGTGGAAATCACTCCAGGACCCCAAAACAGTGAGTAATAGTCCACGAAACGGTTAGAATCGGTCAAAACGGCAAGTGTTGATGACCGTCACGTACGCGCACCCCGAGGTATGCGCACCTTGGGGTTCGTCAATCGTTGAAATCACTCCGGGACCCCAAGACAGTGAGTAATAGTCCACGAAACGGGTCAGAATCGGGCAAAACCGAGAGTGTTGATGACCGACATGTAAGTGCACCCCGGGGTTCGTCAATCATGGAATCACTGGGACCCCCAAAACAGTGAGTAAGTCCACGAAAGGGTCAGAATCGGCCAAACCGGAGTGTTGATGACCGTCACGTATGCGCACCTTGGGGTTCGTCAATCGTTGAAATCACTTTGGACCCCAAAACAGTGAGTAATAGTCCACGAAAGGGTCAGATCGGGCAAAACCGAGAGTGTTGATGACCGACTTGTAAGCGCACCCCGGGGTTCGTCAATCGTGGAAATCACTCCGGGACCCCAAAACAGTGACTAAGAGTCCATGAAACGGGTCAGAATCGGCCAAAATCGCGATTGTTGATGACCGACACGTAATCGCACTCCGGGGTTCGTTAATCATGGAAATCACTCCGGGACCCCAAAACAGTGAGTAATAGTCCACAAAGTGGGCTATAATCGGTCAAACCGGAGTGTTGATGACCGTCAC
>JAAAWK010000962.1:0-29607 GCA_022496015.1 Hordeum marinum
ATATCGGGCATTTAATAGCAAAGATAGGTACAATAGGTTATTTTGGAGCTAGGTAAGCTTATATGTCATTTAGGAGAGAACTAAGCTAACTATAAGGCATTTTTTTTAAAATAGGCCATTTTGGATCTAATTTAGCTTACTATGTCATTAAGGAGCTAACTAAGCTAAGTATAGGTCATTTTGATAAAATAGATCGTGTTGGAGCTAATTTAGCTTACTATGTCATTTAGGAGCTAACTAAGATAAGTATAGGACTTTTCTTGATAAAATAGGCCATTTTGGAGCTATTTAGCTTACTATGTCATTTTAGGAGGAAACTAAGCTAACTATATGTCATTTTAGAGCTAAAATTAGATAAAAACAAGTCATTTACAAGCTAACTATGCTTATTATGCCATTTTGGAGCTAACTAAGCTAAGTACAGGGCATTTAAAGCTAAGTTAGGTACAATAGTCATTTTGGAGAGACTAAGCAAAGTATAGGGCATTTTACAAAAAATAGGCCATTTTGGAGCTAGTCTAGCTTACGATGTCATTTAGCGGAAACTAATCTAAGTATAGGACATTTAGATTAAATAGCCCATTTTGGAGCTATTTTCGCTTACTATGTCATTTGGAGGAAACTAAGCTAAGTATATGACTTCTTTATAAAATAGGTTATTTTGGAACTATTTTAGCTTACTACGTCATTTAGGAGCAAACTAAAGCTAACTATATGTCATTTTAGAGCTAACTAAGCTTGGTATAGGGCATTAATAGCTAAGCTAGGTACAATAGGTTATTTTGGAGCTAGGTAAGCGTATTATGTCAATTAGGAGGCGAACTAAGCTAAGTATTGGCATTTTTGATAAAATAGGCCATTTTGGAGCTAATTTAGCTTACTTACATCACTGAGGAGGAAAACTAAGCTAAGTGTACGACTTTTTTGATAAAATAGCCCATTTTGGAGCTATTTAAACTTACTATGTAATTTAGGAGGAAACTAAGCTAACTATATGTCATTCTAGAGCAAACTATACTAATTATGCAATTTCACAGATAACTAAGCTAAGTATAGGGCATTTTTTGATAAAATGGCCATTTTGGAGCAATTTATCTTACTATGTCACTTAAGAGGAAACTAAGCTAAGTATAGGACATTTTTTATAAAATAGGGTACTTTGCACCTAATTTAGCTTACTATGTCATTTAGGAGGAACTAAGCTAAGTATAGGACATTTTAGATTAAAAGCCCATTCTGGAGCTATTTTCGCTTACTATGTCATTTTGGAGGAAACCAAGCGAAGTATAGGACTTTTTTTTAAATATGCCATTTTGGAGCTAACTAAGCTAAGTATAGGGCATTTTTGATAAAATGGGGCATTTTGGAGCTAATTTAGCTTACTATGTCATTTAGGAGGAAACTAAGCTAAGTATAGGTCATTTTGATAAAATAGGGCATTTTCGAGCTAATTTAGCTTACTACGTCATTTAGGAGGGAAACTAAGCTAAGTGTAGGACTTTTTCGATAAAATAGCCCATTTTGGAAGCTATTTAAACTTACTATGAAATTTTGGAGGAAACTAAGCTAACTATATGTCATTCTAGAGCTAACTATACTAATTATGCCATTTTGGAGATAACTAAGCTAAGTATAGGGCATTTTTGATAAAATGGGCATTTTGGAGCTAATTTATCTTACTATGTCATTTAGGAGGAAACTAAGCCAAGTATAGGACATTTCAGACTAAAAAGCGCATTCTCGAGCTATTTTCGCTTACTATGTCATTTTCGAGGAAACTAAGCTAAGTACAGGACTCTTTTTATAAAATATGCCATTTTGGAGCTAAGTAAGCTAAGTATAAGGCATTTTAGATAAAATGGGCCATTTTGGAGCTAGTTTAGCTTACTATGTCATTTAGGAGGAAACTAAGCTAAGTATAGGACATTTTTGATAAAATAGGGCATTTTGGAGCTAATTTAGCTTACTATATCATTTAGGTGGAAATTAAGCTAAGTATAGGACTTTTTTATAAAATAGAATATTTTGAAGCTACTTTAGCTTACTATGTCATTTAGGAGGAAACGAAGCTAACTATATGTCATTCTAGAGCTAACTATACTAATTATGCCATTTTGGCGATAACTAAGCTAAGTATAGGGCATTTTTGATAAAATGGCCATTTTGGAGTTAATTTATCTTACTATGTCATTTAGGAGGAAACTAAGCTAAGTATAGGACTTTTTTGATAAAATAGGCCACTTTGGAGCTAATTTAGCTTACTATGTCATTTAGGAGGAAACTAAGGTAAGTATAGGACATTTTAGATTGAAAGCCCATTCTGGAGCTATTTTCGCTTACTATGTCATTTTGGAGGAAACCAAGCGAAGTATAGGACTTTTTTTTAAATATGCCATGTTGGAGCTAGCTAAGCTAAGTATACGACATTTTTGATAAAATGGGGCATTTTGGAGCTAATTTAGCTTACGATGTCATTTAGGTGGAAACTAAGCTAAGTATAGGACTTTTTTGATAAAATTGACCATTTTGGAGCTATTTTAGCTTACTATGTCATTTAGGAGGAAACTAAGCTAACTATATGTCATTTTAGAGCTAACTTTGGTAAAATAATGTCATTTAGGAGCTAACCATGCTTATTATGCCATTTTGGAGCTAACTAAGCTAAGTATAGGGCATTTAAAAGCCAATCTAGGTACAATAGGTTATTTTGGAGCTAGGTAAGCTTATTATATTCATCTAGGAGAGAACTAAGCTAAGTATTGTTCATTTTTGATAAAATAGGCCATTTTGGAGGTAATTTGGCTTAATATGTCATTTAGGAGCTAACTAAGCTAAGTAAAGGCCATCTTTGATAAAATGGGCCATTTTGGAGCTAATTTAGCTTACGATGTCATTTAGGTGGAAACTAAGCTAAGTATAGGACTGTTTTGATAAAATAGACCATTTTGGAACTATTTTAGCTTACCATGTCATTTAGGAGGAAGCTAAGCTAACTATATCTCATTTAGAGCTAACATAGGTCAAAACAGGTCACTTAGGACCTAACTATACTAATTATGCCATTTTGGAGCTAACTAAGCTAAATATCGGGCATTTAATAGCAAAGATAGGTACAATAGGTCATTTTGGAGCTAGGTAAGCTTATTATGTCATTTAGGAGAGAACTAAGCTAACTATAAGGCATTTTTGTTAAAATAGGCCATTTTGGATCTAATTTAGCTTACTATGTCATTAAGGAGCTAACTAAGCTAAGTATAGGTCATTTTTAGATAAAATAGACCGTGTTGGAGCTAATTTAGCTTACTATGTCATTTAGGAGCTAACTAAGCTAAGTATAGGACTTTTCTTGATAAAATAGGCCATTTTG
This sequence comes from Hordeum marinum, assembly GCA_022496015.1. Classification (NCBI taxonomy): domain Eukaryota; kingdom Viridiplantae; phylum Streptophyta; class Magnoliopsida; order Poales; family Poaceae; genus Hordeum; species Hordeum marinum. Next base: position 3,368 of record JAAAWK010000962.1, read on the forward strand.
GAGCTATTTTAGCTTACTATGTCATTTAGGAGGAAACTAAGCTAACTTTATGTCATTTTAGAGCTAACTTAGATAAAAACAAGTCATTTACAAGCTAACTATGCTTATTATGCCATTTTGGAGCTAACTAAGCTAAGTACAGGGCATTTAATAGCTACGTTAGGTACAATAGGTCATTTTGGAGAGAACTAAGCAAAGTATAGGGCATTTTACACAAAATAGGCCATTTTGGAGCTAGTCTAGCTTACGATATCATTTAGGAGGAAACTAATCTAAGTATAGGACATTTTAGATTAAATAGCCCATTTTGGAGCTATTTTCGCTTACTATGTCATTTGGGAGGAAACTAAGCTAAGTATAGGACTTCTTTATAAAATAGGTTATTTTGGAACTATTTTAGCTTACTACGTCATTTAGGAGCAAACTAAGCTAACTATATGTCATTTTAGAGCTAACTAAGCTTGGTATAGGGCATTTAATAGCTAAGCTAGGTACAATAGGTTATTTTGGAGCTAGGTAAGCGTATTATGTCAATTAGGAGCGAACTAAGCTAAGTATTGGGCATTTTTGATGAAATAGGCCATTTTGGAGCTAATTTAGCTTACTACATCACTGAGGAGGAAACTAAGCTAAGTGTACGACTTTTTTGATAAAATAGCCCATTTTGGAGCTATTTAAACTTACTATGCAATTTAGGAGGAAACTAAGCTAACTATATGTCATTCTAGAGCAAACTATACTAATTATGCAATTTCACAGATAACTAAGCTAAGTATAGGGCATTTTTGATAAAATGGCCATTTTGGAGCTAATTTATCTTACTATGTCACTTAGGAGGAAACTAAGCTAAGTATAGGACATTTTTTATAAAATAGGGTACTTTGCACCTAATTTAGCTTACTATGTCATTTAGGAGGAAACTAAGCTAAGTATAGGACATTTTAGATTAAAAGCCCATTCTGGAGCTATTTTCGCTTACTATGTCATTTTGGAGGAAACCAAGCGAAGTATAGGACTTTTTTTTAAATATGCCATTTTGGAGCTAACTAAGCTAAGTATACGGCATTTTTGATAAAATGGGGCATTTTGGAGCTAATTTAGCTTACTATGTCATTTAGGAGGAAACTAAGCTAAGTATAGGTCATTTTGATAAAATAGGGCATTTTCGAGCTAATTTAGCTTACTACGTCATTTAGGAGGAAACTAAGCTAAGTGTAGGACTTTTTTGATAAAATAGCCCATTTTGGAGCTATTTAAACTTACTATGAAATTTTGGAGGAAACTAAGCTAACTATATGTCATTCTAGAGCTAACTATACTAATTATGCCATTTTGGAGATAACTAAGCTAAGTATAGGGCATTTTTGATAAAATGGGCATTTTGGAGCTAATTTATCTTACTATGTCATTTAGGAGGAAACTAAGCCAAGTATAGGACATTTCAGACTAAAAAGCGCATTCTCGAGCTATTTTCGCTTACTATGTCATTTTCGAGGAAACTAAGCTAAGTACAGGACTTTTTTTATAAAATATGCCATTTTGGAGCTAAGTAAGCTAAGTATAAGGCATTTTTGACAAAATGGGCCATTTTGGAGCTAGTTTAGCTTACTATGTCATTTAGGAGGAAACTAAGCTAAGTATAGGACATTTTTGATAAAATAGGGCATTTTGGAGCTAATTTAGCTTACTATATCATTTAGCTGGAAATTAAGCTAAGTATAGGACTTTTTTATAAAATAGAATATTTTGAAGCTACTTTAGCTTACTATGTCATTTAGGAGCAAACGAAGCTAACTATATGTCATTCTAGAGCTAACTATACTTATTATGCCATTTTCGCGATAACTAAGCTATGTATAGGGCATTTTTGATAAAATGACCACTTTTGAGCTAATTTAGCTTACTATGTCATTTAGGAGGAAACTAAGGTAAGTATAGGACATTTTAGATTGAAAGCCCATTCTGGAGCTATTTTCGCTTACTATGTCATTTTGGAGGAAACCAAGCGAAGTATAGGACTTTTTTTTAAATATGCCTTGTTGGAGCTAGCTAAGCTAAGTATACGGCATTTTTGATAAAATGGGGCATTTTGGAGCTAATTTAGCTTACGATGTCATTTAGGTGGAAACTAAGCTAAGTATAGGACTTTTTTGATAAAATTGACCATTTTGGAGCTATTTTAGCTTACTATGTCATTTAGGAGGAAACTAAGCTACTATATGTCATTTTAGAGCTAACTTTGGTAAAATAATGTCATTTAGGAGCTAACCATGCTTATTATGCCATTTTGGAGCTAACTAAGCTAAGTATAGGGCATTTAAAAGCCAATCTAGGTACAATAGGTTATTTTGGAGCTAGGTTAGCTTATTATATTCATCTAGGAGAGAACTAAGCTAAGTATTGTTCATTTTTGATAAAATAGGCCATTTTGGAGGTAATTTGGCTTAATATGTCATTTAGGAGCTAACTAAGCTAAGTAAAGGCCATCTTTGATAAAATGGGCCATTTTGGAGCTAATTTAGCTTACGATGTCATTTAGGTGGAAACTAAGCTAAGTATAGGACTGTTTTGATAAAATAGACCATTTTGGAACTATTTTAGCTTACTATGTCATTTAGGAGCAAGCTAAGCTAACTATATCTCATTTAGAGCTAACATAGGTCAAAACAGGTCACTTAGGACCTAACTATACTAATTATGCCATTTTGGAGCTAACTAAGCTAAATATCGGGCATTTAATAGCAAAGATAGGTACAATAGGTCATTTTGGAGCTAGGTAAGCTTATTATGTCATTTAGGAGAGAACTAAGCTAACTATAAGGCATTTTTGTTAAAATAGGCCATTTTGGATCTAATTTAGCTTACTATGTCATTAAGGAGCTAACTAAGCTAAGTATAGGTCATTTTAGATAAAATAGACCGTGTTGGAGCTAATTTAGCTTACTATGTCATTTAGGAGCAAACTAAGCTAAGTATAGGACTTTTCTTGATAAAATAGGCCATTTTGGAGCTATTTTAGCTTACTATGTCATTTAGGAGGAAACTAAGCTAACTATATGTCATTTTAGAGCTAACTTAGATAAAAACAAGTCATTTACAAGCTAACTATGCTTATTATGCCATTTAGGAGCTAACTAAGCTAAGTACAGGGCATTTAATAGCTAAGTTAGGTACAATAGGTCATTTTGGAGAGAACTAAGCAAACTATAGGGCATTTTACACAAAATAGGCCATTTTGGAGCTAGTCTAGCTTACGATGTCATTTAGGAGGAAACTAATCTAAGTATAGGACATTTTAGATTAAATAGCCCATTTTGGAGCTATTTTCGCTTACTATGTCATTTGGGAGGAAACTAAGCAAAGTATAGGACTTCTTTATAAAATAGGTTATTTTGGAACTATTTTAGCTTACTACGTCATTTAGGAGCAAACTAAGCTAACTATATGTCATTTTAGAGCTAACTAAGCTTGGTATAGGGCATTTAATAGCTAAGCTAGGTACAATAGGTTATTTTGGAGCTAGGTAAGCGTATTATGTCAATTAGGAGCGAACTAAGCTAAGTATTGGGCATTTTTGATAAAATAGGCCATTTTGGAGCTAATTTAGCTTACTACATCACTGAGGAGGAAACTAAGCTAAGTGTACGACTTTTTTGATAAAATAGCCCATTTTGGAGCTATTTAAACTTACTATGTAATTTAGGAGGAAACTAAGGTAACTATATGTCATTCTAGAGCAAACTATACTAATTATGCAATTTCACAGATAACTAAGCTAAGTATAGGGCATTTTTGATAAAATGGCCATTTTGGAGCTAATTTATCTTACTATGTCACTTAGGAGGAAACTAAGCTAAGTATAGGACATTTTTTATAAAATAGGGTACTTTGCACCTAATTTAGCTTACTATGTCATTTAGGAGGAAACTAAGCTAAGTATAGGACATTTTAGATTAAAAGCCCATTCTGGAGCTATTTTCGCTTACTATGTCATTTTGGAGGAAACCAAGCGAAGTATAGGACTTTTTTTTAAATATGCCATTTTGGAGCTAACTAAGCTAAGTATACGGCATTTTTGATAAAATGGGGCATTTTGGAGCTAATTTAGCTTACTATGTCATTTAGGAGGAAACTAAGCTAAGTATAGGACATTTTGATAAAATAGGGCATTTTCGAGCTAATTTAGCTTACTACGTCATTTAGGAGGAAACTAAGCTAAGTGTAGGACTTTTTTGATAAAATAGCCCATTTTGGAGCTATTTAAGCTTACTATGAAATTTTGGAGGAAACTAAGCTAACTATATGTCATTCTAGAGCTAACTATACTAATTATGCCATTTTGGAGATAACTAAGCTAAGTATAGGGCATTTTTTATAAAATGGGCATTTTGGAGCTAATTTATCTTACTATGTCATTTAGGAGGAAACTAAGCCAAGTATAGGACATTTAAGACTAAAAAGCGCATTCTCGAGCTATTTTCGCTTACTATGTCATTTTCGAGGAAACTAAGCTAAGTACAGGACTTTTTTTTATAAAATATGCCATTTTGGAGCTAAGTTAGCTAAGTATAAGGCATTTTTGATAAAATGGGCCATTTTGGAGCTAGTTTAGCTTACTATGTCATTTAGGAGGAAACTAAGCTAAGTATAGGACATTTTTGATAAAATAGGGCATTTTGGAGCTCATTTAGCTTACTATATCATTTAGGTGTAAATTAAGCTAAGTATAGGACATTTTAGACTAAAAAGCGCATTCTGGAGCTATTTTCGCTTACTATGTCATTTTGGAGGAAACTAAGCTAAGTATAGGACATTTTTTTATAAAATATGCTATTTTGGAGCTAAGTAAGCTAAGTATAGGGCATTTTTGATAAAATGGGCCATTTTGGAGCTAGTTTAGCTTACTATGTCATTTAGGAGGAAACTAAGCTAAGTATAGGACATTTTTGATAAAATAGGGCATTTTGGAGCTAATATAGCTTACTATATCATTTAGGTGGAAATTCAGCTAAGTATAGGACTTTTTTTATAAAATAGACCATTTTGAAGCTATTTTAGCTTACTATGTCATTTAGGATGAAACGAAGCTAACTATATGTCATTCTAGAGCTAACTATACTAATTATGCCATTTTGGACATAACTAAGCTAAGTATAGGGCATTTTTTATAAAATGGCCATTTTGGAGCTAATTTATCTTACTATGTCATTTAGGAGGAAACTAAGCTAAGTATAGGACTTTTTTATAAAGTAGGCCACTTTGGAGCTAATTTAGCTTAATATGTCATTTAGGAGGAAACTAAGCTAAGTATAGGACATATTAGATTAAAAAGCCTACTCTGGAGCTATTTTCGCTTACTATGTCATTTAGGAGGAAACTAAGCTATGTATAGGACATTTTATATTGAATACCCCATTTTGGAGCTATTTTCGCTTACTATGTCATTTGGGAGGAAACTAAGCTAAGTATAGGACTTATTTATAAAATAGGTTATTTTGGAACTAATTTAGCTTACTATGTCATTTAGGAGCAAACTAAGCTAACTATATGTAATTTTAGAACTAACTAAGCTTGGTATAGGGCATTTAATAGCTAATCTAGGTACAATAGGTTATTTTGGAACTAGGTAAGCGTATTATGTCATGTAGGAGAGAACTAAGCTAAGTATTGGGCATTTTTAATAAAATAGGCCATTTTGGAGCTAATTTAGCTTACTACGTCATTTAGGAGGAAACTAAACTAACTATATGTCATTCTAGAGCTAACTATACTAATTATGCCATATTGGAGATAACTAAGCTAAGTATAGGGCATTTTTGATAAAATGGCCATTTTGGAGCTAATTTATCTTACTATGTCATTTAGGAGGAAACTAAGCTAAGTATAGGGCATTTTTGATAAAATGGGCCATTTTGGAGCTAGTTTAGCTTAATGTCATTTAGGAGGAAACAAAGCTAAGTATAGGACATTTTTGATAAAATAGGGCATTTTGGAGCTAATTTAGCTTACTATATCATTTAGGTGGAAATTAAGCTAAGTATAGGACTTTTTTTACAAAATAGACCATTTGAAGCTATTTTAGCTTACTATGTCATTTAGGAGGAAACTAAGCTAACTATATGTCATTCTAGAGCTAACTATACTAATTATGCGATTTTGGAGATAACTAAGCTAAGTATAGGGCATTTTTGATAAAATGGCCATTTTGGAGCTAATTTATCTTACTATGTCATTTAGGAGGAAACTAAGCTAAGTATAGGACATTTTTGATAAAATAGGCCACTTTGGATCTAATTTAGCTTACTATGTCATTTAGGAGGAAACTAAGCTACGTATAGGACATTTTAGACTAAAAAGCGCATTCTGGTGCTATTTTCGCTTACTATGTCATTTTGGAGGAAGCTAAGCTAAGTATAGGACATTTTTTTATAAAATATGCCATTTTGGAGATATTTTCGCTTGCTATGTCATTTCGGAGGAAACTAAGCTAAGTATAGGACTTCTTTATGAAATAGGTTATTTTGGAACTATTTAAGCTTACTATGTCATTTAGGAGCAAACTAAGCTAACCATATGTCATTTTACAGCTAACTTTGGTAAAAACAGGTCATTTAGGAGCTATCCATGCTCATTATGCCATTTAGGAGCAAACTAAGCTTGGTATAGGGCATTTAATAGCTAAGATAGGTACGATAGGTTCTTTTGGAGCTAGGTAAGCGTATTATGTCATTTAGGAGAGAACTAAGCTAAGTATTGGGCATTTTTGATAAAATAGGCCATTTTGGAGCTAATTTAGCTTACTACGTCATTTAGGAGGAAACTAAGCTAAGTGTAGGACTTTTTTGATAAAATAGCCCATTTTGGAGCTATTTAAACTTTCTATGAAATTTAGGAGGAAACTAAGCTAACTATATGTCATTGTAGAGCTAACTATACTAATTATGCCATTCTGGAGATAACTAAGCTAAGTATAGGACATTTTTGATAAAATGGCCATTTTGGAGCTAATTTATCTTACTATGTCATTTAGGAGGAAACTAAGCTAAGTATAGGATATTTTTGATAAAATAGGCCACTTTGGAGCTAATTTAGCATACTATGTCATTTAGGAGGAAACTAAGCTAAGTATAGGACATTTTAGATTAAAAAGCCCATTTTTGAGCTATTTTCCCTTACTATATCATTTTGGAGCTAACTAAGCTAAGTATAGGGCATTTTTGATAAAATGGGCCATTTTGGAACTAATTTAGGTTACTATGTCATTTAGGTGGAAACTAAGCTAAGTATAGGACCTTTTTGATAAAATTGGGCATTTCGGAGCTAATTTAGTTTACTATGTCATTTAGGTGGAAACTAAGCTAAGTATAGGACTTTTTTGATAAAATAGACCATTTTGGAGCTATTTTAGCTTACTATGTCATTTAGGAGGAAACTAAGCTAACTATATGTCATTTTAGAGGTAAATTTGGTAAAAACATGTCATTTAGGAGCTAACCATGCTTATTATGCCATTTTGGAGCTAACTAAGCTAAGTATAGGGCATTTAAAAGCCAAGCTAGGTACAATAGGTTATTTTGGAGCTAGGTAAGCTTATTATATTCATCTAGGAGAGAACTAAGCTAAGTATTGTTCATTTTTGATAAAATAGGCCATTTTGGAGGTAATTTGGCTTAATATGTCATTTAGGAGCTAACTAAGCTAAGTAAAGGCCATCTTTGATAAAATTGGCCATTTTGGAGCTAATTTAGCTTACGATGTCATTTAGGTGGAAACTAAGCTAAGTATAGGACTTTTTTGATAAAATAGACCATTTTGGAGCTATTTTAGCTTACTATGTCATTTAGGAGGAAGCTAAGCTAACTATATCTCATTTAGAGCTAACATAGGTCAAAACAGGTCACTTAGGACCTAACTATACTAATTATGCCATTTTGGAGCTAACTAAGCTAAATATCGGGCATTTAATAGTAAAGATAGGTACAATAGGTCATTTTGGAGCTAGGTAAGCTTATTATGTCATTTAGGAGAGAACTAAGCTAAGTATAAGGCATTTTTGTTAAAATAGGCCATTTTGGATCTAATTTACCTTACTATGTCATTAAGGAGCTAACTAAGCTAAGTATAGGTCATTTTTGATAAAATAGACCGTGTTGGAGCAAATTTAGCTTACTATGTCATTTAGGAGCTAACTAAGCTAAGTATAGGACTTTTCTTGATAAAATAGGCCATTTTGGAGCTATTTTAGCTTACTATGTCATTTAGGAGGAAACTAAGCTAACTATATGTCATTTTAGAGCTAACTTAGATAAAAAGAAGTCATTTACAAGCCAACTATGCTTATTCTGCCATTTTGGAGCTAACTAAGCTAAGTACAGGGCATTTAATAGCTAAGTTAGGTACAATAGGTCATTTTGGAGCTAGGTAAGCTTATTATGTCATTTAGGAGAGAACTAAGCAAAGTATAGGGCATTTTAGACAAAATAGGCCATTTTGGAGCTAGTCTAGCTTACGATGTCATTTAGGAGGAAACTAAGCTAAGTATAGGACATTTTAGATTAAATAGCCCATTTTGGAGCTATTTTCGCTTACTATGTCATTTGGGAGGAAACTAAGCTAAGTATAGGACTTCTTTATAAAATAGGTTATTTTGGAACTATTTTAGCTTACTACGTCATTTAGGAGCAAACTAAGCTAACTATATGTCATTTTAGAGCTAACTAAGCTTGGTATAGGGCATTTAATAGCTAAGCTAGGTACAATAGGTTATTTTGGAGCTAGGTAAGCGTATTATGTCAATTAGGAGCGAACTAAGCTAAGTATTGGGCATTTTTGATAAAATAGGCCATTTTGGAGCTAATTTAGCTTACTACATCACTGAGGAGGAAACTAAGTTAAGTGTAGGACTTTTTTGATAAAATAGCCCATTTTGGAGCTATTTAAACTTACTATGTAATTTAGGAGGAAACTAAGCTAACTATATGTCATTCTAGAGCAAACTGTACTAATTATGCAATTTCAGAGATAACTAAGCTAAGTATAGGGCATTTTTGATAAAATGGCCATTTTGGAGCTAATTTATCTTACTATGTCATTTAGGAGGAAACTAAACTAAGTATAGGACATTTTTTATAAAATAGGGCACTTTGCAGCTAATTTAGCTTACTATGTCATTTAGGAGGAAACTAAGCTAAGTATAGGACATTTTAGATTAAAAGCCCATTCTGGGGCTATTTTCGCTTACTATGTCATTTTGGCAGAAACTAAGCTAACTATATGTCATTCTAGAGCTAACTATACTAATTATGCCATTTTGGAGATAACTAAGCTAAGTATAGGGCATTTTTGATAAAATGGGCATTTTGGAGCTAATTTATCTTACTATGTCATTTAGGAGGAAACTAAGCCAAGTATAGGACATTTTAGACTAAAAAGCGCATTCTCGAGCTATTTTCGCTTACTATGTCATTTTCGAGGAAACTAAGCTAAGTACAGGACTTTTTTTATAAAATATGCCATTTTGGAGCTAAGTAAGCTAAGTATAAGGCATTTTTGATAAAATGGGCCATTTTGGAGCTAGTTTAGCTTACTATGTCATTTAGGAGGAAACTAAGCTAAGTATAGGACATTTTTGATAAAATAGGGCATTTTGGAGCTAATTTAGCTTACTATATCATTTAGGTGGAAATTAAGCTAAGTATAGGACTTTTTTATAAAATAGACCATTTTGAAGCTACTTTAGCTTACTATGTCATTTAGGAGGAAACGAAGCTAACTATATGTCATTCTAGAGCTAACTATACTAATTATGCCATTTTGGCGATAACTAAGCTAAGTATAGGGCATTTTTGATAAAATGGCCATTTTGGAGTTAATTTATCGTACTATGTCATTTAGGAGGAAACTAAGCTAAGTATAGGACTTTTTTGATAAAATAGGCCACTTTGGAGCTAATTTAGCTAACTATGTCATTTTGGAGGAAACTAAGCTAAGTATAGGACATTTTAGAATAAAAGCCCATTCTAGAGCTATTTTCGCTTACTATGTCATTTTGGAGGAAACCAAGCGAAGTATAGGACTTTTTTTTATAAAATATGCCATTTTGGAGCTAACTAAGCTAAGTATAGGGCATTTTTGATAAAATGGGGAATTTTGGAGCTAATTTAGCTTACTATGTCATTTAGGAGGAAACTAAGCTAAGTATAGGTCATTTTTGATAAAATAGGGCATTTTCGAGCTAATTTAGCTTACTACGTCATTTAGGAGGAAACTAAGCTAAGTGTACGACTTTTTTGATAAAATAGCCCATTTTGGAGCTATTTAAACTTACTATGAAATTTTGGAGGAAACTAAGCTAACTATATGTCATTCTAGAGCTAACTATACTAATTATGCCATTTTGGAGATAACACCGCTAAGTATAGGGCATTTTTGATAAAATGGGCATTTTGGAGCTAATTTATCTTACTATGTCATTTAGGAGGAAACTAAGCCAAGTATAGGACATTTTAGACTACAAAGCGCATTCTGGAGCTATTTTCGCTTACTATGTCATTTTCGAGGAAACTAAGCTAAGTACATGACTTTTTTTACAAAATATGCCATTTTGGAGCTAAGTAAGCTAAGTATAAGGCATTTTTGATAAAATGGGACATTTTGGATCTAGTTTAGCTTACTATGTCATTTAGGAGGAAACTAAGCAAAGTATAGGACATTTTTGATAAAATAGGGCATTTTGGAGCTAATTTAGCTTACTATATCATTTAGGTGGAAATTAAGCTAAGTATAGGACTTTTTTATAAAATAGACCATTTTGAAGCTACTTTAGCTTACTATGTCATTTAGGAGGAAACGAAGCTAACTATATGTCATTCTAGAGCAAACTATACTAATTATGCCACTTTGGCGATAACTAAGCTAAGTATAGGACAATTTTGATAAAATGGCCATTTTGGAGTTAATTTATCTTACTATGTCATTTAGGAGGAAACTAAGCTAAGTATAGGACTGTTTTGATAAAATAGGCCACTTTGGAGCTAATTTAGCTAACTATGTCATTTAGGAGGAAACTAAGCTAAGTATAGGACATATTAGATTAAAAAGCCCACTCTGGAGCTATTTTCTCTTACTATGTCATTTAGGAGGAAACTAAGCTATGTATGGGACATTTTATATTAAATAGCCCATTTTGGAGCTATTTTCGCTTACTATGTTATTTGGGAGGAAACTAAGCTAAGTATAGGACTTCTTTATAAAATAGGTTATTTTGGAACTATTTTAGCTTACTATGTCATTTAGGAGCAAACTAAGCTAACAATATGTCATTTTAGAACTAACTAAGCTTGGTATAGGGCATTTAATAGCTAATCTAGGTACAATATGTTATTTTGGAGCTAGGGAAGCGAATTATGTCATGTAGGAGAGAACTAAGCTAAGTATTGGGCATTTTGGATAAAATAGGCCATTTTGGAGCTAATTTAGCTTACTACGTCATTTAGGAGGAAACTAAGCTAACTATATGTCATTCTAGAGCCAACTATACTAATTATGCCATTTTGGAGATAACTAAGCTAAGTATAGGGCATTTTTGATATAATGGGCCATTTTGGAGCTAATTTATCTTACTATGTCATTTGGGAGGAAACTAAGCTAAGTATAGGACATTTTTGATAAAATAGCCACTTTGGAGCTAATTTAGCTTACTATGTCATTTAGGAGGAAACTAAGCTAAGTATAGGACATTTTAGATTAAAAAGCCCACACTGGAGCTAATTTACCTTACGATGTCATTTAGGAGGAAACTAAGCTAAGTATACGACATTTTAGATTAAATAGCCCATTTTGGAGCTATTTTCGCTTACTATGTCATTTCGGAGGAAACTAAGCTAAGTATCAGACTTCTTTATAAAATAGGTTATTTTGGAACTATTTTAGCTTACTATGTCATTTAGGAGCAAACTAAGCTAACTATATGTCATTTTAGAGCTAACTTTCGTAAGAATAGGTCATTTAGGAGCTAACCATGCTCATTACGCCATTTAGGAGCAAACTAAGCTTGGTATAGGGCATTTAATAGCTAAGCTAGGTACAATAGGTTATCTTGGAGCTAGGTAAGCGTATTATGTCATTTAGGAGAGAACTAAGCTAAGTATTGGGCATTTTTGATAAAATAGGCCATTTTGGAGCTAATTTACCTTACTACGTCATTTAAGAGGAAACTAAGCTATGTATAGGACATTTTAGATTAAATAACCCATTTTGGAGCTATTTTCGCTTACTATCTCATTTAGGAGGAAACTAAGCTAAGTATTGGGCATTTTTGATAAAATAGGCCATTTTGGAGCTAATTTAGCCTACTACGTAATTTAGGAGGAAACTAAGCTAACTATATGTCATTCTCGAGCTAACTATACTAATTATGCCATTTTGGAGACAACTAAGCTAAGTATAGGGCATTTTTGATAAAATGGCTATTTTGGAGCTAATTTATCTTACTATGTCATTTAGGAGGAAACTAAGGTAATTATAGGGCATTTTTGATATAATGGGCCATTTTGGAGCTAGTTTAGCTTAATGTCATTTCGGAGGAAACAAAGCTAAGTATAGGACATTTTTGATAAAATAGGGCATTTTGGAGCTAATTTAGCTTACTATATCATTTAGGTGGAAATTAAGCTAAGTATAGGACTTTTTTATAAAATAGACCATTTTGAAGCTACTTTAGCTTACTATGTCATTTAGGAGGAAACGAAGCTAACTATATGTCATTCTAGAGCAAACTATACTAATTATGCCACTTTGGCGATAACTAAGCTAAGTATAGGACATTTTTGATAAAATGGCCATTTTGGAGTTAATTTATCTTACTATGTCATTTAGGAGGAAACTAAGCTAAGTATATGACTTTTTTGATAAAATAGGCCACTTTGGAGCTAATTTAGCTAACTATGTCATTTACGAGGAAACTAAGCTAAGTATAGGACATATTAGATTAAAAAGCCCACTCTGGAGCTATTTTCGCTTACTATGTCATTTAGGAGGAAACTAAGCTATGTATGGGACATTTTATATTAAATAGCCCATTTTGGAGCTATTTTCGCTTACTATGTTATTTGGGAGGAAACTAAGCTAAGTATAGGACTTCTTTATAAAATAGGTTATTTTGGAACTATTTTAGCTTACTATGTCATTTAGGAGCAAACTAAGCTAACTATATGTCATTTTAGAACTAACTAAGCTTGGTATAGGGCATTTAATAGCTAATCTAGGTACAATATGTTATTTTGGAACTAGGGAAGCGAATTATGTCATGTAGGAGAGAACTAAGCTAAGTATTGGGCATTTTGGATAAAATAGGCCATTTTGGAGGTAATTTAGCTTACTACGTCATTTAGGAGGAAACTAAGCTAACTATATGTCATTCTAGAGCTAACTATACTAATTATGCCATTTTGGAGATAACTAAGCTAAGTATAGGGCATTTTTGATATAATGGGCCATTTTGGAGCTAGTTTAGCTTAATGTCATTTAGGAGGAAACAAAGCTAAGTATAGGACATTTTTGATAAAATAGGGCATTTTGGAGCTAATTTAGCTTACCATATTATTTAGGTGGAAATTAAGCTAAGTATTGGGCATTTTTGATAAAATAGGCCATTTTGGAGCTATTTTAGCTTACTATGTCATTTAGGAGGAAACTAAGCTAACTATATGTCATTCTAGAGTTAACTATACTAATTATGCCATTTTGGAGATAACTAAGCTAAGTATAGGGCATTTTTTGATAAAATGGCCATTTTGGAGCTAATTTATATTACTATGTCATTTGGGAGGAAACTAAGCTCAGTATAGGACATTTTTGATAAAATAGCCACTTTGGAGCTAATTTAGCTTACTATGTCATTTAGGAGGAAACTAAGCTAAGTATACGACATTTTAGATTAAATAGCCCATTTTGGAGCCATTTTCGCTTACTATGTCATTTCGGAGGTTATTTTGGAAATATTTTAGCTTACTATGTCATTTAGGAGCAAACTAAGCTAACTATATGTCATTTTAGAGCTAACTTTGGTAAAAACAGGTCATTTAGGAGCTAACCATGCTCATTATGCCATTTAGGAGCAAACTAAGCTTGTTATAGAGCATTTAATAGCTAAGATAGGTATGATTGGTTCTTTTGGAGCTAGGTAAGCGTATTATGTCATTTAGGAGAGAACTAAGCTAAGTATTGGGCATTTTTGATAAAATAGGCCATTTGCGAGCTATTTTAGCTTACTATGTAATTTAGGAGGAAACTAAGCTAAGTTAGGACTTTTTTGGTAAAATAGCCCATTTTGGAGCTATTTTAGCTTACTATGTAATTTAGGAGGAAACTAACCTAACTATATGTCATTCTAGAGCTAACTATGCTAATTATGCCATTTTTGAGATAACTAAGCTAAGTATAGGGCATTTTTGATAAAGAGGCCATTTTGGAGCTAATTTATCTTACTATGTCATTTGGGAGGAAACTAAGCTAAGTATAGGACATTTTTGATAAAATAGCCACTTTGGAGCTAATTTAGCTTACTATGTCATTTAGGAGGAAACTAAGCTAAGTATAGGACATTTTAGATTAAAAAGCCCACACTGAAGCTAATTTACCTTACGATGTCATTTAGGAGGAAACTAAGCAAAGTATACGACATTTTAGATTAAATAGCCCATTTTGGAGCTATTTTCGCTTACTATGTCATTTCGGAGGAAACTAAGCTAAGTATCAGACTTCTTTATAAAATAGGTTATTTTGGAACTATTTTAGCTTACTATGTCATTTAGGAGCAAACTAAGCTAACTATATGTCATTTTAGAGCTAACTTTCGTAAAAATAGGTCATTTAGGAGCTAACCATGCTCATTACGCCATTTAGGAGCAAACTAAGCTTGGTATAGGGCATTTAATAGCTAAGCTAGGTACAATAGGTTATCTTGGAGCTAGGTAAGCGTATTATGTCATTTAGGAGAGAACTAAGCTAAGTATTGGGCATTTTTGATAAAATAGGCCATTTTGGAGCTAATTTAGCTTACTACGTCATTTAAGAGGAAACTAAGCTATGTATAGGACATTTTAGATTAAATAACCCATTTTGGAGCTATTTTCGCTTACTATCTCATTTAGGAGGAAACTAAGCTAAGTATTGGGCATTTTTGATAAAATAGGCCATTTTGGAGCTAATTTAGCCTACTACGTAATTTAGGAGGAAACTAAGCTAACTATATGTCATTCTCGAGCTAACTATACTAATTATGCCATTTTGGAGACAACTAAGCTAAGTATAGGGCATTTTTGATAAAATGGCTATTTTGGAGCTAATTTATCTTACTATGTCATTTAGGAGGAAACTAAGGTAAGTATAGGGCATTTTTGATATAATGGGCCATTTTGGAGCTAGTTTAGCTTAATGTCATTTCGGAGGAAACAAAGCTAAGTATAGGACATTTTTGATAAAATAGGGCATTTTGGAGCGAATTAGCTTACCATATCATTTAGGTGGAAATTAAGATAAGTATTGGTCATTTTTGATAAAATAGGCCATTTTGGAGCTATTTTAGCTTACTATGTCATTTAGGATGAAACTAAGCTAACTATATGTCATTCTCGAGCTAACTATACTAATTATGCCATTTTGGAGATAACTACGCTAAGTATAGGGCATTTTTGATAAAATGGCCATTTTGGAGCTAATTTATATTACTATGTCATTTGTGAGGAAACTAAGCTAAGTATAGGACATTTTTGATAAAATAGCCACTTTGGAGCTAATTTAGCTTACGATGTCATTTAGGAGGAAACTAAGCTAAGTATACGACATTTTAGATTAAATAGCCCAATTTGGAGCTATTTTCGCTTACTATGTCATTTCGGAGGAAGCTAAGCTAAGTATAGGACTTCTTTATAAAATAGGTTATTTTGGAACTATTTTAGCTTACTATGTCATTTAGGAGCAAACTAAGCTAACTATATGTCATTTTAGAGCTAACTTTGGTAAAAACAGGTCATTTAGGAGCTAACCATGCTCATTATGCCATTTAGGAGCAAACTAAGCTTGTTATAGGGCATTTAATAGCTAAGATACGTACGATTGGTTCTTTTGGAGCTAGGTAAGAGTATTATGTCATTTAGGAGAGAACTAAGCAAAGTATTGGGCATTTTTGATAAAATAGGCCAATTTGGAGCTATTTTAGATTACTATGTAATTTAGGAGGAAACTAAGCTAAGTTAGGACTTTTTTGGTAAAATAGCCTATTTTGGAGCTATTTTAGCTTACTATGTAATTTAGGAGGAAACTAACCTAACAATATGTCATTCTAGAGCTAACTATGCTAATTATGCCATTTTTGAGATAACTAAGCTAAGTATAGGGCATTTTTCATAAAGAGGCCATTTTGGAGCTAATTTATCTTGCTATGTCATTTGGGAGGAAACTAAGCTAAGTATAGGACATTTTTGAAACAGCCACTTTGGAGCTAATTTAAGTTACTATGTCATTTCGGAGGAAACTAAGCTAAGTATAGGACATTTTAGATTAAAAAGCCACACTGGAGCTAATTTAGCTTACGATGTCATTTAGGAGGAAACTAAGCTAAGTATACGACATTTTAGATTAAATAGCCCATTTTGGAGCTATTTTCGCTTACTATGTCATTCCGGAGGAAACTAAGCTAAGTATAGGACTTCTTTATAAAATAGGTTATTTTGGAACTATTTTAGCTTACTATGTCATTTAGGAGCAAACTAAGCTAACTATATGTCATTTTAGAGCTAACTTTCGTAAAAACAGGTCATTTAGCAGGTAACCTTGCTCATTATGCCATTTAGGAGCAAACCAAGCTTGGTATAGGGCATTTAATAGCTAACCTAGGTACAATAGGTTATCTTGGAGCTACGTAAGCGTATTATGTCATTTAAGAGAGAACTAAGCTAAGTATTGGGCATTTTTGATAAAATAGGCCATTTTCGAGCTAATTTAGCTTACTACGTCATTTAGGAGGAAACTAAGCTACGTATAGGACATTTTAGATTAAATAACCCATTTTGGAGCTATTTTCGCTTACTATCTCATTCAGGAGGAAACTAAGCTAAGTATTGGGCATTTTTGATAAAATGGGCCATTTTGGAGCTAATTTAGCTTACTACGTCATTTAGGAGGAAACTAAGCTAACTATATGTCATTCTAGAGCTAACTATACTAATTATGCCATTTTGGAGATAACTAAGCTAAGTATAGGGCATTTTTGATAAAATGGCCATTTTGGAGCTAATTTATCTCACTATGCCATTTAGGAGGAAACTAAGCTAAGTATAGGGCATTTTTGACATAATGGGCCATTTTGGAGCTAGTTTAGCTTAATGTCATTTAGGAGGAAACAAAGCTAAGTATAGGACATTTTTGATAAAATAGGGCATTTTGGAGCTAATTTAGCTTACCATATCATTTAGGTGGAAATTAAGCTAAGTATTGGGCATTTTTGATAAAATAGGCCATTTTGGAGCTACTTTAGCTTACTATGTCATTTAGGAGGAAACTAAGCTAACTATATGTTATTCTAGAGATAACTATACTAATTATGCCATTTTGGAGATAACTAAGCTAAGTACAGGTCATTTTTGAGAAAATGGACATTTTGGAGCTAATTTATCTTACTATGTCATTTGGGAGGAAACTAAGCTAAGTATAGGACATTTTTGATAAAATAGCCACTTTGGAGCTAATTTAGCTTACTATGTCATTTAGGAGGAAACTAAGCTAAGTATAGGACATTTTAGATTAAAAAGCCCACACTGGAGCTAATTTAGCTGACGATGTCATTTAGGAGGAAACTAAGCTAAGTATACGACATATTAGATTAGATAGCACATTTTGGAGCTATTTTCGCTTACTATGTCATTTCGGAGGAAACTAAGCTAAGTATCGGACTTCTTTATAAAATAGGTTATTTTGGAACTATTTTAGCTTACTATGTCATTTAGGAGCAAACTAAGCTAACTATATGTCATTTTAGAGCTAACTTTCGTAAAAACAGGTCATTTAGGAGCTAACCATGCTCATTATGCCATTTAGGAGCAAACTAAGCTTGGTATAGGGCATTTAATAGCTAAGCTAGGTACAATAGGTTATCTTGGAGCTAGGTAAGCGTATTATGTCATTTAGGAGAGAACTAAGCTAAGTATTTGGCATTTTTGATAAAATAGGCCATTTTGGAGCTAATTTAGCTTACTACGTCATTTAGGAGGGAACTAAGCTATGTATAGGACATTTTAGATTAAATAACCCATTTTGGAGCTATTTTCGCCTACTATCTCATTTAGGAGGAAACTAAGCTAAGTATTGGGCATTTTTGATAAAATAGGCCATTTTGGAGCTAATTTAGCTTACTACGTCATTTAGGAGGAAACTAAGCTAAGTATACGACATTTTAGATTAAATAGCCCATTTTGGAGCCATTCTCGCTTACTATGTCATTTCGGAGGTTATTTTGGAAATATTTTAGCTTACTATGTCATTTAGGAGCAAACTAAGCTAACTATATGTCATTTTAGAGCTAACTTTGGTAAAAACAGGTCATTTAGGAGCTAACCATGCTCATTATGCCATTTAGGAGCAAACTAAGCTTGTTATAGGGCATTTAATAGCTAAGATAGGTATGATTGGTTCTTTTGGAGCTAGGTAAGCGTATTATGTCATTTAGGAGAGAACTAAGCTAAGTATTGGGCATTTTTGATAAAATAGGCCATTTTCGAGCTATTTTAGCTTACTATGTAATTTAGGAGGAAACTAAGCTAAGTTAGGACTTTTTTGGTAAAATAGCCCATTTTGGAGCTATTTTAGCTTACTATGTAATTTAGGAGGAAACTAACCTAACTATATGTCATTCTAGAGCTAACTATGCTAATTATGCCATTTTTGAGATAACTAAGCTAAGTATAGGGCATTTTTGATAAAGAGGCCATTTTGGAGCTAATTTATCTTACTATGTCATTTGGGAGGAAACTAAGCTAAGTATAGGACATTTTTGATAAAATAGCCACTTTGGAGCTAATTTAGCTTACTATGTCATTTAGGAGGAAACTAAGCTAAGTATAGGACATTTTAGATTAAAAAGCCCACACTGGAGCTAATTTACCTTACGATGTCATTTAGGAGGAAACTAAGCTAAGTATACGACATTTTAGATTAAATAGCCCATTTTGGAGCTATTTTCGCTTACTATGTCATTTCGGAGGAAACTAAGCTAAGTATCAGACTTCTTTATAAAATAGGTTATTTTGGAATTATTTTAGCTTACTATGTCATTTAGGAGCAAACTAAGCTAACTATATGTCATTTTAGAGCTAACTTTCGTAAAAATAGGTCATTTAGGAGCTAACCATGCTCGTTACGCCATTTAGGAGCAAACTAAGCTTGGTATAGGGCATTTAATAGCTAAGCTAGGTACAATAGGTTATCTTGGAGCTAGGTAAGCGTATTATGTCATTTAGGAGAGAACTAAGCTAAGTATTGGGCATTTTTGATAAAATAGGCCATTTTGGAGCTAATTTAGCTTACTACGTCATTTAAGAGGAAACTAAGCTATGTATAGGACATTTTAGATTAAATAACCCATTTTGGAGCTATTTTCGCTTACTATCTCATTTAGGAGGAAACTAAGCTAAGTATTGGGCATTTTTGATAAAATAGGCCATTTTGGAGCTAATTTAGCCTACTACGTAATTTAGGAGGAAACTAAGCTAACTATATGTCATTCTCGAGCTAACTATACTAATTATGCCATTTTGGAGACAACTAAGCTAATTATAGGGCATTTTTGATAAAATGGCTATTTTGGAGCTAATTTATCTTACTATGTCATTTAGGAGGAAACTAAGGTAAGTATAGGGCATTTTTGATATAATGGGCCATTTTGGAGCTAGTTTAGCTTAATGTCATTTCGGAGGAAACAAAGCTAAGTATAGGACATTTTTGATAAAATAGGGCATTTTGGAGCGAATTTAGCTTACCATATCATTTAGGTGGAAATTAAGATAAGTATTGGTCATTTTTGATAAAATAGGCCATTTTGGAGCTATTTTAGCTTACTATGTCATTTAGGATGAAACTAAGCTAACTATATGTCATTCTAGAGCTAACTATACTAATTATGCCATTTTGGAGATAACTACGCTAAGTATAGGGCATTTTTGATAAAATGGCCATTTTGGAGCTAATTTATATTACTATGTCATTTGTGAGGAAACTAAGCTAAGTATAGGACATTTTTGATAAAATAGCCACTTTGGAGCTAATTTAGCTTACGATGTCATTTAGGAGGAAACTAAGCTAAGTATACGACATTTTAGATTAAATAGCCCAATTTGGAGCTATTTTCGCTTACTATGTCATTTCGGAGGAAGCTAAGCTAAGTATAGGACTTCTTTATAAAATAGGTTATTTTGGAACTATTTTAGCTTACTATGTCATTTAGGAGCAAACTAAGCTAACTATATGTCATTTTAGAGCTAACTTTCGTAAAAATAGGTCATTTAGGAGCTAACCATGCTCGTTACGCCATTTAGGAGCAAACTAAGCTTGGTATAGGGCATTTAATAGCTAAGCTAGGTACAATAGGTTATCTTGGAGCTAGGTAAGCGTATTATGTCATTTAGGAGAGAACTAAGCTAAGTATTGGGCATTTTTGATAAATAGGCCATTTTGGAGCTAATTTAGCTTACTACGTCATTTAAGAGGAAACTAAGCTATGTATAGGACATTTTAGATTAAATAACCCATTTTGGAGCTATTTTCGCTTACTATCTCATTTAGGAGGAAACTAAGCTAAGTATTGGGCATTTTTGATAAAATAGGCCATTTTGGAGCTAATTTAGCCTACTACGTAATTTAGGAGGAAACTAAGCTAACTATATGTCATTCTCGAGCTAACTATACTAATTATGCCATTTTGGAGACAACTAAGCTAATTATAGGGCATTTTTGATAAAATGGCTATTTTGGAGCTAATTTATCTTACTATGTCATTTAGGAGGAAACTAAGGTAAGTATAGGGCATTTTTGATATAATGGGCCATTTTGGAGCTAGTTTAGCTTAATGTCATTTCGGAGGAAACAAAGCTAAGTATAGGACATTTTTGATAAAATAGGGCATTTTGGAGCGAATTTAGCTTACCATATCATTTAGGTGGAAATTAAGATAAGTATTGGTCATTTTTGATAAAATAGGCCATTTTGGAGCTATTTTAGCTTACTATGTCATTTAGGATGAAACTAAGCTAACTATATGTCATTCTAGAGCTAACTATACTAATTATGCCATTTTGGAGATAACTACGCTAAGTATAGGGCATTTTTGATAAAATGGCCATTTTGGAGCTAATTTATATTACTATGTCATTTGTGAGGAAACTAAGCTAAGTATAGGACATTTTTGATAAAATAGCCACTTTGGAGCTAATTTAGCTTACGATGTCATTTAGGAGGAAACTAAGCTAAGTATACGACATTTTAGATTAAATAGCCCAATTTGGAGCTATTTTCGCTTACTATGTCATTTCGGAGGAAGCTAAGCTAAGTATAGGACTTCTTTATAAAATAGGTTATTTTGGAACTATTTTAGCTTACTATGTCATTTAGGAGCAAACTAAGCTAACTATATGTCATTTTAGAGCTAACTTTGGTAAAAACAGGTCATTTAGGAGCTAACCATGCTCATTATGCCATTTAGGAGCAAACTAAGCTTGTTATAGGGCATTAATAGCTAAGATACGTACGATTGGTTCTTTTGGAGCTAGGTAAGCGTATTATGTCATTTAGGAGAGAACTAAGCTAAGTATTGGGCATTTTTGATAAAATAGGCCAATTTGGAGCTATTTTAGATTACTATGTAATTTAGGAGGAAACTAAGCTAAGTTAGGACTTTTTTGGTAAAAATAGCCTATTTGGAGCTATTTTAGCTTACTATGTAATTTAGGAGGAAACTAACCTAACCATATGTCATTCTAGAGCTAACTATGCTAATTATGCCATTTTTGAGATAACTAAGCTAAGTATAGGGCATTTTTCATAAAGAGGCCATTTTGGAGGCTAATTTATCTTGCTATGTCATTTGGGAGGAAACTAAGCTAAGTATAGGACATTTTTGAAACAGCCACTTTGGAGCTAATTTAAGTTACTATGTCATTTAGGAGGAAAACTAAGCTAAGTATAGGACATTTTAGATTAAAAAGCCACACTGGAGCTAATTTAGCTTACGATGTCATTTAGGAGGGAAACTAAGCTAAGTATACGACATTTTAGATTAAATAGCCCATTTTGGAGCTATTTTCGCTTACTATGTCATTTCGGAGGAAACTAAGCTAAGTATAGGACTTCTTTATAAAATAGGTTATTTTGGAAACTATTTTAGCTTACTATGTCATTTAGGAGCAAACTAAGCTAACTATATGTCATTTTAGAGCTAACTTCGTAAAAAAACAGGTCATTTAGGAGGTAACCTTGCTCATTATGCCATTTAGGAGCAAACCAAGCTTGGTATAGGGCATTTAATAGCTAACCTAGGTACAATAGGTTATCTTGAGCTACGTAAGCGTATTATGTCATTTAAGAGAGAACTAAGCTAAGTATTGGGCATTTTTGATAAAATAGGCCATTTTCGAGCTAATTTAGCTTACTACGTCATTTAGGAGGAAACTAAGCTACGTATAGGACATTTTAGATTAAATAACCCATTTTGGAGCTATTTCGCTTACTATCTCATTTAGGAGGAAACTAAGCTAAGTATTGGGCATTTTTGATAAAATAGGCCATTTTGGAGCTAATTTAGCTTACTACGTCATTTAGGAGGAAACTAAGCTAACTATATGTCATTCTAGAGCTAACTATACTAATTATGCCATTTTGGAGATAACTAAGCTAAGTATAGGGCATTTTTGATAAAATGGCCATTTTTGGAGCTAATTTATCTCACTATGCCATTTAGGAGGAAAACTAAGCTAAGTATAGGGCATTTTTGACATAATGGGCCATTTTGGAGCTAGTTTAGCTTAATGTCATTTAGGAGGAAACAAAGCTAAGTATAGGACATTTTTGATAAAATAGGGCATTTTGGAGCTAATTTAGCTTACCATATCATTTAGGTGGAAATTAAGCTAAGTATTGGGCATTTTTGATAAAATAGGCCATTTTGGAGCTATTTTAGCTTACTATGTCATTTAGGAGGAAACTAAGCTAACTATATGTTATTCTAGAGATAACTATACTAATTATGCCATTTTGGAGATAACTAAGCTAAGTACAGGTCATTTTTGAGAAAATGGACATTTTGGAGCTAATTTATCTTACTATGTCATTTGGGAGGAAACTAAGCTAAGTATAGGAACATTTTTGATAAAATAGCCACTTTGGAGCTAATTTAGCTTACTATGTCATTTAGGAGGAAACTAAGCTAAGTATAGGACATTTTAGATTAAAAAGCCCACACTGGAGCTAATTTAGCTTACGATGTCATTTAGGAGGAAACTAAGCTAAGTATACGACATATTAGATTAGATAGCACATTTTGGAGCTATTTTCGCTTACTATGTCATTTCGGAGGAAACTAAGCTAAGTATCGGACTTCTTTATAAAATAGGTTATTTTGGAACTATTTTAGCTTACTATGTCATTTAGGAGCAAACTAAAGCTAACTATATGTCATTTTAGAGCTAACTTTCGTAAAAACAGGTCATTTAGGAGCTAACCATGCTCATTATGCCATTTAGGAGCAAACTAAGCTTGGTATAGGGCATTTAATAGCTAAGCTAGGTACAATAGGTTATCTTGGAGCTAGGTAAGCGTATTATGTCATTTAGGAGAGAACTAAGCTAAGTATTTGGCATTTTTGATAAAATAGGCCATTTTGGAGCTAATTTAGCTTACTACGTCATTTAGGAGGGAACTAAGCTATGTATAGGACATGTTAGATTAAATAACCCATTTTGGAGCTATTTTCGCTTACTATCTCATTTAGGAGGAAACTAAGCTAAGTATTGGGCATTTTTGATAAAATAGGCCATTTTGGAGCTAATTTAGCTTACTACGTCATTTAGGAGGAAACTAAGCTAACTATATGTCATTCTAGAGCTAACTATACTAATTATGCCATTTTGTAGATAACTAAGCTAAGTATAGGGCATTTTTGATAAAATGGCCATTTTGGAGCTAATTTATCTTACTATGTCATTTAGGAGGAAACTAAGCTAAGTATAGGGCATTTTTGATATAATGGGCCATTTTGGAGCTAGTTTAGCTTAATGTCATTTAGGAGGAAACAAAGCTAAGTATAGGACATTTTTGATAAAATAGGGCATTTTGGAGCTAATTTAGCTTACCATATCATTTAGGTGGAAATTAAGCTAAGTATTGGGCATTTTTGATAAAATAGGCCATTTTGGAGCTATTTTAGCTTACTATGTCATTTAGGAGCAAACTAAGCTAACTATATGTCATTTTAGAGCTAGGTAAGCGTATTATGTCATTTAGGAGAGAACTAAGCTAAGTATTGGGCATTTTTGATAAAATAGGCCATTTTGGAGCTAATTTAGCTTACTACGTCATTTAGGAGGAAACTAAGCTATGTATAGGACATTTTAGATTAAATAACCCATTTTGGAGCTATTTTCGATTACTATCTCATTTAGGAGGAAACTAAGCTAAGCATTGGGCATTTTTGATAAAATATGCCATTTTGGAGCTAATTTAGCTTACTACGTAATTTAGGAGGAAACTAAGCTAACTATATGTCATTCTAGAGCTAACTATACTAATTATGCCATTTTGGAGATAACTAAGCTAAGTATAGGGCATTTTTGATAAAATGGCCATTTTGGAGCTAATTTATCTCACTATGTCATTTAGGAGGAAACAAAGCTAAGTATAGGGCATTTTTGATATAATGGGTCATTTTGGAGCTAGTTTAGCTTAATGTCATCTATGAGGAAACAAAGCTAAGTATAGGACATTTTTGATAAAATAGGGCATTTTGGAGCTAATTTAGCTTACCATATCATTTAGGTGGAAATTAAGCTAAGTATTGGGCATTTTTGATAAAATAGGCCATTTTGGAGCTATTTTAGCTTACTATGTCATTTAGGAGAGGAAACTAAGCTAACTATATGTTATTCTAGAGGTAACTATACTAATTATGCCATTTTGGATATAACTAAGCTAAGTACAGGTCATTTTTGATAAAATGGCCATTTTGGAGCTAATTTATCTTACTATGTCATTTGGGAGGAAAACTAAGTCTAAGTATAGGACATTTTTGATAAATAGCCACTTTGGAGCTAATTTAGCTTACTATGTCATTTAGGTGGAAACTAAGCTAAGTATAGGACATTTTAGATTAAAAAGCCCACACTGGAGCTAATTTAGCTTACGAGTCATTTAGGAGGAAACTAAGCTAAGTATAAGACATTTTAGATTAAATAGCCATTTTGGAGCTATTTTCGCTTACTATGTCATTTCGGAGGCGAAACTAAGCTAAGTATCGGACTCTTTATAACATAGGTGTATTTTGGAACTATTTTAGCTTACTATGTCATTTAGGAGCAAACTAAGCTAACTATAATCTCATTTTAGAGCTAACTTTCGTAAAAACAGGTCATTTAGGAGCTAACCATGCTCATTATGCCATTTAGGAGCAAAACTAAGCTTGGTATAGGGCATTTAATAGCTAAGTAGGTACAATAGGTTATCTTGGAGCTAGGTAAGCGTATATTATGTCATTTAGGAGAGAACTAAGCTAAGTATTGGGCATTTTTGATAAAATAGGCCATTTTGGAGCTAATTTTAGCATACTACGTCATTTAGGAGGAAACTAAGCTATGTATGGACATTTTAGATTAAATAACCCATTTTGGAGCTATTTTCGCTTACTATCTCATTTAGGAGGAAACTAAGCTAAGTATTGGGCATTTTTGATAAAATAGGCCATTTTAGAGCTAATTTAGCTTACTACGTCATTTAGGAGGAAACTAAGATAACTATATGTCATTCTAGAGCTAATAACTATTATGCCATTTTGGAGATAACTAAGCTAAGTATAGGGCATTTTGATCAAATGGCCATTTTGGAGCGAATTTATCTTACTATGTCATTTAGGAGGAAACTAAGCTATATAGGGCATTTTTGATATAATGGGCCATTTTGGAGCTAGTTTAGCTTAATGTCATTTG
>JAAAWK010000963.1:0-39500 GCA_022496015.1 Hordeum marinum
GATGAGATGGTGGCTATCGTTTTTTGGTGGAGTAGACTTTGACGATCCGACTACGAACGTGTGAGACGTCGCGCCTTAGCAATCGCTAAACCAACTCTGAGAGGTTATTGACCACGCCGGAGCACGATCAACCTGACCACGAGGGTCTATTTCCTGCACGCAAACGAAGAACAAGCAAGAAACTAAGATTGCAATCTGGATATTGCGAATATAAGAGGAAAGCTTTATTGATGAAGTGGGGTTCTGTGACGCCTTTGTCTGGTCGTGGAACACAAACGAAGAACGCGAAGTTGCTGCTATGGCGAACTTGTAATCTAAACAAAACCCAACCTAAAACGAAGCCCTAAGGGCTGTATATATGGGGGAATAGAAGGGAATTTCGTGGCCCCTTGGAGGAGGGGTCCGAAACCGACCCTAAGTCAGTTTCCCCATACATACGGACTCTAAAAACAGCCTATAATATGGTATTTCGAAATTACATGGGCCTGGCCCAAAATTAAGGTGGCGCAGCACCTATATTAGCCTATGGACGAATTTTATAAAGTGGCATCATGCATATTTCGTCCAAAGCTTCCCACTCCCATTATGGTGGCTTCAATGTGCGAAAATCATCACTGGAAGCTCCAATGTTCTTCCCCGCGCGCGCACCTTCTCCTCCATGCTTGATCCCGCTCCAATGGTCATCCTTCTTATCCATGATAGGTCCTTCATTCATAAGTAAAACAAAAGTATCTAATTTAGGCAGCATCATATGTTCATGAATATTAGAAGGATTTCCAAGAAACGAAAGTACCTGGTAATTCAATTGACGTGCGCGAGCTCTAGTAATTGGTCCTGTATGTATAGCAGTCGGGGTGGGTGTAACATTAGTAGGGATGTCCTCATCACACGGGATGATGTATTATGGAACGAGTAAAGAGACTTGCCAGTAACGAGATTGAACAAGGTATGGGGATACCGACGATCGAATCTCGGGCAAGTACCATACCGATAGACAAAGGGAATTGTATACGGGATTGATTGAATCCCCGACATCGTGGTTCATCCGATGAGATCATCGTGGAGTACGTGGGAGCCAACATGGGTATCCAGATCCCTCTGTTGGTTATTGGTCGGAGAAGTGTCTCGGTCATGTCTACGTGTCTCCCGAACCCATAGGGTCTACACACTTAAGGTTCGATGACGCTAGGGTTATAGGGAAATGGTATACGTGATTACCGAAGGTTGTTCGGAGTCCCGGATGAGATCCCGAACGTCACGAGGAGCTCCGGAATGGTCCGAAGGTAAAGATTGATATATAGGAAGTCCAGTTTTGGTCACCGGAAAGTTTTCGGACTCATCGGTAGTGTATCGGGAGTGCCGGGAGGGTGCCGGAGGACCCCCGAGAGGGGTGTGACGACCAAAGGACCTCATGGGCCCTTAGAGGAGGTGTGCCAGCCCATATTGGGTCGGCCAAGACCATCTATGTGGGCCCATGTGGCTGGAGATAAGGAGATAAGGCAAAAAGGATTTAAAAGGAGGAGATCCACCTCCCTTGTGGGAGGTGGACTCTCCCTTTAATTCGGCCGACCCTCTCCTCTTTGGAGTAGAGGCCAAGCCAGCCCTCCACGTCCCTCCTCCTATATATACTTGAGGTTTTGGATGTTTTGAGACAAGATTTGATATCTCTCTCTCACGGCGAAGCCCTACCTCTCTTCTTCCTCCTCCGCAGCGCTTAGGCGAAGCCCTGTCGGAATACCTTGCTACTCCACCACCACCACGCTGTCGTGCTGCTGTTGGAGCCCTTCCCCAACCTCTCCTTCCTCCTTGATGGATCAAGGTGTTGGAGACATCACCGGGCTGCACGTGTGTTGAACGCGGAGGTGCCGTCCGTTCGGCACTTGATCGGATCTACCGCGATCTGAATCGCTGCGAGTACGACTCCATCAACCGCGTTCTTGTAACGCTTCCGCTTAGCGATCTTCAAAGGTATGAAGATCCACTCTCCCCTTGCTCGTTGCTGGTTTCTCCATAGATGGATCTTGGTGAACGCGTAGGAATTTTTTTGATTTACTACTACGTCTCCCAACACTCGTCACCATGGATAGATCTGCGTGTGCGTAGGAATTTTTTTGTTTCCCATGCGATGTTCCCCTTCACAAGGCAGCTCTGTCCCCCGGGGTCCTTCTGCTGAAGAGACAGTGGAAGAGGAGCCGTACGAGGAGTTCCCAGCTCTCGTGGAGAGGAAGAGGCACGTCCTTCGAAAAGCCTCTTCT
This sequence comes from Hordeum marinum, assembly GCA_022496015.1. NCBI lineage: Eukaryota > Viridiplantae > Streptophyta > Magnoliopsida > Poales > Poaceae > Hordeum > Hordeum marinum. The sequence continues at coordinate 2,256 of JAAAWK010000963.1, forward strand.
AGTGTCTCCGTTCCTCAGACCTCCTTGAGCAACATAGCCCCCAGCGAGGCGGCGGCCAGCGAGGCCGCACAGCGGCAAGAATCCCGACAATGACCCTCCGCTTCTTTTGCCGCCAAGCGATCCAGGACCACCCCTTCCCCTCCCTGCACGGACATCGCAGCTGGGGTGGATTTCGACCTCTGTGCCTTTAGCTCGGAGGAAGAAGAGTAAGGGTCCCTTCGACTTTTTATCTTCCGGGTCCATTTGGTTTGCGTGTCTCACATTGGCCTGTTTCTGCAGGGACACGAAAACGCTGGCGCAGAGGATGGCAAAGAGGGCGAGGACCTCCATGGGTATTGAGCCGCCACCGTGCACCGCAAGTGCGACGGAGTTGATCGACATCAGCCCGGAGCCCAGCCCTGAGCGCAGTCCCCCGAGCAGCCCCTAGCGTGAGCCTGTTACTCGTTTCCCTTTGGTGAGCATCGGGATGATTATCTTCACTGTTGACATTGCCAGGATTGTAGAAGGAAGGCGACGACAAGGAACGCCATCGGAGGCCACCTCGGACTCATTGTTTCTGTTGGTCACACCGCCCAGAGACGGGTCCCCGACGAGGGCTCTTGCGAACGAGCATGCCCTTGCTGGGAAGAGGTCGGCGGAAACGGGCGTCGACACCTTCGCGCTGGCGGTTGATGCTGCCGGGGGAGAAGAAACTTCCTCTCATCAGCCCAGCACAGGTGAACCTCTTGTCGCAGAGTATTTGATAATCCGTCTTCACATATATGCATCCTTTCCTTATTCTCTCTTTTTATCTTCTTGAACTTCAACTTGACTCTCACATCATTTTCTCATCCCTGGCTCCCAGATCCCCTTCCCATGGAACAGATGGATGTGGATGTCGTCATTGAGGAGACCGCCAGAGATGTCGCTGCTGAGGTCGCCAGGGTCGCTGTTGATGAAGCTGCCAGGGGCACGCAGGAGAACACCATCGAGGAACCTGCCGGGGAGGCCGACAAGGAGTCCGGTGGCCATACTAATGGCGTCCCCGCCACAGGAGCGCCAGGCGCTACGTCGGCCACGGAGCCCCCGCTTGTCGGTGAGGTGGCTGTCGAGACCAGCCATCCACATTCGACGCCCCCCTGCGAGCAAATTCCTCAAAGCTAGCAAGGACCTGTTTGTCAGCATGCTAGGGACGGCCGGCACCCGGGCGCCAACTGAAGGAGATATCCTTGATGGGGAAGTCACCATCGCCGTCGGTCCCGAAGTTGTCGGCGAGCTGAGTGTCGACGACCAATCCAAGGAAGAACTGCTCCTCCAGGCCATGAGCAATAACTTCCAAAGGCTCCAAGCGCTCCACCGTGCCTAGAAAGAGAGGTTGGAAGCCAGGGAGGCAGTCCTACAGGTGGCAGAGGCAGATTTCCAGGGGCGCTTCGACGAGACGGAAGCCTGTTTGCCGAATCCTACCAGGAGCTGAAAACCAGCCGGGAGCAGCTGAGCGAACACTGGAATGCACTCATTCTGAAGAAGTCCGACGTCGAGAGAGCACAGGAAGAGGCTTCGAAATAGGCCAATGCGGAGAACGCCCTCCTGACGGAACGTCGTGTCGGGCTCGAAGTTTATGAGGAAGATCTCACCACCCGCGAGAAGGCGCTTGCCGACAAGCTCCGTCTTAAAGATGAAGAGGTCAAAAAGCTTGTCGCGCAGTGGACTTTGGAGCTAGAGAAGGCACACAAGGGAGCCCTAGACGCCTTGGTTACTGATCATGATTGCAAGCTGAAGGAAGCCGCCGATGCTGCCGAAGCCGTAGAAGCCGCCAGGAACGACCTTGTCGGCAGGGTGAAAGGGCTGGAGGTGGATCTCAAAAACCTAGGCAAGGAGATCTTGACGCTCAAGGCCGACAAAGAGAAAGCCTTCATCAGCCTGGTGGAGATACATGTCGACATGTCCGAGACGAGCAAGAAAATCGCCTCTGCCAAGGACGCCATCGCCAATCGGGAGCTGAAGTTGTCCACGCTAAACGCATCCCTCGCGAATAGCAAGGCCAGCGAGAAGGCCCTGACCAAGGATCTTCGGGAAGAGAAGGAACTACTCAAGTGTGCCACCGGCGCCCATAATGACTTTGACTTTGACTTCGATGAGACGTCGCGCCTTAGAAATCGCTAAACCAACTCTGAGAGGTTATTGACCACGCCGGAGCACGATCAACCTGACCACGAGGGTCTATTTCCTGCACGCAAACGAAGAACAAGCAAGAAACTAAGATTGCAATCTGGATATTGCGAATATAAGAGGAAAGCTTTATTGATGAAGTGGGGTTCTGTGACGCCTTTGTCTGGTCGTGGAACACAAACGAAGAACGCGAAGTTGCTGCTATGGCGAACTTGTAATCTAAACAAAACCCAAACCTAAAACGAAGCCCTAAGGGCTGTATATATGGGGGAATAGAAGGGAATTTCGTGGCCAATAAGGTCTCACCTTATTTTTGGGGAATGATGTGCAAGTCACTTTCTTGACCAGGAGCTTGGTGGCCTCCGGTAAAGGCGCCAACAAACTCATGGCACAGGTCTGCCCAGGAGGTGATGGAATTCTCCGACAGGCGCATCAACCACGACCTGACGTTGGGCTTGAGCACCAACGGGAAGTAGTTGGCGAGTATCTTGTTGTCACGAGCCCCGTCAGCTTGCACCGCAATGTTGTAGATGCTCAAGAACTCCGACGGGTGAGTTTTTCCGTCATATTCTCCGGGACCTCTGGCTTGAATGTTCAGGAGTTGGGCCACTAGACTCGCCGTAGCTCATGGGTAAACGCTGGACAACCCACCTTGTAAGGTAGGCTGACAGGATACCCTGGCGTGGATTTGTCTTCAGTGGGCCCTGCGTGCTTATTAGATTGATGATGGGCTTCCCGCCGCTGCTCGATTGTAGTTCGAGCGTCTTCTTTGCTTCGTTCTCGAAGAACTTGATGCTGATCGCGGTGAGTCCGTGGATCAGACGACACTGTCGAGTACCGTCACAAGCATCGGTCCGATGAGTCGGTGATTGGCATTGTTGCTGTGGAGGAGAGTGCACTATGGTTGCACCACCTCCAGCCTTCTCGCCACTGGCGCGAGCCGGTGCCGTGGACCAAAACTTATCGGCGAGGCTTAGGAGGCTCTGAATGGTGGCTCTCCACTCGTCGAGCTTCTCCACAGCAGGAGGGAAGTTTAGGAGCAGTTGTGCCCGCGCCATTGCTTCTTCCGACATAGTCGGCAGCGAACGACGCGAACGCGAGGTGCTCTAACTCCTAACCGTGTTAGTGTTGGGTTCCACCGTAGGTGCATCGCATGCAAATCAAAAATTTCCTACGCACAGAACATCCAACAACATGCTACGGAGATGGATCACAGTTCGTTACCACTAGACGCACAGTGCCGTGCAGCGGAAGTAGAGTTGGGGCAGCGCGTTCATGTGGTCCGTCTCCTCCTTGTCCGATCTCCCTTGAACAGCCGTTCCGATCTCCCTCGAACAGCAGGTCGCCGGATCCCACGTACAGGTTCGCCAGAGCGGCGTAGGTGCATCGCCTCTAACGGTATCCGCGCATGCAGGAGGAACACCCGTGCGGCGGACTGCTAGGTCCAATCACACGGTCGGCGGAGGTGAGTGGAGGTGGCTAGTTGCAACTCATGCAAAGCCCTAATGACGGCGCCGAAGCGATCAACCAGATGGGTGTGACGCACCTCCACTATATATAGGCATCCGACGCAAGCTCAACTCTTGGACCTCGCACGGATCCTAAAGCCCACGTGTTCCTTCCCTTAAGCACGCGACCCTTTATGTTCTCGTCCACTTGGTCATGAGTCAGATCACATCTGACTCGACCGGTCAGTAGTGGCCTCTAGCAAGACGTGCCGACTCCAAGTGTCCGATGAAGCTGGTTAGGCGAACCTGTACTTCACACTTCTGTTCCCTTTGGCCACACGATATATGTTGTCGTGCACAAAGTGACATGGTCATCCTTGTTGTAGCACGACCTCTTTCTCGTTCCGGTGAATCCGACCAACATTCGGATTATCTCATAATCCTCATCGCATGGTTATGCTTATCCAGGTCGGATCACCCGAGGGGCCCAGAGTATATCTCTCCTGATCGGAGGGGCAAATCCCATCTTGCTCGACCATGTCTCGTAGCATGGGTCTGGACAAGCCCGAAAGCTACCTTTGTAACTACCCAGTCATGGAGTAGCGTTTGGTCGGCCCAAAGCAAGTCTGTCACCATCTCGAGTACATGCGCCAGCTCAGGTCTTAGGACATGGAACGTATGTTGTACTAGAGACTCATAGATGACCTATCGCTGCGTCTCATAGTTGGGTCTGTCCAACTCAGACCTTATCTAGACTCGGATCTGACTATGTCGAATCTGATCAGACCTTTCCGAGTCCATATTATCCGGCTAGCATCAAATGCTACATGGTCAGTGAGACCGAACCATACACCGTGTCATATGCTAGTCTGATTAGTTGTGCGTCCACACAACCCTTTGGACTAGGGACCATTTAGTACAGTTATCATACAATGCATAGTCTCAAAAACAAGTCACGTACTTATTAATACACATCATTGATAATGTCCAAGGACTATCTTTATTCATAAACACATAGGAAATATCATCATACATGATTGCCTCTAGGGCATATCTCCAACAGTTAGAAGGAGCTTCGTCGCGGTCCCACGACTGCACACCACTCCCATTAGCATGCTGGCGCACATGCTGGTCCCGTGCGTCTTGGAAGCAATGCGCAGGAGCTTTTCCGTGGGGGCGTTGGGAACCACCGACACCGTGGCGTTACTCTTCGCGCGCGTCCTGAGAAGGTCGCGGCGTACGTGCCGGCGTGGGTGTCTTGTGATAGATGCGAGGGTCCCGATCTTTCGATGAGATGATAACTATCGATTTGGTGGAGATGACTTTGACGATCCGACTACGAACGTGCACGATGTTGCGCCTTAGCAATCGCTAAACCAATCTCCTAGAGGTTATTGACCACGCCGGAGCACGATCAACCTGACCATGAAGGTCTATTCCTGCAAACAATCGAAGAACAAGCAAGAATATGATAATGCAATATGAATATTGCGAATATAGATGAAGTATTAATAATGGTGGGGTTCCGAAAGTGGTCTTAGTCTGGTCGTTGGACACAAACGAAGTACACGAAGTAGCAATGGCTAACTTTTAACTAAACAAAACCCAAAGGAAAAGCTACTAGATTGATCTACTTATATAGGAGCAAGGGGTGGCGGCCAAGGAGGTGGGAGGACGTCCCAAGACACCCTAAAACCAACCCTAGGTCGTACAAGGCCCATGGGCCCAAGTGGAGGTGATGCAACACCTTTGGACTTGTAGTTTGACTCGGATTCTGTTGCAACGTCAGATTGTTTTGTTGATATCTTTGCGATTCGGACGAATTTTAAGGTGATTCCAACTGGGATGGAACGCATATGAAATCTAGTTTCCATCAAAAAAAGAATCACCCAATTCCGAGTCCGTATGAATTTTTTTTGGCGTTTTGAGACAGGTGTGTCTGTGTAGTCCGAATCTGAGTCCAGAACGTGAGAGATTTGGACTCTATCTTCTCTTGTGCTAAAAGTGACGTGATAGAACTTCTTGAACATCACATAATTATTTCCTTTAATGTGAGAGGACCTCTTAAATAGCATCCGACCATTTCCTTTCCCTTTGTCATCACACGTGGTTCATACAGGTGTTCGGTCATTCTGCATTTAGGCATAAAATAAAAATAGGTGAAGTATTTTTGTTCCGGATAACATAAATAAATTATTGCATAATTATTATAATAAATCACCTCACAAATATGCACATATGCAATATTTTTGGTCGTATCGAAGGTAGTCATGTCCTCATCATCCTCCCCTTTTTGAAAACAAAGCCGTCCTCGGCGTTGCTTAATCTGAAATGTGGCTACCAAAAGAGAAAAGCCGTACACATCGTATATGTATTTGTCATCCATTTTTATTATTCTCAGTTGTGACACATGTGACACATATATGCAAGGGCACTTATCACATGTCATGAAATATGAAGCCAAAAAATCATCACAGGAAGTAGAAGGCATGACAATATTACAACTCAGTTTGCACATATAAGTGAAGTCCTTATTCATATCAAAAGATTCATAATGTTCATCATTAAACCATCCCAATATTTGGTAGATGAATGTGAATCGTTTCAAATTTAGATGCTACAACATGCTTAAATAAGCAAACATGCAACAAGTCATTTGACACAGAATTATCACCAAGATTGGAGGTCATACCAAAATGATTAAACATCAACATAATTATTTTCAAACATATTTGACCCAATTTGATTGATTTTCTGATTCACACGGTTCCTGCTCATCAATAGTTAATTCAATGGGTGCACTTACAATTGCTGATATTGTAATTATTTGATCACATGACGAAGTAAAATCATGAACATAGTCCTCTAAAATAGATGGTGTGATCAAAGTAATGGGTAGCTCATCACAAGGTACATTCGAATTGACAAGGCATTCAACATACTCATGTGGAGGTGGAAGATCAATACCTTTGCCATTACCTTTTATGATCAACTCAGATGATGTAGGCACTCTCGGTGGTGACGTGTTACATAGTGTAGGTGATGTAGCCCTCACAAGAATTGATGTGGTTGTCACAGTACGCCTAGTAGTTGGAGGAACAACTGTATCCACTCTTGGAATGAGCACCTTGTGCTCTATTTCCTTTTGGGCAACGCGTTGATTTATTTCCTGTTCAGCTTTGCAAGCAAGACGAAACAAACGATCTATAGAATAACACTTTTCATGAATTAGTATCTCCTGAATATCACGGTTTAATCCTCCCCAAAACCTATTCATAAAATCTTCTTCACTTTCTTCTAATGAGGAATGCAACATGGTCATTTGTAAATCATCATAATATTTCATTACGGTGTCAATACCTTGTTTTAAATATTGTAACTTTTTAAGCTTGTCATGAGTATAATAAGCAGGAACGAATGTGTGTCTCATGGCAAGTTTCAAATCATCCCAAGTAGTAGGTATAATATCTTTGTGTAACCGATGATATTCGCTCCACCAAACTAAAGCATAACCAGTGAAAGAACCAACTGCGACCTTAACTTTCTTATGTGCAGTAAAATTATGGGAAGCAAATGTTTCATTTATTTCAAACTCCCACTCGATATATAAAGCAGGTCTAAATCGGCCATTAAATGCAGGTATAGAAACATTAACCTGATCATGTGCATTTGGATCTCTTTGCATCTCTCGTATCGGTTTTTGTGGTGGCACGTCTCCCACGATCGAAGAAGCCCATGAACTGACAACTCTGGATCCTGTCATGACTAGTAGAAACAACAAACAAAGATCCAAGTATATTGTTCCTATGAACTACTGGGATGTGGTGGTAAAACGCTCACAATAAAGCAAATATCAATGTCTTACAAATTCTTACCATGCAGCAGGTGGCGACCAGCAACCGACGGTGTCAATATCTCCAAAGATTGGGTAAAGCTATTACCAGGTGAACGTATGTATACTCGATGTAGAAATATGTGGAGCTTGGAAGGCTTAATATATGGTAGCAAAAGATTAGCAATAATCAATTCAGAGATGCAATGTTGAATAAACGCTCAACGACGGTACTGTGTTGGTCCTAGGCTAGACCGTACTAGAGACGCGAGCCTAGAACACTAATGGAGTCACGACGTAGGACAAATAGCAGAAAGGGATGATATGAATTAGCTCTCGACAGCAAGATATAAGTGAAGATCACAATGGCAATAAAGACAATGATGATAAATGACCGACAAGCAAGATATACAAAACTCTCTCTTCAGCTTTCCTGTAAAAAATATTATGTGAAATTTCTGATATTTTTTCTGAAGAATGCTACCGACTCAAGCTTTCGTATGCAAAAAGAATCACTCAATTCCGAGTTCGTATGAGGAAGATACGCTTGTTTTACTGAACACTGCGCAAAACAGATTTCAATCCGAATTCACATATGAGATTGAGTCTAGGTAGATCCGAAATTTGTTTTTTTTCTCTTCTCTCTATTTTTTTTCTTCTCTTTTTTTCAATTTTTTTTCTTTTTTTCCTTTTCTTTCTTTCTCACTTTTTTTTCTATCCAACAAATTAGATAAGATGTAGATTGGATCAAGCGTACATGTGAACGACCTCAAGTGTGATAATGACAATGAACAATGGTAGCATGTGATGAAAATTGATGGTTGGTGGTGGGTGACAATGAAAGGGATGACGCTGGCGTGGTGGTGGTATATGGCAGGAGCGATGAAGATGGTGCGATGCCGGCGTAACAAGTTGTGAATAGAACTCGAAACTCTAAAAGACTAGACGCTAAGACCAGCAACTCGACACGACGATGCAACCGATAATTCAACTATGCAAGCACTGAAAAGAAAATTGCAAAGGCTCAGACTGGTTTCGAGAAAAGATGAATAGATCTAACTTTTTTTTGTGTGGCTTTCTCTTGGGCAATAGGTAAGGAAAATAAATCTAATCTATGAATAACTGGAAATTCTCACCGAGCAACCTGAAAACTGAAAACTGGATCATGCATATTTCGTCCAAGGCTTCTTGCTCCCATTATGGTGGCTTCAAAGTGCGAAAATCATCACTGGAAGCTCCATTGTTCTTTCCCGCGCGCGCACCTTCTTCTCCATGCTTGATCCCGCTCCAATGGTCATCCTTCTTATCCATGCCAGGTCCTTCATTCACAAGTAAAACAAAAGTATCTAATTTAGGCAGCATCATATGTTCATGAACATTAGAAGGATTTGCAAGAAACAAAAGTACCTGGTAATTCAATTGACGTGCGCGAGCTCTAGTAATTGGTCCTGTATGTACAGCAGTCGGAGTTGTGGGTGTAGCATTAGTAGGGATGTCCTCATCATTTTGGAGGGTGCCCTTCTGTCCCTGGAGTTCGTTGTACCGCTCGTAGGCGGTATAGCTCCGTCCTGAGACCCGACAGCATGGGGGTTTCCGTCGCCACCGTGAGCGTCTCCCCTGCGGGCGCCACCGCTTCCTCGGCCTTGATCACTGGAGCGCCGCGCGGGCGCAGGGTCTCTACTTCCTCCGCCTGCGTCCGCTCCGTCGCCTGCTTGGGCGACTACGGGCGCGACGGATGTGGAGGGTTCCACCGCCCTGAAACCCTTCTTCTTGGGAGCCATGGCGATGGATATGATGAAGGAACTAACGCGCTGATTGTTGGACTAGGTTTACGCAACCAATCCCCCTACCTGGCGCGCCAGAGATGTCGTGGGGGACAAACACCTATGGGATCAGGAGGACCCCTTTCAGTTCAGCAGGGAGACGGATATGCATGAAGAGCAAGACGAACGAGCAGCACGGGGGATGTTTACCTAGGTTCGGGCCACTAAGAAGCGTAAAACCCTACTCCTGCTTTGTGTATTATGGGTGCTCTTGGGTTCTAGCCACAGGAACGCTGTAGGTGATCGAACACAGCCGCTACGCATGCGAGCTAGAAGATTGGTCAAAAGATCCTCCACTGTAACGCCCCAGGCCTCCTTTTATATGACTAAGGCGATCACAACAGCGGCGTACAATATGTACACGGAGTGTATAGTGCTATAGTGCTATCGTACCTAACACTAACGGTGTAAGACAGGCGCATTTAGTGCTCCGTTAGGTGCCTGTGATCGTCTACGGGATGGGATAGGACCCCGTCCCATTGGCACCGTTTAGCGTCCTCCATCGCCAGTGCCTCGACACGTGCCCAGGTGGGGCGACACCTGGCCTTTGCGCTGGCGAGATCTTGCCAGGGCTTCGCCTTGCTAGGGGTTTGAAGGCCATCCCGGTACGATCTTGTCGGGGGTCTAGCCTTTGGCCTTGATTGTTTGTTTAAATGTTCTCTTGACTTTCCTGTATCTGCATCTAGCAGCCCCCTGTCGGGCCTTGCCGCCGGAGTGGCTACTACTGCCCGTGCACGAGTAAGGGGCACTAGAGAACCCAAAACTCTAGTGCATCGACACATAGATGCCACCTAAGAAAAAATATATGAAGTGACGGCTAATTAATGAGAAGAGAGAGAAATTGAGTAACATAGCTAGTTACTCATACTATGAGTAACATAACACATACCAAGACAAGATTAGTCTATAAGTTAATAAATGAAAGGCTCAATGTTACTACCCCTATGTTACTACCCAGGAATGAGAGAGCAGTACAAGGAAAATCTTATTTTCTAAGGATATGCGGTATTCCATAATTAACATAGCTCAGTTAGAGTGGATTTGAAAAGCTACAGCAGATCGATAAGTTGCTAATTTAGCTAAGTCAACTCCACTACGGAATCTAGCTCTCCATAAGAGGGTATTCCCAATAAGACAACTAGTTTATCAAAGGGACCCTCTGTCTGAAGATTGTAGTCCGGATTTCCCACTGTGGAGGTAGTAACAGACTAGTAACATATGCATGTTACTACTCTATGTTACTTCCCATTGTGGTTAGTCTAACTAGTACTACTTAATGGAAAGATCAAAGCGACCTAGTACCAGTTCGGTACAGATCGTTTCTTTTTGTTTGCTTTGGTCTGCTATATGGCTTTGGTCTACTAGGGTCATCACAATCAAACATGTTCTATTTTTCTTAGCTATTGTTTAGCGCATAATTTATTACACACAAAATATTTTATATTGTTTCCTACTGCATTATTTTTGGAGAGATATTCTACCAATGTTGGTGTATGACGTCAATCTGGCCAACCTCTTGCGGATTTGTAACCTATGTCGACATCGACCTCGCGCTAGATAATCGACCTTGACTACACGATGTCGCTACCTCGACGCGCCGACGTCATCCTCCTGCCTCTGCCGACCTCGGCGCTCAGGCTATATTTTTTCAAATTATTTACTTTGCTTAAGTTAATTAAGTAGAACATTTTTATTTTTCTTATTACTTTTGGCTTGCGCTATATTATGTGTGCACGTAATTGACTTTAACTGTGTAACGCGGTTACCTCCACGCGTCGACGTTGTTGTCTCGCCTCGGTCGACCAAATTATGTCGTAACATTGGTGTGCTGCCTTGAATCGGGTCTGCAACGTTACCCTTCCGACCTACTTCACTACCTCGGCTGGGGTGGGTGCTTTGCATCGACACACCGGCAACATTGTGTGTTACTTCATCAAACCGAGCTCTTTGCCTAGTCACCTCGGGACCGGCTTAGGTGCTAGGACCTCGTCCCGCTGGAAGCTCGGACAACACCATCCACACGGAGAACATTAACTAGCTAAGTCACTTACATGCTCAAACTCTCTCAGTTTTTAATTTATGTTCGGTTCAACCAAACACCATATTTCTTGTTAAACAAAAAAACCGATTGTTAAAAACTTTGTTTGTTAAAAATATCTTTGTTTTCCGAAAGCTAACTGGGGGTTTTTTGTCAGCCGTTTTATAATAAATGTTTTCTTCTTAGTCGTTGCAAAGTTTTTCTGCTACTCCTTTTTTCGACTCGAGTGTGTGGTCAAATAGCCGGACAACCTAGTTTCTCTCTTGAGCCACTGAAATTTAGTTCGCTAAACTGGCCTGAGAAACACTCCGCCTTCTGGAAGGGAAGTTGAAGCCGAAGGTTGACCCGCTTGAAGTCTAGAGATCAGATATGCCATGTTAAAGCACGACGGAAGCACAAATTAATTTTAAGATCATTTTTGGATTAGAGCAAAAAACTTGACTTAGTTTTGGTATAAAATTTTTTAAATGAGTTTTTTGGTATTTCCAAGCATAACTCCTGTAGTACAATGCCAAGCGCCTTTACAACATCAACAATATTAATGGCGGGTCGTGACTAGAGCCGAACCCATGGAAATTCGAAGTATTCCATGAAGTCCTCGGCAAAACATCCTCGGTATTTCACATTTATATGCATTGATTTTGATTTGTGTCTTTGGTCTATAACTAGATTGCCCGACTGTTGTGCTTACCCCTTATGTTTTCGCTTTGTTCGGATAAGGGGTAAAGGGAGAACCACTACGATTGTCACTTTCCGTTTAACTAGTTAAGTGCCTTAGTTGGAGAAAGCCTAAAGCTCGCTTTCATAAGAAGCGTAAATCGGTAAGTGAACCATAGGCGGTGTTAAACCAAATATAGCCCATCGTGGTTATTCGAGTAAAACGAAGGGCTTCTCTTTCTTGAAAAGGCTAAGTTGTGGGTGGTTCGACCTTGAATGATCCAAGAAGTTGACATATACCGGGGGCTATTAGGTTGCCCCCAAACATAAGCTCCGAAGACGGGGTGAATGTTATAAAGCCTGAATATATGATTTCCTCATTTCCACTAACACAACCGCCTCCGAGCACCGATGCATCGGCTAAGCCTTGACTTGTTCGTACGGAAACATCCCGTGTAGCATTTACAAAGGGGTTGAAGCCGACAATGGGAAACTTTCCGATTATAAATAGTCACAAGGGGGTCAGAATAAACCATACCAAGGGATCCTAGAGGCACCTCAACACTGTTACATCAGGACTCCTAGAGAGCCCAACACATAATCAACACTTGTATTCAATATATGAGCGTTGCCTTTCGTAATCCCTGCTATAAATCCATATATATGCATCAATTTGACTCAAGATTTTGGCCAAGCTGGGTAGCCTAGCTCCTGTGCTTACCCCTTACATTCTCGATTGTTCGGTTAGGGGGAAAACGGAGCACCTCGGTGATTGTTACTACCAGGTCATCCGGGTTCGTACCTTAGACGGGTGAGGCCGGAATCTAGGTGTCTTAAGAATATAATGTTGGGGAACGTTGCATGGGAAACAAAAAATTTCCTATGCACACACAAGATCTATCAATGGTGATGAGCACGAGGGGGAGAGTGGATCTACATACCCTTGTAGATCGCTAAGCGGGAAGCGTTAAGAAACGCGGTTGGTGTAGTCGAACATCTTCGCGATCCAAATCGCCGTGCGTCCCGCGATCTCATCATGATCCGTCCCGTGATCCAATCACGATCCGTCCCGCGAACTCATCACGATCCGTCCCGCGATCTCATCACGATCCATCCCGCGATCTCATCACGATCCGTCTCGCAATCTTGGTCACGGTCCTTTCGATCTAGCGCCAAACGGACGGCACCTCCGCGTTTAGCACACATACAGCTCGATGACGATCTCCGCCTTCTTGATCCAGCAAGAGGGAGTGGAGAGGTAGAAGAGTTCTCCGGCAGTGTGACGGCGCACCGACGATGGTGGTGGAGCTATTTCGGCAGGGCTTTGCCTAAGCACTGCAGAAATCCGATCTAGAGGAGAAACTATGCACTAGAGGAACAGGTAGCACGTGGCTGAAAATCTTATATCAAAACCCTAAAATCCTCTAGTATATATAGGAGGAGAGGAGGAGGAGGCTTGCCTCCCAAGGAGGCAGCCCTTGGGTCGGCCGAACCAGGAGGGAGGAGTCCTCCTCCTCCACTCCGAGTAGGATTAGGACTCCTTCCTAATTTAGCCCTTTTTGCCTTTTTCCACCTTTTTTCCTTTTGGGCTTTTCTTTCCAGCCGCATGGGCCTTGTGTGGGACTTCCACCAGCCCACTAAGGGCTGGTATTCATCCTCCCACAGCCCATGTAGCCTCTTGGGTCGAAATACCCCTCCCGATGGTCTCCCGGTACACTACCGGCACTCTCGGTACACTACCGATGAGCCCGAAACTTTTCCGGTGACCAAAATAGGACTTCCTATATATCAATCTTTACCTCCGGACCATCCGAAGCTCCTCGTGACGTCCGGGATCTTATCCGGGACTCCGAACAACCTTCGATCACCACCATGCATAACTCTATACTACCGAAACGTCACCGAACCTTAAGTGTGCAGACCCTGCGGGTTCGAGAACTATGTAGAGATGACCGAGACACCTTTACGGTCAATAACCAATAGCGGGACCTGGATGCCCATATTGGTTCCTACATATTCTACGAAGATCTTTATCGGTCGAACCTCTATGTCAAGGATTCAGATAATCCTGTATGATGTTCCCTTTGTTCATCGGTATGTTACTTGCCCGAGATTCGATCGTCGGTATCTCCATACCTAGTTCAACCTCGTTACTGGCAAGTCTCTTTACTCGTTCCGTAATACAAAATCCTATGACTAACACTTAGTCACATTGCTTGCAAGGCTTGTTGTGATGTTGTATTACCGAGTGGGCCCTGAGATACCTCTCCGTCACACGGAGTAATAAATCCCAGTCTTGATCCATGCCAACTCAACAGACACCCTTGGAGATACCTGTAGAGCACCTTTATAGTCACCCAGTTACGTTGCGACGTTTGATACACACAAGGTACTCCTCCGATGTGAGTGAGTTGCATGATCTCATGGTCATAGGAACATATACTTGACATGCAGAAAACAGTAGCAATAAACTGACACGATCATATGCTACGTTTGTAGTTTGGGTCTTGTCCATCACATCATTCTCCTAATGATGTGATCATGTTATCAAATGATGATGAGGACATCCCTGCTAATGCTACACCCACAACTCCGACTGCTATACATACAGGACCAATTACTAGAGCCCGCGCACGTCAATCGAATTACTAGGTACTTTTGTTTCTTGCGAATCCTTCTAATGTTCATGTACATATGATGCTGCCTAAATTAGATACTTTTGTTTTACATATGAATGAAGGACCTCGCATGGACAAGAAGGATGACCATGGGAGCGGGATCAAGCATGGAGAAGAAGGTGCGCGCGCGGGAAAGAAAAATGGAGCTTCCAGTGATGATTTTCGCACTTTGAGGCCACCATAATGGGAGCAAGAAGCCTTGGACGAAATATGCATGATGCTACTTTATAAAATTCGTCCCTAGGATAATATAGGTGCTGCGCCACCTTATTGTTTGGCCAGGCCCATGTAATTTCGAAATACCATATTATAGGCTGTTTTTAGAGTCCGTATGTATGGGGAAACTGAGTTAAGGTCGGTTTCAGACCCCTCCTCCAAGGGGCCAGGAAATTCCCCTCTATTCCCCCATATATACAGCCCTTCGGGCGTCGTTTTAGGGTTGGGTTTTGTTTAGATTACAAGTTCGCCATAGCTGCAACTTCGCGTTCTTCGTTTGTGTTCCACGACCAGACAAAGGCGTCACAAAACCCCACTTCATCAATAAAGCTTTCCTCTTATATTCGCAATATCCCGAATTGCAATCTTAGTTTCTTGCTTGTTCTTCGGTTGCATGCAGGAAATAGACCCTAGTGGTCAGGTTGATCGTGCTCCGACGTGGTCAATAACCTCTCGGAGTTGGTTTAGCGATTGCTAAGGCGCGGCGTCATCCCACGTTCGTAGTCAGATCATCAAAGTCTACTCCACCAAAAACGATAGCCACCATCTCATCGAAAGACAGGGACAACTTCGCCTCTATCAAGTGGTATTAGATTTCTAGGTTGCTCGTGAGATTTTCCTAGTTTTCGTAGTTTAGATCGCATCTGTTCTTCATACCTTTAGTCCACAAAAAAGACACACAAAAATTAGGGTTAGATCATCATATCTGAACCAATCTGAGCCTTTGCATAGTCTTTTCAGTATTTTGCTTTGTTGAATTTGCGGTTACATCGTCGTGTCGAGTTGTTGGTCTTAGTGTCTAGTCCTTTAGAGTTTCGAGTTCTTTTCACAGGTAGTCACGCCGCCACCGCATCGTCTTCATAGTTGCCATATACCACCACCATCATCACCGCTGCCATATATCACCATCCATCATCACTATCCATTGGTGTCCATATATACCACCACAAATCGTCCACGAATCCGAGTCCAGCTCGTTTTAGGTTTAGTTTTGAGATCCTTTTGATTTTGGATTCGTGTTTTGCTACCTGCGTAGGTGTCCAAAAAAAGGAGTCTGGCACGCTTTGCAGAGCATGTTTTGGCCCAAAAAAAATTCGGCTGAAAATATTTTTTCCCTATCTTGGTTTTAGGTTCTTCGGAGCGTTTTGAGACACTTGCCATCATAGTGATTTTTCTCAAAATTTTTGGTCGTCGCAGCCCCCGAATTGCTCCAGAAAAAGAAAAAAAAGTAGTCCAACAAATTTTGTGCCCATCTTGCTTATACGACGTGGGAAGAGTTTTGAGACACTTGCCATTGTAGTGATTTTTTGAGCAAAAAAAAAAGAGCGAAAAAGGCGCCAAAAAAACGATTTTTTCAGAGTGTGCTTTTCCCTTGATTACGTGTAGTGTCGTGATTTTGTTGGTGTTTTAGGCTCGCGTCTCTAGTACGGTCTAGCCTAGGACTAGCACAATACCGTCGTTGAGCGTTTATTCAACCTTGCATCTCTGAATTGATTATTGCTAAACCTTTTTGCTACCATACTATAAGCCATCCCAGCTCCACATACATCTACGTCTTGTGTTTGACACCACCTGGCAATCGCTCTATCCAAGCTTTGAGATTTTGACTACAACGGTTGCCGATCACCGCCTGCTGCTGGGTAAGAACTGGTAAGAATTTGAGATTCGCTTAAAGGATTTGTGACACACCACCACCATCACCACCACGTCCCAGTAGTCTGTAGGTTTCATATTCTTGTGTGTTTCCTATTTCTGCTAACCATGTCAGGATCACATGACGACGGGAGCGACTGGGAGAGCATGACCAACAAAGCGCTCTATGATAAATTTTAGCAAATGATGGCTGACCAGGTACAAGACTTCGTGACCAACTTTGGAGAGGCCATGGAGAAGCTCGATGGTTTGGAGAAGACATTCGACACCAAGATGGACGCCAAGTTCAATGAGGTGCTTGCCCGTCTACCACCACTAGCTGCAGCTCCTATCCCTTTCGAATGACGAGCGCGATGTGTGATGAGGACATCCCTACTAATGTTACACCCACCCCGACTGCTATACATACAGGACCAATTACTAGAGCTCGCGCACGTCAATTGAATTACCAGGTACTTTCGTTTCTTGGAAATCCTTCTAATATTCATGAACATATGATGCTGCCTAAATTAGATACTTTTCTTTTACTTATGAATGAAGGACCTATCATGGATAAGGATGACCATTGGAGCGGGATCAAGCATGGAGGAGAAGGTGCGCGCGCGGGGAAGAACAATGGAGCTTCCAGTGATGATTTTCGCACATTGAAGCCACCATAATGGGAGTGGGAAGCTTTGGACGAAATATGCATGATGCCACTTTATAAAATTCGTCCATAGGCTAATATAGGTGCTGCGCCACCTTAATTTTGGGCCAGGCCCGTGTAATTTCGAAATACCATATTATAGGCTGTTTTTAGAGTCCGTATGTATGGGGAAACTGACTTAGGGTCGGTTTCGGACCCCTCCTCCAAGGGGCCACGAAATTCCCTTCTATTCCCCCATATATACAGCCCTTAGGGCTTCGTTTTAGGTTTGGGTTTTGTTTAGATTACAAGTTCGCCATAGCAGCAACTTCGCGTTCTTTGTTTGTGTTCCACGACCAGACAAAGGCGTCACAGAACCCCACTTCATCAATAAAGCTTTCCTCTTATATTCGCAATATCCAGATTGCAATCTTAGTTTCTTGCTTGTTCTTCGTTTGCGTGCAGGAAATAGACCCTCGTGGTCAGGTTGATCGTGCTCCGGCGTGGTCAATAACCTCTCAGAGTTGGTTTAGCGATTGCTAAGGCGCGACGTCTCACACGTTCGTAGTCGGATCGTCAAAGTCTACTCCACCAAAAACGATAGCCACCATCTCATCGAAAGACAGGGACAACTTCGCCTCTATCAAGTGGTATCAGATTTCCAGGTTGCTCGGTGAGATTTTACCAGTTTTCGTAGTTTAGATCGCATCTGTTCTTCATACCTTTAGTCCACGAAAAAGCCACAAAAAAAATTAGGGTTAGATCATCATATCCGAACCAATCTGTGCCTTTGCATAGTCTTTTCAGTATTTTGCTTTGTTGAATTTGCGGTTACATCGTCGTGTCGAGTTGCTGGTCTTAGTGCCTAGTTCTTTAGAGTTTCGAGTTCTATTCACAAGTTGTCACGCCGCCAACGCATCGTCTTCATAGTCGCCATATACCACCACCATCATCCCCGCTGCCAGTTATCCATTGGTGTCCATATATACCACCACCAATCCGAGTCCAGCTCGTTTTAAATTTAGTTTCGAGATCTTTTTGATTTCGGATTCGCGTTTTGCTACCTGTGTAGGTGTCGGAAAAAAAAAAGAGTCTGGCACGCTTTGCAGAGCACGTTTTGGCCCAAAAAAAATTCGGCCAAAAATATTTTTTCCCTATCTTGATTTTAGGTTCTCAGGAGCGTTTTGAGACACTTGCTATCATAGTGAGTTTTTTCGAAATTTTTTGGTCGTCGCAGCCCCCGCATCGCTCCAGAAAAAAAAAACGAAAAAAAACAAACAGAGTGTGCTCTTCCCTTGATTACGTGTATCGTCGTGCTTTTGTTGGTGTTTTAGGCTCGCGTCTCTAGCACGGTCTAGCCTAGGACCAGCACAGTACCGTCGTTGAGCGTTTATTCAACCTTGCATCTCTGAATTGATTATTGCTGACCTTTTTTGCTACCATATTATAAGCCATCCCAGCTCCACATACTTCTACGCCGTGTGCTTGACACCACCTGGCAATCGCTCTATCCAAGCTTTGAGAGTTTTGGCTACAACGGTTGCCGATCACCGCCTGCTACTGGGTAAGAACTGGTAAGAAATTGAGATTCGCTTAAAGGATTTGTGCCACACCACCACCACCACCACGTCCCAGTAGTCTGTAGGTTTCATATTGTGTGTTTCCTATTTCTGCTAACCATGCCAGGATCACACGATGACGAGATCGACTGGGAGAGCATGACCAACAAAGCGCTCTATGATAAATTTCAGCAAATGATGGCTGAGCAGGTACAAGACTTCGTGAACAACTTTGGAGTGGCCATGGAGAAGCTAGATGGTTTGGAGAAGACATTCGACACCAAGATGGACGCCAAGTTCAATGAGGTGCTTGCCCGTCTACCTCCACCAGCGGCAGCTCCTCTTCCTTTTGAACGACGAGCGCGACGTGTGCCTCTCGGCCACGCCCAACATCCTGGTACTGTTGATACTGCTGCTACTTCGGTGGCTCGTGCGGCTACTGTCGTTGAGCAGGTTGAAGATTATGATGGTGATTTCGATGATGAGGGAGAGGTTGCTCCAGATCCGCCCCAGGGGCAACCACCACCATACGCACCAGGTCGACCACATGGCTACAACCGTAACGGTAGGGCTGCACCACCCCCGCAGGTACGGGATCATGACCATCTCCCTAAACTTAAATTGAATATTCCGACGTTTGAGGGTAGATATGTTCCTGATATATATCTTACATGGGAGTTAGAAACAGAACAGCGTTTTACATGCTTACAATTTCCCGAGGATAGACGTGTTGCCGCTGCTGTTTGTTCATTCACTAGTTTTGCTTGTGTTTGGTGGTCAGAACATTGTAGAATACACCATGCTAATATTCCAACTACTTGGGCTGCTTTGAAAACTGCTATGTGTAATCGTTGGGTGCCACCTTATTATCAACGTGAGTTGCTTCAAAATTTGCAGCGTTTAAGACAAGGAAAAAATTCTGTAGAAGAATATTATCAGGAATTACAAACTGGTATGATTAGATGTGGTATTGTTGAGGAGAATGAAGCTATGCTTGCACGTTTTATGGGTGGATTGAATAGAGAGATTCAGACTATTCTGGAGTATAAGGAGTATAACACTATCACTCGTTTATTTCATCTTGCTTGCAAAGCTGAACGTGAAGTGCAGGATCGACAGGCAATGGCGAGAACTACTTTTTCTGCAGGTCGCACTTCATCATGGACGCCACGTACCTCCTCTACTTCCACACGTCCTGCTGCAACACCACCTACTTCAACCTCCAACTCCAACCGCGATACCAGGAAACAGGCTCCTCCTCCACCCTCTACCAAGAGCACACCTTCTGGGCCTGCACCGAGCTCTTCTTCATCTATTGCATCCACAGGGCAAACACATGAGGTTATATGCCGTCGTTGCAAGGGTGGAGGTCACTTTGCGAGAGAATGCCCTTCCAAGCGTGTCATGATTGTTACTGAGGATGGTGGATATGCGTCTGCTAGTGATTATGATGAGGAGACTTTGGCTCTCATTGCAAGTGAAGAACACAATGGCGACGATGCAGAACCAGAAACACACTACATGGCTGCTGATTACGCTGACAGGTATGAAAGTTTAGTTGCTCAACGTGTTCTCAGTGTGCAGGTTACACAGGCTGAGCAAAATCAGAGGCACAACTTGTTCCACACAAAGGGAGTTGTGAAGGAGCGTTCTATTCGCATCATCATCGATGGAGGGAGTTGCAATAACTTGGCTAGCATGGAGATGGTGGAGAAGCTGTCTCTAACCACCAGACCACATCCTCATCCTTATTACATCCAATGGTTCAACAATAGTGGCAAGGTTAAGGTAACACGTACTGTTCGTGTGCATTTTAGCATTGCTACATATTCTGATTATGTGGATTGTGATGTGGTACCCATGCAAGCATGTTCTGTTTTACTTGGTAGACCATGGCAGTTTGATAAAAATTCTGTACACCATGGTAGGACAAATCAGTATACTCTTGTTCATAAGGATCATAATATCACGTTGCTTCCTATGTCTCCCGAACATATTATGAAAGATGACATTGCTAGAGCTAGTAAAGCAAAACAGGAGAAAAATAAGACTGAAAATCAGATTGTAGCACAGGAATTTGAGCAACACCATAAGCATAATAAACCATCATCTACTGTTGCATCCGAAATAAAATTGCAGAGTGGATGTTTACTTGCTACTAAATCTGATATTAATGATTTGGATGTTGCTACATCTGTTTGCTATGCTTTTGTATGCAAAGAGGTATTATTTTCATTCGAGGACATGCCTCCCTCTTTGCCTCCTGCTGTCATTAACATTTTGCAGGAGTTCGCTGACGTCTTTCCACAAGACGTGCCACCGGGATTACCGCCTATTCGTGGGATTGAGCATCAGATTGACTTAATTCCTGGTGCATCCCTACCCAACCGTGCGCCCTACCGTACCAATCCAGAGGAGACAAAGGAGATTATGCGTCAAGTACAAGAGCTGCTTGACAAAGGTTATATACGTGAATCCCTTAGTCCTTGTGCTGTTCCTATTATTCTAGTGCCTAAAAAGGATGGTACATCGCGCATGTGTGTGGATTGTAGAGGCATTAATAATATTACTATTCGTTATCGTCATCCTATTCCTAGACTAGATGATATGCTTGATGAATTAAGTGGCTCTACAATTTTCTCCAAAGTTGATTTGCGTAGTGGATACCATCAAATTCGTATGAAATTGGGAGATGAATGGAAAACAGCATTTAAAACTAAGTTTGGATTATATGAGTGGCTAGTCATGCCTTTTGGGTTAACTAATGCACCTAGCACTTTCATGAGATTAATGAACGAGGTTTTACGTGCTTTCATTGGACAATTTGTGGTAGTCTATTTTGATGATATATTGATTTTTAGTAGATCTTTGGAGGAACATTTGGAACATTTACGTGCTGTTTTTACTGCGCTCCGTGATGCCCGTTTGTTTGGTAACCTTGGGAAGTGCACCTTTTGCACCGACCGAGTATCTTTTCTTGGCTATGTTGTTACTCCACAGGGAATTGAAGTTGATAAAGCCAAGATTGCAGCTATTGAGAGTTGGCCGCAGCCCAAAACGGTCACACAAGTAAGGAGTTTTCTTGGCCTCGCTGGTTTCTATAGGCGTTTTGTCAGAGATTTCAGCACCATTGCTGTGCCTCTCAATGAGCTTACAAAGAAGGACGTGCCTTTTTCTTGGGGTACCGCACAGGAAGAAGCCTTCACGGTCTTGAAAGATAAGTTAACACATGCTCCTTTACTCCAACTTCCTGATTTTAATAAGACTTTCGAGCTTGAATGTGATGCTAGTGGTATTGGGTTAGGAGGTGTGTTATTACAAGATGGTAAACCTGTTGCGTACTTTTCTGAAAAATTAAGTGGGCCTAGTCTGAATTATTCTACTTATGATAAGGAATTATATGCTCTTGTTCGGACTTTGGAAACATGGCAACATTATTTATGGCCCAAAGAATTTGTTATACATTCTGATCATGAATCTTTGAAACATATTAAAAGTCAAGCAAAACTGAATCGTAGACATGCTAAATGGGTTGAATTCATTGAGACTTTCCCTTATGTCATTAAACACAAGAAGGGTAAAGACAATGTTATTGCTGATGCTTTGTCTCGTCGTTATACTATGCTTTCACAACTTGACTTTAAAATATTTGGTTTGGAGACCATCAAAGATCAATATGTGCATGATGCTGAATTTAGAGACGTGTTGCAGAATTGTAAAGAAGGGAGAACATGGAACAAGTTCGTTATTAATGATGGATTTGTGTTCCGTGCTAACAAGCTATGCATTCCAGCTAGCTCCATTCGTCTTTTGTTGTTACAGGAGGCGCACGGAGGAGGATTAATGGGACACTTTGGCGTGAAGAAGACGGAGGACGTACTTTCTACACATTTCTTTTGGCCAAAGATGAGACGGGATGTTGAGCGTTTTGTTGCTCGCTGCACTACATGTCAAAAAGCTAAGTCACGACTCAATGCTCATGGTTTATATATGCCTTTGCCTGTACCTAGTGTTCCTTGGGAGGATATATCTATGGACTTTGTTTTAGGTTTACCTCGAACAAAGAAGGGGAGGGATAGCATATTTGTTGTCGTGGATAGATTTTCCAAAATGGCACACTTTATACCATGTAATAAAAGTGATGATGCTGCTCATGTTGCTGATTTGTTCTTTCGTGAAATTATTCGATTGCATGGTGTACCAAATACAATTGTTTCAGATCGTGATGCTAAATTTCTTAGCCATTTTTGGAGATGTTTATGGGCTAAGTTGGGGACTAAACTACTTTTTAGTACTACATGTCATCCCCAAACTGATGGACAAACTGAAGTAGTCAATAGATCATTGTCTACTATGCTTAGGGCTGTTTTGAAGAATAACCTGAAAATGTGGGAAGAATGCTTGCCTCATATTGAATTTGCTTATAATCGTTCGCTACATTCTACCACTAAGATGTGCCCTTTTCAAGTTGTGTATGGTTTCTTACCTCGTGCACCTATTGATTTGTTGCCTCTTCCATCTTCGGAGAAGGTTAATTTTGATGCTAAAGAACGTGCTGAATTGATATTAAAGATGCATGAGTTAACGAAGGAAAACATTGAGTGTATGAATGCTAAATACAAACTTGCTGGAGATAAGGGTAGAAAACATGTTGTCTTTGCACCTGGTGATCTTGTTTGGTTACATTTGCGTAAGGATAGATTTCCTGATTTGCGCAAGTCAAAGCTAATGCCCCGTGCTGATGGTCCTTTTAAGGTGTTAGAGAAAATAAATGATAATGCATATAAACTTGAGCTGCCTGCAGAGTTTGGGGTTAGCCCCACTTTTAACATTGCAGATTTGAAGCCTTATTTGGGTGAGGAAGATGAGCTTCTGTCGAGGACGACTTCAGTTCAAGAAGGGGAGGATGATGAGGACATCCCTACTAATGTTACACCCACCCCGACTGCTATACATACAGGACCAATTACTAGAGCTCGCGCACGTCAATTGAATTACCAGGTACTTTCGTTTCTTGGAAATCCTTCTAATATTCATGAACATATGATGCTGCCTAAATTAGATACTTTTGTTTTACTTATGAATGAAGGACCTATCATGGATAAGAAGGATGACCATTGGAGCGGGATCAAGCATGGAGGAGAAGGTGCGCGCGCGGGGAAGAACAATGGAGCTTCCAGTGATGATTTTCGCACATTGAAGCCACCATAATGGGAGTGGGAAGCTTTGGACGAAATATGCATGATGTCACTTTATAAAATTCGTCCATAGGCTAATATAGGTGCTGCGCCACCTTAATTTTGGGCCAGGCCCATGTAATTTCGAAATACCATATTATAGGCTGTTTTTAGAGTCCGTATGTATGGGGAAACTGACTTAGGGTCGGTTTCGGACCCCTCCTCCAAGGGCCCACGAAATTCCCTTCTATTCCCCCATATATACAGCCATATATACAGCCCTTAGGGCGTCGTTTTAGGGTTGGGTTTAGGCTGTATATATGGGGGAATAGAGGGGAATTTCGTGGCCCCTTTGAGGAGGGGTCCGAAACCGACCTTAACTCAGTTTCCCCATACATACAGACTCAAAAAATAGCCTATAATATGGTATTTCGAAATTACATGGGCCTGGCCCAACAATAAGGTGGCACAGCACCTATATTAGCCTAGGGACGAATTTTATAAAGTAGCATCATGCATATTTCGTCCAAGGCTTCTTGCTCCCATTATGGTGGCTTCAAAGTGCGAAAATCATCACTAGAAGCTCCATTCTTCTCTCCCGCGCGCGCACCTTCTTCTCCATGCTTGATCCCGCTCCCATGGTCATCCTTCTTGTCCATGCCAGGTCCTTCATTCAGAAGTAAAACAAAAGTATCTAATTTAGGCAGCATCATATGTTCATGAACATTAGAAGGATTTGCAAGAAACGAAAGTACCTGGTAATTCAATTGACATGCGCGAGCTCTAGTAATTGGTCCTGTATGTATAGCAGTCGGAGTTGTGGGTGTAGCATTAGCAGGGATGTCCTCATCATCCTCCCCTTCTTGAACTAAAGTCGTCCTCGACGGAAGCTCATCTTCCTCACCCAAATAAGGCTTCAAATCTGCAATGTTAAAAGTGGGGCTAACCCCAAACTCTACAGGCAGCTCAAGTTTATATGCATTATCATTTATTTTCTCTAACACCTTAAAAGGACCATCAGCACGTGGCATTAGCTTTGACTTGCGCAAATCAGGAAATCTATCCTTACGCAAATGTAACCAAACAAAATCTCCAGGTGCAAAGACAACATGTTTTCTACCCTTATCTCCAGCAATTTTGTATTTAGCATTCATCCGCTCAATGTTTTCCTTCGTTAACTCATGCATATTTAATATCAATTCAGCATGTTCTTTAGCATCAAAATTAACCTTCTCCGAAGATGGAAGAGGCAACAAATCAATAGGTGCACGAGGTAAGAAACCATACACAACTTCAAAAGGGCACATCTTAGTGGTAGAATGTAGCGAACGATCATAAGAAAATTCAACATGAGGCAAGCATTCTTCCCACATTTTCAGGTTATTCTTCAAAACAGCCCTAAGCATAGTAGACAATGATCTATTGACTACTTCAGTTTGGCCATCAGTTTGGGGATGACATGTAGTACTAAAAAGTAGTTTAGTCCCCAACTTAGCCCATAAACATCTCCAAAAGTGGCTAAGAAATTTCGCATCACGATCTGAAACAATTGTATTTGGCAGACCATGCAACCGAATAATTTCACGAAAGAACAAATCAGCAACATGAGCAGCAGCATCACTTTTATGACATGGTATAAAGTGTGCCATTTTGGAAAATCTATCCGCGACAACAAATATGCTATCCCTCCCCTTCTTAGTTCGAGGTAAACCTAAAACAAAGTCCATAGATATATCCTCCCAAGGAACACTAGGTACAGGCAAAGGCATATATAAACCATGAGGATTGAGTCGTGACTTAGCTTTTTGACATGTAGTGCTGCGAGCAACAAAACACTCAACATCCCGTCTCATCTTTGGCCAAAAGAAATGTGTAGAAAGTACGTCCTCCGTTTTCTTCACGCCAAAGTGTCCCATTAATCCTCCTCCGTGTGCCTCCTGTAACAACAAAAGATGAACGGAGCTAGCTGGAATGCATAGCTTGTCAGCACGGAACACAAATCCATCATTAATAACGAACTTGTTCCATGTTCTCCCTTCTTTACAATGCTGCAACACATCTCTAAATTCAGCATCATGCACATATTGATCTTTGATGGTCTCCAAACCAAATATTTTAAAGTCAGGTTGTGAAAGCATAGTATAACGACGAGACAAAGCATCAGCAATAACATTTTCTTTACCCTTCTTGTGTTTAATGACATAAGGGAAAGTCTCAATGAATTCAACCCATTTAGCATGTCTACGATTCAGTTTTGCTTGACTTTTAATATGTTTCAAAGATTCATGATCAGAATGTATAACAAATTCTTTGGGCCATAAATAATGTTGCCATGTTTCCGAAGTTCGAACAAGAGCATATAATTCCTTATCATAAGTAGAATAATTCAGACTAGGCCCACTCTGTTTTTCACAAAAGTACGCAACAGGTTTACCATCTTGTAATAACACACCTCCTAACCCAATTCCACTAGCATCACATTCAAGCTCGAAATTCTTATTAAAATCAGGAGCATGTGTTAACTTATCTTTCAAGGAGCATGTGTTAACTTATCTTTCAAGACCGTGAAGGCTTCTTCCTGTGCGGTACCCCAAGAAAAAGGCACGTCCTTCTTTGTAACTCATTGAGAGGCGCAGCAATGGTGTTGAAATCTCTCACAAAACGCCTATAGAAACCAGCGAGGCCAAGAAAACTCCTCACTTGTGTGACCATTTTGGGCTGCGGCCAACTCTCAATAGCTTCAATCTTGGCTTTATCAACTTCAATTCCCTGTGGAGTAACAACATAGCCAAGAAAAGATACTCGGTCGGTGCAAAAGGTGCACTTCCCAAGGTTACCAAACAAACGTGCATCGCGTAGAGCAATAAAAACAGCACGTAGATGTTCCAAATGCTCCTCCAAAGATCTACTAAAAATCAATATATCATCAAAATAGACTACCACAAACCGTCCAATGAAAGCACGTAAAACCTCGTTCATTAATCTCATGAAAGTGCTAGGTGCATTAGTCCAAAAGGCATGACTAACCACTCATATAATCCAAACTTAGTTTTAAATGCTGTTTTCCATTCATCTCCCAATTTCATACAAATTTGATGGTATCCACTACGCAAATCAACTTCGGAGAAAATTGTAGAACCACTTAATTCATCAAGCATATCATCTAGTCTAGGAATAGGATGACGATAACGAATAGTAATATTATTAATGCCTCTACAATCCACACACATGCGCGATGTACCATCCTTTTTAGGCACTAGAATAATAGGAACAACACAAGGACTAAGGGATTCATGTATATAACCTTTGTCAAGCAGCTCGTGTACTTGACGCATAACCTCTTTGTCTCCTCTGGATTGATACGGTATGGCACACGGTTGGGTAGGGATGCACCGGGAATTAAGTCAATCTGATGCTCAATCCCGCGAATAGGTGGTAATCCTGGTGGCACGTCTTGTGGGAAGACGTCAGCGAACTCCTACAAAATGTTAATGACAGCAGGAGGCAAAGAGGGAGGCATGTCCTCGAATGAAAATAGCAACATCCAAATCATTAATATCAGATTTAGTAGCAATTAAACATCCACTCTTCAATTTTATTTCGGATGCAACATTAGATGATGGTTTATTAAGTGGTGTTGCTCAAATTCCTGTGCTACAATCTGATTTTCACTCTTATTTTTCTCCTATTTTGCTTTACTAGCTCTAGCAATGTCATCTTTCATAATATGTTCTGGAGACATAGGAAGCAAAGTGATATTTTGATCCTTATGAACAAGAGTATACTGATTTGTCCTCCCATGGTGTACAGATTTTTTAACAAACAGTCATGGCCTACCAAGTAGAACAGAACATGCTTGCATGGGTACCACGTCACAATCCACATAATCAGAATATGTAGCAATGCTAAAATGCACACGAACAGTACGTGTTACCTTAACCTTGCCACTATTGTTGAACCATTGGATGTAATAAGGATGAGGATGTGGTCTGGTGGTTAGAGACAGCTTCTCCACCATCTCCATGCTAGCCAAGTTATTGCAACTCCCTCCATCGATGATGACGCGAACAGAACGCTCCTTCACAACTCCCTTTGTGTGGAACAAGTTGTGCCTTTGATTTTTCTCAGCCTGTGTAACCTGCACACTGAGAACACGTTGAGCAACTAAACTTTCATACCTATTAGCATAATCAGCAGCCATGTAGTGTGTCTCTGGTTCTACATCCTCGCCACCCTGTTCTTCACTTGCAATGAGAGCCAAAGTCTCCTCATCATAATCACTAGTGGACGCATATCCACCATCCTCAGTAACAATCATTACACACTTGGAAGGGCATTCTCTTCGCAAAGTGACCTCCACCCTGGCAACGACGGCGTATAACCTCATGTGTTTGCCCTGTGGATGCAATAGATGAAGAAGAGCTTTGTGCAGGCCCAGAAGGTGTGCTCTTCACAGAGGGTGGAGTAGGAGCATGTTTCCTGGTATCGCGGTTGGAGTTGGAAGTGGAAGTAGGTGGTGTTGCAGCAGGACGTGCGGAAATAGAGGAGGTACGTGGCATCCATGATGAAGTGCGACCTGCAGAAAAAGTAGTTCTCGCCATTGCCTGTCGATCCTGCACTTCACATTCAGCTTTGCAAGCAAGATGAAATAAACGAGTGATAGTGTTATACTCCTTAGACTCTAGAATAGTCTGAATCTCTCTATTTAATCCACCCATAAAACGTGCAAGCATAGCTTCATTCTCCTCAACAATACCACATCTAATCATGCCAGTTTGTAATTCCTGATAATATTCTTCTACAGAATTTTTTCCTTGTCTTAAACGCTGCAAATTTTGAAGCAATTCACGTTCATAATAAGGTGGCACCCAATGATTACGCATAGCAGTTTTCAAAGCAGCCCAAGTAGTTGGAATATTAGCATGGTGTATTCTACAATGTTCTGACCACCAAACACAAGCAAAACTAGTGAATGAACAAACAGCAGCAGCAACACGTCTATCCTCAGGAAATTGTAAGCATGTAAAACATTGTTCTGTTTCTAACTCCCATGTAAGAGATATATTAGGAACATATCTACCCTCAAACGTCGGAATATTCAATTTAAGTTTAGGGAGATGGTCATGATCCCGTACCTGAGGGGGTGGTGTAGCCCTACCGTTACGGTTGTAGCCATGCGGTCGACCTGGTGCGTATCGTGGTGGTTGCCCCTAAGGCTGATCTGGATTAACCTCTCCCTCATCATCGTAATCACCATCATAATCTTGAACCTGCTCAACGATAGTAGCAGCAGGAGCCACAGAAGTAGCAGCAGTATCAACAGTACCAGTATGTTGGCCTTGGCCGAGACGCACACATCGCGCTCGTCATTCGAAAGGGATAAGAGCTGCAGCTAGTGGTGGTAGACGGGCAAGCACCTCATTGAACTTGGCGTCCATCTTGGTGTCGAATGTCTTCTCCAAACCATCGAGCTTCTCCATGGCCTCTCTGATGAGGACATCCCTACTAATGTTACACCCACCCCGACTGCTATACATACAGGACCAATTACTAGAGCTCGCGCACGTCAATTGAATTACCAGGTACTTTCGTTTCTTGGAAATCCTTCTAATATTCATGAACATATGATGCTGCCTAAATTAGATACTTTTGTTTTACTTATGAATGAAGGACCTATCATGGATAAGAAGGATGACCATTGGAGCGGGATCAAGCATGGAGGAGAAGGTGCGCGCGCGGGGAAGAACATTGGAGCTTCCAGTGATGATTTTCGCACATTGAAGCCACCATAATGGGAGTGGGAAGCTTTGGACGAAATATGCATGATGCCACTTTATAAAATTCGTCCATAGGCTAATATAGGTGCTGCGCCACCTTAATTTTGGGCCAGGCCCATGTAATTTCGAAATACCATATTATAGGCTGTTTTTAGAGTCCGTATGTATGGGGAAACTGACTTAGGGTCGGTTTCGGACCCCTCCTCCAAGGGGCCACGAAATTCCCTTCTATTTCCCCATATATACAGCCCTTAGGGCTTCGTTTTAGATTTGGGTTTTGTTTAGATTACAAGTTCGCCATAGCAGCAACTTCGCGTTCTTCGTTTGTGTTCCACGACCAGACAAAGGCGTCACAGAACCCCACTTCATCAATAAAGCTTTCCTCTTATATTCGCAATATCCAGATTGCAATCTTAGTTTCTTGCTTGTTCTTCGTTTGCGTGCAGGAAATAGACCCTCGTGGTCAGGTTGATCGTGCTCCGGCGTGGTCAATAACCTCTCAGAGTTGGTTTAGCGATTGCTAAGGCGCGACGTCTCACACGTTCGTAGTCGGATCGTCAAAGTCTACTCCACCAAAAACGATAGCCACCATCTCATCGAAAGACAGGGACAACTTCGCCTCTATCAAGTGGTATCAGATTTCCAGGTTGCTCGGTGAGATTTTACCAATTTTCGTAGTTTAGATCGCATCTGTTCTTCATACCTTTAGTCCACGAAAAAGCCAAAAAAAAATTAGGGTTAGATCATCATATCCGAACCAATCTGAGCCTTTGCATAGTCTTTTCAGTATTTTGCTTTGTTGAATTGGCGGTTACATCGTTGTGTCGAGTTGCTGGTCTTAGTGTCTAGTCCTTTAGAGTTTCGAGTTCTTTTCACAGGTTGTCACGCCGCCACCGCATCATCTTCATAGTTGCCATATACCACCACCATCATAGCCGCTGCCATATCTCATCATCCATCATCACTCTCCATTGGTGTCCATATATACCACCACAAATCCTCCACCAATCCAAGTCCAGTTCGTTTTAGGTTTAGTTTCGAGATCCTTTTGATTTCGGATCCGTGTTTTGCTACCTGCGCAGGTGTCGGAAAAAAAAAGTCTGGCACGCTTTGCAGAGCACGTTTTGGCCCAAAAAAATTTCGGCTGAAAATATTTTTTCCCTATCTTGATTTTAGGTTCCCCGGAGCGTTTTGAGACACTTGCTATCATAGTGATTTTTGTCGAAATTTTTGGGTCGTCGCAGCCCCCGGATTGCTCCAGAAAAAAAAAAATAGTCCAAAAGAAAAATTCGTGCCCATCTTGCTTATACGACGTGGCAAGAGTTTTGAGACACTCGCCATTGTAGTGAGTTTTTGAAAAAAAAAAAAAAGAGGCGCCGAAAAAAAAAAAAAAAAGAGGCGCCGAAAAAATAAATCCGATTGTGCTTTTCCCTTGCTTAGGTGTATCGTCGTGTTTTTGTTGGTGTTTTAGGCTCGCGTCTCTAGCACGGTCTAGCCTAGGACCAGCACAGTACCGTCGTTGAGCGTTTATTCAACCTTGCATCTCTGAATTGATTATTGCTGACCCTTTTTGCTACCATATTATAAGCCATCCCAGCTCCACATACTTCTACGCCGTGTGCTTGACACCACCTGGCAATCGCTCTATCCAAGCTTTGAGAGTTTTGGCTACAACGGTTGCCGATCACCGCCTGCTACTGGGTAAGAACTGGTAAGAAATTGAGATTCGCTTAAAGGATTTGTGCCACACCACCACCACCACCACGTCCCAGCAGTCTGTAGGTTTCATATTGTGTGTTTCCTATTTCTGCTAACCATGCCAGGATCACACAATGACGAGATCGACTGGGAGAGCATGACCAACAAAGCGCTCTATGATAAATTTCAGCAAATGATGGCTGAGCAGGTACAGGACTTCGTGAACAACTTTGGAGTTGCCATGGAGAAGCTAGATGGTTTGGAGAAGACATTCGACTCCAAGATGGACGCCAAGTTCAATGAGGTGCTTGCCCGTCTACCTCCACCAGCTGCAGTTTCTATTCCTTTCGAACGACGAGCGTGACGTGTGCCTCTCGGCCACGCCCAACATCCTGGTACTGTTGATACTGCTGCTACTTCGGTGGCTCGTGCGGCTACTGTCGTTGAGCAGGTTGAAGATTATGATGGTGATTTCGATGATGAGGGAGAGGTTGCTCCAGATCCGCCCCATGGGCAACCACCACAATACGCACCAGGTCGACCACATGGCTACAACCGTAACGGTAGGGCTGCACCACCCCCGCAGGTACGGGATCATGACCATCTCCCTAAACTTAAATTGAATATTCCGACGTTTGAGGGTAGATATGTTCCTGATATATATCTTACATGGGAGTTAGAAACAGAACAACGTTTTACATGCTTACAATTTCCAGAGGATCGACGTGTTGCTGCTGCTGTTTGTTCATTCACTAGTTTTGCTTGTGTTTGGTGGTCAGAACATTGTAGAATACACCCTGATAATATTCCAACTACTTGGGCTGCTTTGAAAACTGCTATGCGAAATCGTTGGGTGCCACCTTATTATCAACGTGAATTGCTTCAAAATTTGCAGCGTTTAAGACAAGGAAAAAATTCTGTAGAAGAATATTATCAGGAATTACAAACTGGTATGATTAGATGTGGTATTGTTGAGGAGAATGAAGCTATGCTTGCACGTTTTATGGGTGGATTAAATAGAGAGATTCAGACTATTCTAGAGTATAAGGAGTATAACACTATCACTCGTTTATTTCATCTTGCTTGCAAAGCTGAACGTGAAGTGCAGGATCGACAGGCAATGGCGAGAACTACTAATTTTGCAGGCCGTACTTCATCATGGACGCCACGTACCTCCTCTGCTTCCGCACGTCCTGCTGCAACACCACCTCCTTCAACCTCCAACTCTAATCGCGATACCAGGCAACAGGCTCCTACTGCACCCTCTGCGAAGAGCACACCTTTTGGGCCTGCACAGAGTTCTTCTTCATCTATTGCATCCACAGGGCAAACACATGAGGTTATATGTCGTCGTTGCAAGGGTGGAGGTCACTATGCGAGAGAATGCCCTTCCAAGCGTGTAATGATTGTTACTGAGGATGGTGGATATGCGTCCGCTAGTGATTATGATGAGGAGACTTTGGCACTTATTGCAAGTGACGAACAGGGTGGCGAGGATGCAGAACTAGAAACACAATACATGGCTGCTGATTACGCTGACAGGTATGAAAGTTTAGTTGCTCAACGTGTTCTCAGTGTGCAGGTTACACACGCTGAGCAAAATCAGAGGCACAACTTGTTCCACACAAAGGGAGTTGTTGAAGAGCGTTCTGTTCGCATCATCATCGATGGAGGGAGTTGCAATAACTTGGCTAGCATGGAGATGGTGGAGAAGCTGTCTCTATCCACCAGACCACATCCTCATCCTTATTACATCCAATGGTTCAACAATAGTGGCAAGGTTAAGGTAACACGTACTGTTCGTGTGCATTTTAGCATTGCTACATATTCTGATTATGTGGATTGTGATGTGGTACCCATGCAAGCATGTTCTGTTTTACTTGGTAGACCATGGCAGTTTGATAAAAATTCTGTACACCATGGTAGGACAAATCAGTATACTCTTGTTCATAAGGATCATAATATCACTTTGCTTCCTATGTCTCCCGAACATATTATGAAAGATGACATTGCTAGAGCTAGTAAAGCAAAACAGGAGAAAAATAAGAGTGAAAATCAGATTGTAGCACAGGAATTTGAGCAACACCATAAGCATAATAAACCATCATCTACTGTTGCATCTGAAATAAAATTGAAGAGTGGATGTTTACTTGCTACTAAATCTGATATTAATGATTTGGATGTTGCTACATATGTTTGCTATGCTTTTGTATGTAAAGAGGTATTATTTTCATTCGAGGACATGCCTCCCTCTTTGCCTCCTACTGTCATTAACATTTTGCAGGAGTTCGCTGACGTCTTTCCACAAGACGTGCCACCGGGATTACCGCCTATTCGCGGGATTGAGCATCAGATTGACTTAATTCCCGGTGCATCCCTACCCAACCGTGCGCCCTACCGTACCAATCCAGAGGAGACAAAGGAGATTATGCGTCAAGTACAGGAGCTGCTTGACAAAGGTTATATACGTGAATCCCTTAGTCCTTGTGCTGTTCCTATTATTCTAGTGCCTAAAAAGGATGGTACATCGCGCATGTGTGTGGATTGTAGAGGCATTAATAATATTACTATTCGTTATCGTCATCCTATTCCTAGACTAGATGATATGCTTGATGAATTAAGTGGCTCTACAATTTTCTCCAAAGTTGATTTGCGTAGTGGATACCATCAAATTCGTATGAAATTGGGCGATGAATGGAAAACAGCATTTAAAACTAAGTTTGGATTATATGAGTGGCTAGTCATGCCTTTTGGGTTAACTAATGCACCTAGCACTTTCATGAGATTAATGAACGAGGTTTTACGTGCTTTCATTGGACGATTTGTGGTAGTCTATTTTGATGATATATTGATTTTTAGTAGATCTTTGGAGGAACATTTGGAACATTTACGTGCTGTTTTTACTGCGCTACGTGATGCACGTTTGTTTGGTAACCTTGGGAAGTGCACCTTTTGCACCGACCGAGTATCTTTTCTTGGCTATGTTGTTACTCCACAGGGAATTGAAGTTGATACAGCCAAGATCGAAGCTATTGAGAGTTGGCCGCAGCCCAAAACGGTTACACAAGTAAGGAGTTTTCTTGGCCTCGCTGGTTTCTATAGGCGTTTTGTGAGAAATTTCAGCACCATTGCTGCGCCTCTCAATGAGCTTACAAAGAAGGACGTGCCTTTTTCTTGGGGGTACCGCACAGGAAGAAGCCTTCACGGTCTTGAAAGATAAGTTAACACATGCTCCTTTACTCCAACTTCCCGATTTTAATAAGACTTTCGAGCTTGAATGTGATGCTAGTGGAATTGGGTTAGGAGGTGTGTTACTACAAGATGGTAAACCTGTTGCGTACTTTTCTGAAAAATTAAGTGGGCCTAGTCTGAATTATTCTACTTATGATAAGGAATTATATGCTCTTGTTCGGACTTTGGAAACATGGCAACATTATTTATGGCCCAAAGAATTTGTTATACATTCTGATCATGAATCTTTGAAACATATTAAAAGTCAAGCAAAACTGAACCGTAGACATGCTAAATGGGTTGAATTCATTGAGACTTTCCCTTATGTCATTAAACACAAGAAGGGTAAAGACAATGTTATTGCTGATGCTTTGTCTCGTCGTTATACTATGCTTTCACAACTTGACTTTAAAATATTTGGTTTGGAGACCATCAAAGATCAATATGTGCATGATGCTGAATTTAGAGACGTGTTGCAGAATTGTAAAGAAGGGAGAACATGGAACAAGTTCGTTATTAATAATGGATTTGTGTTTCGTGCTAACAAGCTATGCATTCCAGCTAGCTCCGTTCGTCTTTTGTTGTTACAGGAGGCGCACGGAGGAGGATTAATGGGACACTTTGGCGTGAAGAAGACGGAGGACGTACTTGCTACACATTTCTTTTGGCCAAAGATGAGACGGGATGTTGAGCGTTTTGTTGCTCGCTGCACTACATGTCAAAAAAGCTAAGTCACGACTCAATCCTCATGGTTTATATATGCCTTTACCTGTACCTAGTGTTCCTTGGGAGGATATATCTATGGACTTTGTTTTAGGTTTACCTCGAACAAAGAAGGGGAGGGATAGCATATTTGTTGTCGTGGATAGATTTTCTAAAATGGCACACTTTATACCATGTCATAAAAGTGATGATGCTGCTCATGTTGCTGATTTGTTCTTTCGTGAAATTATTCGGTTGGCATGGTGTGCCAAATACAATTGTTTCCGATCGTGATGCTAAATTTCTTAGACACTTTGGAGATGTTTATGGGCTATGTTGGGGACTAAACTGCTTTTTAGTACTACATGTCACCCCAAACTGATGGCCAAACTGAAGTAGTCAATAGATCATTGTCTACTATGCTTAGGGCTGTTTTGAAGAATAACCTGAAAATGTGGGAAGAATAGCTTGCCTCATATTGAATTTGCTTATAATGTTCGCTACATTCTACCACTAAGATGTGCCCTTTTGAAGTTGTGTATGGTTTCTTACCTCATGCACCTATTGATTTGTTGCCTCTTCCGTCTTCGGAGAAGGTTAATTTTGATGCTAAAGAACGTGCTGAATTGATATTAAAGATTCATGAGTTAACTAAGGAAAACATTGAGCGTATGAATGCTAAATACAAACTTGCTGGAGATAAGGGTAGAAAACATGTTGTCTTTGCACCTGGTGATCTTGTTTGGTTACATTTGCGTAAGGATAGATTTCCTGATTTGCGCAAGTCAAAGCTAATGCCCCTTGCTGATGGTCCTTTTAAGGTGTTAGAGAAAATAAATGATAATGCATATAAACTTGAGCTGCCTGCAGAGTTTTGGGGTTAGCCCCACTTTTAACATTGCAGATTTGAAGCCTTATTTGGGTGAGGAAGATGAGCTTCTGTCGAGGACGACTTCAGTTTCACGAAGGGGAGGATGATGAGGACATCCCTACTAATGTTACACCCACCCCGACTGCTATACATACAGGACCAATTACTAGAGCTCGCGCACGTCAATTGAATTACCAGGTACTTTCGTTTCTTGGAAATCCTTCTAATATTCATGAACATATGATGCTGCCTAAATTAGATACTTTTGTTTTACTTATGAATGAAGGACCCTATCATGGATTAAGAAGGATGACCATTGGAGCGGGATCAAGCATGGAGGAGAAGGTGCGCGCGCGGGGAAGAACAATGGAGCTTCCAGTGATGATTTTCGCACCATTGAAGCCACCATAATGGGAGTGGGAAGCTTTGGACGAAATATGCATGATGTCCACTTTATAAAATTCGTCCATAGGCTAATATAGGTGCTGCGCCACCTTAATTTTGGGCCAGGCCCATGTAATTTCGAATACCATATTATAGGCTGTTTTTAGAGTCCGTATGTATGGGGAAACTGACTTAGGGTCGGTTTCGGACCCCTCCTCCAAGGGGCCACGAAATTCCCTTCTATTTCCCCATATATACAGCCCTTAGGGCTTCGTTCTTAGATTTGGGTTTTGTTTTAGATTACAAGTTCGCCATAGCAGCAACTTCGCGTTCTTCGTTTGTGTTCCACGACCAGACAAAGGCGTCACAGAACCCCACTTCATCAATAAAGCTTTCCTCTTATATTCGCAATATCCAGATTGCAATCTTAGTTTCTTGCTTGTTCTTCGTTTGCGTGCAGGAAATAGACCCTCGTGGTCAGGTTGATCGTGCTCCGGCGTGGTCAATAACCTCTCAGAGTTGGTTTAGCGATTGCTAAGGCGCGACGTCTCACACGTTCGTAGTCGGATCGTCAAAGTCTACTCCACCAAAAACGATAGCCACCATCTCATCGAAAGACAGGGACAAACTCGCCTCCTATCACTCTCCAAAGTTGGTCACGAAGTCTGTACCTGGTCAGCCATCATTTGCTAAAATTTATCATAGAGCGCTTTGTTGGTCATTGATGA
>JAAAWK010000103.1:0-146415 GCA_022496015.1 Hordeum marinum
AAGTGCGAGAAATCAAACGGAGGCGACCAAATCTTGTGGGGAACGTGTGCAAAGCTCTGGCAGAGTACTCAAACCTAATCGATTAGCCGTGTCCACGGTCATGGACGACTTGAGCCAAAGGAACTGAAACTTCCGGAACTTTCAACACAATTAATATGATGATGTGGGTATTAATGACTTGGGTATGAGAATTGGTTGGCGGAACCATATCATTAATCAACCAACTTAGTAATAATTTTTGCTTACCCCTATCTTGATGTAGGAAAAATTGGCTTTACGCAAAAACTTACCACCCCACCTGCCATATAAGCATGTAGACTAGATGATTATCTTTTCACCCCTCTCTTGTGACTTTGCCGGCATATTCCATATGCTGACCTACACGGCTGCAACGTATCATGTTGCAGAGTACTTTTCCGACCAGGAGTGAGGACACGTTCTACGCTCGGTGAGATGCCCTTGGAGTCAGATGGACTCATCTACCTTCGACGCTTCCGCAAGACTTAGTTATTCTCATGAGTTGGCCTTCGGCCACTTTATTGTAATGATTATTGTAATAAAGGACTCGATATGAGATTTTGTTAATATAATGTTGTGTGATTTCCCTTTGATATATACATTGATGTACCGTATGTGTACCGGCATGATCTTGGGATGGTACGGAAACACCGGAGATTCGACCTTTCAGGTCGAGTCGCTACAGAAATGGTATCAGAGCCAGGTTGACCGTAGGACGTAACCTCTAGGATTGGAAAGCCTTAGGATTGTATCTCTTTGTCTTTAAAATCATTATACTCTCATCTACTCATTTCTGATTTCTCTCCGGTTATTTCAAAATTTATAGATGGCCACCTTCATCCCAGTGTTGATCACGGAGTTTTATCAGCCTGACGCAACGATGCCCTTTGGTAAGGAGCTGATGAGGATCGTCAAGGACGTGAGGATTGCTTTGCCGAGCATCACCGGGACTCCTATCATGTCATTTCCCCAAGATGGACGCTACAGGATCGAGGTGCACATCCCAGGGAAGACCTTTGGGAATCGGAAGGAATCCATCGATTTCAAGTTTGTGGCACCCAGCTGGATACTTGGAAGAGACATGGCCATTCATTGTGCCCTTGGACGTATTCAGGAGGAATACAGAGGTGGACCCATTTCACCAGGACTCAGCGTGGTTTGTCGCAGGGATGCCAATGGAAACATCATAACCCCTCCCACTGCAGACACCACCATTTCCTATATCCAGACCCTAGAGACCCACATCAGGACTCTAGAGCTTCGAGTTCATGCTGATACGAAGACAATCAAAAATCTGATGAACCGTGAGATTGACCTCGAAGCTGACTTATGGGAAGCCGAGTACGAGCATGAGTATGAGGTGAAGGATTTCTTAGAGAGGATCGACAAGCTGAACACTCGCATCGCCACTTTGGAGGAACAGATGGACATGGGTGAAAATCTTCATCCTGAGGGAGACTTGGCTCCTTTCATCAGCGACGATGATGACTATGAGGAGAGCACCACTGGAGGAGACTCAGTCACCATATACTTCTGAGGAAAACTTTAGTTATGCCCTCCATGTATCTTTTATTTTTTTCAACGTTAAAAAGCGTAGGTCCATGTGTAGTTTGATTGAGACTTGTATTCCCGATGTTTGACATTGATTGAATAAATGAATGAGTGTTTGGTGTGACATGTTTGTTGCATTGCATATGGGTAGTGAATTTCTCCTTTTAGGCCCTTATTCTATTCTAATTCTCACCCCTCTGAAAACAGCAAGATGCCTCCACGACGTGAGTCCGACTTCACCTTCCCGCCGGAACTCACGCAACTTCTTCAGCAGCAGAATGCACTGATGCAGCTATTGATCCAGAATCAGACCAACAACCAGAACAACAACCACCACCATCCACCCCAGGCTGACAATCTCACCCGTTTTCTGAGGTTGAAGCCTCCAACTTTCTCTAGCAGCACTGAGCCCATTGTGGCAGATGACTGGCTCCGTAAGATGGAGAGAGTACTCGTCACCGCTGGATGTACTGATGCTGAGAAAGTGCGCTTTGCCGCACATCAAATGGAAGGAACAGCAGCTTCATGGTGGGAAAACTACACCACCACATATCCTATTGCTGATGTAACTTGGGAGCAGTTCAAGCAAGCTTTCCGCACTGCACATGTTTCAGCTGGAGCTATGAGTCTGAAGAAGCGCGAGTTTCGCAACTTGCGCCAGGGAAATCACTCTGTGGCCCAGTACGTGGACAACTTCAACACATTGGCTCGTTATGCACCAGGAGATGTGGTCGACGATGCGGCCAAGCAAGAGAAGTTTCTGGAAGGACTCAACGATGAGTTGAGCATGCAGCTGGTAGTGGCTACCTTCAACAACTACCAAGAGCTGGTGGACAAGGCCCTCATCTTGGAGGGTAAACAACAGCAAATTGAGAACCGCAAGAGGAAGTACACTCAGGGGGAGTTTAACTCTGGAGCTCATCAGAAGCCCCGCTACTCCCCGTACTCAGGGAATACCGGATCAGGGACCGGTAAGTTTGGAAGGCACCCTGATGCCGTGCACAACCATGGAGGCCACAACCATGGAGGAAATGGGAATGCCCGTCCCAACCATGGCAACTTCAAGACTGACAATGGGAATGGGAACAACAACCAGCACCGTCACGCTCCTACTCAGAAGGATCTGAGCCACATCACTTGTTTCAAGTGTCAGAAGACAGGGCAC
Source organism: Hordeum marinum (assembly GCA_022496015.1). Lineage (NCBI taxonomy): Eukaryota > Viridiplantae > Streptophyta > Magnoliopsida > Poales > Poaceae > Hordeum > Hordeum marinum. Next base: position 2,735 of record JAAAWK010000103.1, read on the forward strand.
TATGCTACTGAGTATCCTCAGAGCAAGCAGGGAAATGGAAATGGAAACTCCGCAGCCAAGAAGCCAAATCCGTTTCCTCGTGCCCAGGTGAACCACCTCGACGTGGAACAAGTCTATGATCAACCCAAGACTGTGGTTGGTAAGTTTTTATTGCATTGATGTCCAGTTACAGTACTTTTCGATTCCGGTGCAACTCATTCATTCATATCAAGGGTAGTTGTGGATAAATATGGTTTGCCCACCAAAACCCTTAGTTAGCCCATTAAGGTCAGTTCCCCAGGAGGTATGATGATGGCAGGGATTGGATGCCTTGCCTTGAAACTCAATATAGGAAACCATGTTTTTCCCACCGACCTCATCGTCTTAGAATCCCAGGGATTGGACGTAATCCTAGGCATGGATTGGATGACCAAGTATGAAGGAAATCTTGATTGCCCCAGCAAGTCTGTTTCACTCACCACCCCGGAGAAAAGGAGGATTAAGTATGTATCCCGACGCACCCAGATGAGTGCTCGATTAAATTCCCTCATAGGAGTTGTTCAGGAGGAAGTACCTATGGTAAAAGACTTTCCGGATGTATTCCCGGAAGAATTACCAGGCATGCCACCAGATAGGGAGATTGAGTTCCTAATAGAGCTACAACCAGGGACAGCCCCAATTTCCAAGAGACCCTATCGGATGCCCGCAAATGATCTAGTGGAAATCAAGAAGCAGATTAAGGAGTTATTGGACAAGGGGTATATTCGCCCAAGTTCTTCACCTTGGGGAGCCCCAGTTCTTTTGGTGGAGAAGAAGGATAAAACCTTGAGAATGGTAGTCGATTATTGTGCCTTGAACGAGGTGACTATCAAGAACAAGTATCCTCTACCGATGATTAATGACTTGTTTGATCAGCTAGTAGGCGCCAAAGTATTCTCCAAGATCGATCTTCGATCAGGGTATCACCAACTAAAGATTCGTGAACAGGATATACCCAAAACAGCTTTCACCACAAGGCATGGCTTGTATGAGTATACTGTCATGTCCTTTGGTTTGACTAATGCTCCTGCCTACTTCATGAATATGATGAACAAGGTGTTTATGGAATATTTGGACAAGTTTGTCGTGGTGTTCATCGATGACATTTTGATATTCCCCAAGAACGAGGAAGAACACAAGGAACATTTGCGTTTAGTTATGGAGAAGCTGAGAGAGCATCAGTTATATGCCAAGTTCAGCAAATGTGAATTTTGGCTGACGGTAGTCGGATTCCTTGGACATGTTCTTTCTAGAGAAGGAATAGCCGTAGACCCCGCTAAGGTTGAAGCCATCACCGAGTGGAAGTCACCCACCTCAGTTAAGGAGATCCACAGTTTCCTCAGACTTGCCGGATATTACCGGAGGTTCATTGAGAATTTCTCAAAGATAGCCAAGCCCATGACAGAGTTGTTGAAGAAAGAGTCTAAGTATATTTGGACTAAGGAATGTGAAGCCAGTTTCCAGGAGTTGAAGAAACGTTTGGTCACAGCCCTAGTGTTGATTTTGCCCAATATTCGGAAGGACTTCCAGGTTTATTGTGATGCTTCACGTCAAGGACTTGGAGGAGTACTCATGCAAGATGGAAAGGTTGTAGCTTATGCATCCAGACAACTACGACCTCATGAGTTGAATTATGCCACCCATGATTTGGAACTAGCAGCCGTAGTGCACGCACTCAAGACCTGGAGACATTTCCTTATCGGAAATAGTTGTGATGTTTACACTGATCATAAGAGCCTGAAGTATATTTTCACGCAGAAAGAATTAAACCTCAGACAGAGGAGATGGTTAGAGTTAATCAAGGACTATGACATGAGATTACACTACCATCCAGGTAAGGCTAATGTTGTAGCCGATGCCTTGAGTCAAAAAACTTATGTAAACACACTCACAGCGGGAGGATTACCCCAAGAGTTAGCCGATGATCTTAGAGAGCTCAAGCTAGAGATAGTCCCAAGAGGATATGTTGCCACACTGGAGATTCAGTCCACCTTGACCGAAAGAATTCGAGAAGCCCAGAAATCGGACAAGTAGATAGCTGAGATAAAGCAGAAAATGGAAGTTGGTAAAGCTAAAGGTTTTCGTGAGGATGAACACGGAACTTTGTGGTTTGAGAACTGCATCTATGTGCCCAATGACTCAGAGCTCAAGAAGTTGATACTTCAAGAAGCCCATGATTCCCCTTACTCGATACACCCAGGAAACACCAAGATGTATCTAGATTTGAAGGAATGTTATTGGTGGACAGGTATGAAGAACGATATTGCAGAACATGTTGCAATATGTGATGTTTGTCAGCGAGTGAAAGCGGAACATCAGAAACCAACAGGGTTACTCCAACCTTTGTCGATACCCGAGTGGAAATGGGAAAAGCTTGGTATGGACTTCATCACAGGATTACCCAAGACCCATTCAGGTTATGATTCAATCTGGGTAGTGGTCGATCGCTTGACCAAGGTGGCTCATTTCATTCCAGTGAAAACCACCTATACCAGCGCTAAGCTAGCCAAGATATATATGACCAGGATCGTCTGTCTGCATGGAGTTCCGAGGAGTATCGTGTCAGATAGAGGAACACAATTTACCTCAAAGTTTTGGCATCAGTTACATGAAACTTTGGGTACGAGACTCGAGTTCAGTACAGCTTTTCATCCGCAGACAGATGGCCAGACTGAGAGAGTCAACCAGATTCTGGAAGACATGTTGAGAGCTTGTGCACTAGACTATGGGTCTAGTTGGGATGAAAACTTACCTTACGCAGAATTCTCATACAACAACAGTTATCAGACCAGTCTGAAGATGGCCCCTTTCGAAGCATTATACGGAAGGAGGTGCAGAACACCATTGACGTGGGATGGTGTTGGAGATCGACAACTTTTTGGTCCCGACCTTATCCGAGATTCTGAAGAGAAAGTCAGGTTGATTCGTGACAGACTTAAGATAGCTCAATCTCGACAGAAGAGTTATGTTGACAGCAAACGTAAGGAAGTGACGTATGAAGTGGGAGACCGAGCATATCTTCGTGTGTCCCCACTTCGAGGAATCAAGAGGTTTGGTGTTAAAGGAAAGTTAGCACCCAGATTCATAGGCCCCTACAAAATTCTTGAACGTAGAGGCGAAGTTGCATAAAAGCTGGAATTACCGGAAGGATTATCCGGAGTTCATGATGTTTTCCATGTTTCCCAGCTGAAGAAATGTCATGCTGAGATGACTGATATTCCTTTGAGAGACACCGTGTCCCTAGAGGCCATACAACTTGACAGTGATCTGACCTACGAGGAGAAGCCTGTCAGAATCCTCGAGACTGCCAACAGAGTTACCCGCAGCAGGATCATCAAGTTCTGTAAGGTTTTGTGGAATCATCACACCGAGGAAGAAGCCACCTGGGAACGCGAAGAAGATCTTCGTAAAGACCAACCACACCTATTTTCTAGCCAACCCGAATCTCGAGGGTGAGATTCATCTTAAGGTGGGTAGGTTTGTAACATCCCAAAATTCCATTTTGGAATGTTATGAAATATAGCTATGCATCTATCATCATCATTGCTTGAATGTATATATTAGTTGAAATGCCTTCTCTGAATTTCTGAAACCCCCTTTCTACTTTCAATGTGTGGCTTTCACCTATTTGAAAATCTTGGTAAAATGTTCAACTAAGAGAGGAGGAATATGACACTCCACACCAGGACCTAATTGGTGATTTATTTGAACAATAAAAACCAGGGGTTGTTTTGAAAATATTTGCAAAAGGATTTAAAAGCAAATAGGCCATTTCTGAAAATAATATTTTTTTCAAAGTGTTCAAATGACAGAATAAAAATGTTCAATAAATGGAATTTATTATTCTGTTAATTTTTATATATAATACTGCTATATTTAATAATGTTTTGAATGCTTTTAAAGAGGTTTTACTACTCTGACTATTAAAAAGAGTAACGGATTTTGTATTTAAACGGCCGGCCCACGGGCAGTTACTCGCGAACTCATTACTAGCCGGCCGACCGACGCACAACGGACGCTCCCTCTCTCATTGACACCGGGTCCCACCCTGACCGCCTGTAACGCCCGCGCGGTCATCCCTCTCCTCGCGCGCGCGCCGCCGCCGCCGGGAATCCCTCCCCGGATCTCCCTCCTCTCTCCTCCCCGCACCCACCCGAGCACCCTATAAGTAGCCCCTGCCCCTCCTCTCTCCATCCCCCCCGAATCCCCTCTCTCCCTCGCCGAGACGCTGCCCAAACGCCTCGCCGGAGCTGCTCCGACCACCAAAGCTCTCCACTGCTCCTGCCCGTCGCCTCGGTCGTCCTCGCACCTCTCCGACACCACCAATCGCCGTCGCAGGACCTCCACCATCGTCTGGACCTTTCCACTACCTCCCTCGACCATCAAAAACGTTTCCCCGACCTCCTCCGACCATCGGCCACCGCCACCATTCGCCGGAGTTCTTCCTCCCTCTCTGGTAAGTCGTCGGATCTCCCCACATCCGTTCGATCTGGATGTGACGATCCAGATTATAACATCATAAGCCGCGAACCGGTATCCTCTTAGGTTCGGTTGTCCGGTCGAATCACCCGCACACGCACGCTAGCATCCAATAGGATCTTGCCATGTAGCCCTGGCCGACCGTTAGTTAGTTTTCCTTTCGGTTTTGTTTTTCAGAAAACAAATTGCATTCTAAATTTGTTTTATCTATATCTTTTAATCTGTTTAATGTTTTGAGTTGATTCTTTTTGCAATAGCTCACATTTTTCATGTAATTTCACCCTGTACTTTTAAATATTAAATTTGAACTATAAAATTTGAATTTAGTCAAATTTTCTCAAATCACTCAAATCTGAATAACTAGAGTTTAAAAATAGATTTTGATATGAATCTTTTTGCTACTGCTTGGTACTAGTTAGGACTATCAGATTGCTTAGTTTGAGGATTTTTTAGGATGATTTTGATTAGTGTTCTAGCTATAAACAGATTCTGCCTATTAGTTAGTATAGTTTTATTTATTTAGTTTTTAGTTAGTTTAAATTAGATTTAGTTTTATTTCGTTTAGTAGGTGTTGTTGCTTGAACATTTAGTGTTTTACTTATTGTTAAAAAAAATGTAAATTTGCTTAGTTTTCAAATAGGTTTAATTTGATTAAAACAACTAGTTAGTAATAGTTTTTCTTTCAACAAAGTTTTATATAATTTAATTCTGTTTTCTAAGACAAGTTTATGTGTGCATTCTTTTCTGTTAAGAACATGTTTTGGTTAATAAATAATAAGTTTTGTTTTGCTCTTTTGTTAGTAAAAATATAATTGTTTCATATAGTGTTTATCAAAACTTTTAAAAACTTTACTAAAGTTTTTCCCAACAAACTTTAACGAAATTCAATTCTGTTATTAATAAAATATTTTAATGTTCCTTGCTGTCAACCATTGTTTTGTTATTAAAAAACAGTTTTGTTATGTTAGTAGTGGTTTACCCACCACCTTTTTGAAAACAAAACCTTGTGTGTTTTCTTGCTTGTGATTTGTGCATTGATTTGTCTTGATTGTTTACTAGTTCATGGTTGATGTTTGTGAGTTCCAATATTTTGTTGTATGCTTATTGAGTGCTTGTTTGCTTCGTTAGATTATCCGGAGTGCGAAGCTTGTTACTTAGAGTCATTCACGTACGAAGATCATCAATCAGGCAAGTCACTTTGATCATCTTTACCCATGTTTTTATTGCATTAGTTCTTCCATCACCCCAATTGCATGCAAAGTAGGTTAGTTGGAAACTTGGTCACATTGTTGTAGTATCATGTGGTAGGTACCCCCCTCAACAGTTGACACATTGGCCCCGGGAAACGTTGTTTTAAATTTTGCTATGCTATTAGTAGACGGGGTTGGTTGTGTGATTCATGAGAGTTGAGAGAGTTAATAATTCAAGACCTACATAATGATCAAGACTTCAAGACTCCAAGTTTTCAACATACCTCTGGGTGGACGATGGTTGAATGGCACCCTGGAGAAACTAGTGGATTTGCCTAGGTGTTGCTGGAGATGGCCAGTATTCACGCGGAAAGGTCCACCCAGGCACAAAGAGATGGATGGATGCTTCAAAACCCAAGGCTTACCTGCACAGCCACAAGTCATTATGGGCTCTGGCTTGGTTGGATATCGTGGTGACCCTGGACAGGCGGTGCTACGAGATGTAGAAGAACGGTAGGAAAGGATGGGCACCGACAGAGTCGTAGGGAAACCCTTTGGAAGACCATGTTTTGGTCATCCGTTTCTCAAACACCCTGAAGTGCGAGAAATCAAACGGAGGTGACCAAATCTTGTGGGGAACGTGTGCAAAGCTCTGCAGAGTACTCAAACCTAATCGATTAGCCGTGTCCACGGTCATGGACGACTTGAGCCAAAGGAACTGAAACTTCCGGAACTCTCAACACAATTAATATGATGATGTGGGTATTAATGACTTGGGTATGAGAATTGGTTGGTGGAACCATCTCATTAATCAACCAACTTAGTAATAATTTTTGCTTACCCCTCTCTTGATGTAGGAAAAATTGGCTTTACGCAAAAACTTACCACCCCACCTGCCATATAAGCATGTAGACTAGATGATTATCTTTTCACCCCTCTCTCGTGACTTTGCCGGCATATTCCATATGCTGACCTACACGGCTGCAACGTATCATGTTGCAGAGTACTTTTCCGACCAGGAGTGAGGACACGTTCTACGCTTGGTGAGATGCCCTTGGAGTCAGATGGACTCATCTACCTTCGAAGCTTCCGCAAGACTTAGTTATTCTCATGAGTTGGCCTTCGGCCACTTTATTGCAATGATTATTGTAATAAAGGACTCGATATGAGATTTCGTTAATATAATGTTGTGTGATTTCCCTTTGATATATACATTGATGTACCGTGTGTGTACCAGCATGATCTTGGGATGGTACGGAAACACCGGAGATTCGACCTTTCAGGTCGAGTCGCTACAGAAATGGTATCAGAGCCAGGTTGACCGTAGGACGTAACCTCTAGGATTGGAAAGCCTTAGGATTGTATCTCTTTGTCTTTAAAATTCTTATACTCTCATCTACTCATTTCTGATTTCTCTCCGGTTATTTCAAAATTTATAGATGGCCACCTTCATCCCAGTGTTGATCACGGAGTTTTGCCGGCCTAACGCAACGATGCCCTTTGGTAAGGAGCTGATGAGGATCGTCAAGGACGTGAGGATTGCTTTGCCGAGCATCACCGGGACTCCTATCATGTCATTTCCCCAAGATGGACGCTACAGGATCGAGGTGCACATCCCAGGGAAGACCTTTGGGAATCGGAAGGAACCCATCGATTTCAAGTTTGTGGCACCCAGTTGGATACTTGGAAGAGACATGGCCATTCATCGTGCCCTTGGACGTATTCAGGAGGAATACAGAGGTGGACCCATTTCACCAGGACTCAGCGTGGTTTGTCGCAGGGATGCCAATGGAAACATCATAACCCCTCCCACTGCAGACACCACCATTTCCTATATCCAGACCCTAGAGACCCACATCAGGACTCTAGAGCTTCGAGTTCATGCTGATACGAAGACAATCAAAAATCTGATGAACCGTGAGATTGACCTCGAAGCTGACTTATGGGAAGCCGAGTACGAGCATGAGTATGAGGTGAAGGATTTCTTAGAGAGGATCGACAAGCTGAACACTCGCATCGCCACTTTGGAGGAACAGATGGACATGGGTGAAAATCTTCATCCTGAGGGAGACTTGGCTCCTTTCATCAGCGACGATGATGACTATGAGGAGAGCACCATTGGAGGAGACTCAGTCACCATATACTTCTGAGGAAAACTTTAGTTATGCCCTCCATGTATCTTTTATTTTTTCAACGTTAAAAAGCGTAGGTCCATGTGTAGTTTGATTGAGACTTGTATTCCCGATGTTTGACATTGATTGAATAAATGAATGAGTGTTTGGTGTGACATGTTTGTTGCATTGCGTATGGGTAGTGAATTTCTCCTTTTAGGCCCTTATTCTATTCTAATTCTCACCCCTCTGAAAACAGCAAGATGCCTCCACGACGTGAGTCCGACTTCACCTTCCCGCCGGAACTCACGCAACTTCTTCAGCAGCAGAATGCACTGATGCAGCTATTGATCCAGAATCAGACCAACAACCAGAACAACAACCACCACCATCCACCCCAGGCTGACAATCTCACCCGTTTTCTGAGGTTGAAGCCTCCAACTTTCTCTAGCAGCACTGAGCCCATTGTGGCAGATGACTGGCTCCGTAAGATGGAGAGAGAACTCGTCACCATTGGATGTATTGATGCTGAGAAAGTGCGCTTTGCCGCACATCAACTTGAAGGACCAGCAGCTTCATGGTGGGAAAACTACACCACCACATATCCTATTGCTGATGTAACTTGGGAGTAGTTCAAGCAAGCTTTCTGCACCGCACATGTTTCAGTTGGAGCTATGAGTCTGAAGAAGCGTGAGTTTCGCAACTTGCGCTAGGGAAATCGCTCTGTGGCCCAGTACGTGGACAACTTCAACACATTGGCTCGTTATGCACCAGGAGATGTGGTCGACGAAGCGGCCAAGCAAGAGAAGTTTCTAGAAGGACTCAATGATGAGAGGACGTAGCAGCCACGTAAAACTTGCAACAACAATTAGAGGACGTCTAACTTGTTTTTGCAGGGTATGTTGTGATGTGATATGGCCAATTACATGATGAGATATATGTGATGTATGAGATGATCATCTATTGTATAGAATATCACGACTTGCATGTCGATGAGTATGGCAACCGGCAGGAGCCATAGGGTTGTATTTAACTATTGTATGACCTGCGTGTCAATCATTAAGCGCTATGTAATTCTTTACTTTATCGCTAAGCGGTAGCAATAGTAGTAGAAGTGTCGTGGATTTATCACGGCATATGTCCGGGTGAACGGACTTGGATTCGAGGCCATCGCTAACGTGATGGACTCAAAGGGGTTGGCTGGGACGAAGGACACAAGTTTACCTAGGTTCGGCCCCTCAAGGCGAGGTAATAGCCTACGTCCTGCTTGTGTTTGTATTGCTTGTTGTATCGATTACAAGGGAGCTAAAGCTTGACCTAGTTCTCGATAACCTGATCTCTAAGTCGCCCTGGGTCTACCTTTATATAAAAGGTAAAGACTCCGGATCATACAAGTTGTAACCGACTCTCATTGTCTATCCGAGTCTTCCTCTATCTTCTCTGCCAAGTTACCTCCGGGCGGCTTACGCACCCGGGTCTTCTCTGTCCGGACCACCTAGCGGCCCACGCCATGAGCCGCCTATCTTCCTGGGCCGTAAGTCTCATGGCTCATTCTTGGGCCGGCTCACAAGCCGTCAGGTATAACCCGGAGCCCTTTAGACGGGTCATACCGCGGGATTATATCCCCAACATTAGGCCCCAGGTTGATTTGACCTTGTTCACTTCATCCTTTTCTTCTGTTCCTCGGCGAGTCGCCCGGTGATGACCCGCTGTGACGTCACATGGGCCCTACAAAGAAGATCCGCTGATGTACCAACAAATCTCTTATTAAATGGTCAGCCCGAAAATTGAGGCGTCCGCCTCGGTCGAGTGATTTTTGTTGCCAGGATTTTCGCGCCTGCCCGTTTTCCTTTTAAATAGGACCGCTGCGGGCGGCGTTTCCTTTCCCCCGCTCACGCTTCCATCTTCTTTCTCTCCGACGCTTCCGCTCCTGCTTCGGCGCCGTCCCCGTCTTGCCGTCGACCGGCCGTTGCATCAACCTGTTGCTGACCAGAGTTCATCTTGCGCTCGTCACGTCTTCACCGATAAGTCTTCTTCTCGTAGATCCATAGCCGTCTCCGGTAGGGTTTCTATAGAACTTCGCCACCGCCGTCCTTTTAGAGCTCGAACTCCATTGCCGCCGACCGCGCTTTAGCGTATGAACTCCGGACCGTCGCTCGTCTTCCCGGCGCCGCTGTGTAATAGGCGGTAAACAAGAACACATAGATTGATCCTTGATTCGCTTGCCATTTTGGATTTCGTCTGCTTCGCCTGTTCGTCCTTAGGTTTGAAAATAAAGGCATTTACCCTGTTTTTGTAGATCCGTCATTTTAGCTGAACTTTATGAAATCTATTTCCTGGGACTTAGCCGATTTTCGCTCCTCCTCCTTTCTTTGTTGACCCGCCAGGTCTCTCCGGCTCTCATCAGCTGGACCATGGCATATTATTTGTAGAGCCCTTAAAATTGTAAGCTATCGCAGATATTTGTTTGCTCTTGACTCGCCATACTTTTGATTTGCACAGTCTTTAAGCTGCCAGCATGTCTCGCGCCTCCAACTCATGCAACTGGGTCGGGTCTTGCATCACGGAGGAATTCTTACTGGATTTTGTTCACGTGGGTACCCTTCCTTCCAAGGAGGTCCTTAATTGGCGGGTTTCAGGTGATGAAACGCGGCCCACTCCTCAAGAAGTAGAAGTAGTCATTTTCTCTTATCATATCGAGCGAGGATTCGTGCCTCCCGGCTCGAAGTTCTTTTGTGACGTCCTTCACTTCTATAAGCTTCACCCCCAGGACTTGGCCCCCCAACTCCGTCTCAAATATATGCAATTTTCAAGTGCTCTGTGAAGTCTATCTGCAAGTCAAGCCGTCTGTGGGGTTATTTCGAGAATTCTTCTACGCCAACCGGCAAACTGAGATGAAAGCCGGTCCGAGTCTAGAGCTTGGCGGGATCTCCATCCAATGGTGTAGGGATATTACTTTTCCGGCCATGCAGATGCCGAGTCATCCAAAGGACTGGAACAAGACTTGGTTCTACTGCAAGGATACCTCTCTTGAGAATGAGCATCCACTCTCGGGTTATCGTCCCTCCCCGCTCAAAACAACTTCAGAGCTTCTTGGCCGACTATTAGCTTCAGAACGTGCCAGGTACGAGCCGGCTCACGCCAAGATCAAGGCCCTCATGGAAAATGGTTTAACCGGAATGGATTTGATCCGCTGCTGGATTTCTTGGTGGATTATGCCCTTAAGTCATAGAAGCCGGCTCATGTATGAATACGAAGGCAAGTATGATAGTTCATTATGCTTTAGCCAATCAACACTGACAGAGGATGACATCACCACCGTCATCCGGAGCCTTGTCCATGAAGCATCCAGATCATGCAGCCCAATTGGCCTGGTGCCTTTTAACGCCAAAAATCCGGCTCCAGATGTAAGGTGACTCTTCACCCCTTTTTCTCCTTGTCACTCATACCTTTCTGACTCATTGTTGTTTAACCGGTTTACCTTTCCAGGCCAACTCTGATTTCTGGAAGAAGGAATATGTTCCTCCCTTGAAGAAGCTTAAGAAGAAAGCTCCAGCTAAGAAGTCCAAGAAGACCGCCCCACAAGAAGGATGGTTTGACCCGCCGCAATCGTCCGACTCAGAGGTAAACCTTGGCTGCTTTCTGCCATTTTATTATCATATTTTACTTACACTTGTTTTACTCACAGGATGATGTTGAAACAAGCCGCACCAACACCCCTGAGGTAATCTATATTTCTTCCGGCTCAGAATATTTTGTCCCCCGGAAGCTGCGGCGGGTTATTGGAAAAGTTCCGCTTTCTCATCCTCTTGCTTATCTGGCTCCCAACTTTCTTTTGAAAAAGCAACAACTGGCCGAGCGTCGCTAGACCCGGAGCGTTGGTTCTACTGAACTTATGTCCGGCTTGCCAAACTCGCCAGCTCCGAAGAAACGCCCCGTAGAGGTATGTATCTCCGTTTAATTAATATTATTTTGCGACCTCGATGTTGTCTCGTCTTTCTTGAATTGTCTCTCAGAAATCACCCTCTTCCGGCGACTCTTCAGTGACCGCTCTGCCGCCTCCCAAGATCAACCTGCTGTAAGTATTTCCCACTATGACATCCGGCTCTTTATGCGGCAGTAGTTTCCTTTGGATTCTGATCCTCACATTTTACAGTGCTCAAGCCAAGCGTCAGAAAACTAGCAAGTCCTCCCCCGGCCCTGCTGCCCAAGAGCCGGAGCATTCAAAGCCGGATGACTCGCGGTCGGCTGAAGATATCCCAGCAGCTTCTGTAGAGCCGATTGTTGATGACATTGTCCCAGATAGTCCACCAAAGAATCCTTCTAAGCCGCGGAGCCCTGCCCAGGCGGCTAAGGACACGACTGGCAGAGAAGTTGAAATTACTGGCGCTGGTTTGCATTCTCCCCCGGCTCACGTGCTGACCAAGCGGGGTGAAACAGCTGAAGTTTCTAGGAAGCTAGAATTGGAGCCTTTTGCCTTGGAGAAGATGACAGCTGAGGAGCTTCATGCTGGCTACATGACCTGCCTATCCACCAGCCGAGACCTGGAGCTCCAACTGGTTAACCTCATGAAGAGGAAGTATGAGGTATTCTTTTCCTCCTTATATCCCTACGTAGCCCCCAAGTGCCGGCTTAATCTCTTGACATATTGAGCCAGGACTTTGCATAGTTATCGTTTAGATAAAATTATTCTGTAGAAGATAATCAGAAGAGCCGATAGTAGCCCCCAAGGTCTGGCTCAAACTTGTTCAAAGTTGAGTCGGGACTTCTTAGAAGATAATTTAAAAGAGCTAATAGTAGCCCCCAAGGGCCGGCTCAAACTTGTTCAAAGTTGAGTCGGGACTTCTTAGAAGATAATTTAAGAGAGCTAACAGTAGCCCCCAAGGGCCGGCTCAAACTTGTTCAAAGTTGAGTCGGGACTTCTTAGAAGATAATTTAAAAGAGCCAATAGTAACCCCCAAGGGCCGACTCAAACTTGTTCAAAGTTGAACCGGGACTCTTCATAGTGAACTTCTGAAAAATAGACATTAGCCCCCAAGTGTCATGCATATTGCTTGCAATCTATTTGAGACTTGTCCGTTTTACTCTCTGCTTTGAAATGTTTGAAGGAATCCTTGACTGAAGCCGGGTCATAGTTAGCCGGCTTAAAGACCAACCTGGCTGATCAACACGCTGCTCGGAGCGCCACCGATGAGAAATGCCGGCTCTTGACCGAAGAGTTGGTTCAAGTCAAGGCGGAGTTCGCCGCTTTCAAAGAGTCTGTCGTGTCTGAGAAGGCCACGCTGACCAAATGGGCGGACGACGCTGATCAGCGGTTGATGATCGTCTCTGACGAGCTGCAATCCTTGAAACGCCATATCACAAAGATGACAGCCGCCCTCTTTGGCGAGCTCTTGACAACTTTTCCTTAATTGCTATTATAACATCTGAACTGGCGACTTATCATGAAAACCTCTGGCTTATACAGGTCCTAGAAGTTGTCAACTGGCATCCGATAGCTTACTGCCTCTGAAGGCTATCTACACCCTGGCGGAGCAGCTCTACTGTGGCGCGATGTTCACCATCAAGTCTGTTCAGTACGAGGACAAGATCCCTTCAACTCTGGAAGGGGTCTTGGAACTTTTCTCCACCATATCGAAGCAGATCGCTGAATTGAAGAAATCAGCCGCCCGCCAGGGAGCAATTGCAGGCATAAGCCGGGCTCTAGCCTTCGCTCCGGAGCTTACTCTGGTTGATATGATGGAAGGCTTCCCCTCCAAGAAGGATGACGGCTCTGAGTTCATAGAAGCCGACTACAGTCGGTGCGTCAAGGATGTCAAGTTTCTGGCTTTCGTCTTAGCAGAAGAGGTTGACCTGGACACTTACCAGGCGGCTTATGATGCTGACCAAAAGAGAGTTCGTGGCCCACTCTACGAATGGAAGGACTTGACGCCCACCCACAGTAAGGTCCTCTTCGCTTCTGATCTTGACCCGTCTCCCTTCTTTGAAGAAGGGACTTTTGCAGGTCTAGTTGACTGCAACTGGAACTTGGACAACCTTCAGATCTAGGCACCCGAAGAGCCGGAGCAGGATGAGCCGCCGACGAGTTGATTAACTCCACTTGGTAATAGCCGGCTCTCCTTAACTCGTCGTAGGGGACTTGAAATACTTGATCAACAATTTTGGGATCTACATAGAGCGTTTGTAATATATTTCCTGTGACATTTGCTCTGCTGATATTTTTAAATGAGAAAAAATCCGGCTTCCAAAGTGCCATCTTCCTTGTATGCATTCCTGACTTGTCGTCGTTTGTCTCCTCTTCTTGGGTCGAGAGTCGGCCGAAAGGACTTAATAATTTCCGTCCACGGCTAATCATGTTAACCGGAGTTTTGTAGCATAAAGCCAGTTAACAAGCATTATAAGGTGTACCCAAAGGTAATAATATAGCGTAAACGCCGAGGAATAAGCGTTAGAAGTTGTACCCGAAGGTAAGAAGCCGCCCTTGCCGCAGCTAATTTTCCTTAGCTGGATTTTTGTGCCATAAGGCCGGCTAATAGGCATTATAAGCTATACCCGAAGGTAAGAAGTCGTCGTTTGCCGCGGCTAATTTTTCTTAGCTGGTTTTACGTCGCATGAAGCCGGCTCATAGGCATTATAAGCTATACCCGAAGGTAAGAAGACGCCGTTCGCGGGTTATTAGGTGTTAGCTACCCGTCGGGAAAAAAAACCTCACAACCAGGGCTAAACATGTTAGCCGGAAATTTGGCATAAAGCCGGCCGATAGGGTGTTAGAAGCGATACCCGTCGGTAAGAAGCCCCCTTCAGCAGTACGGCGTAAAATGCCGGCAGATAGGTGTTAGAAGTTGTACCCAAAGGTAAGAAGCCGCCCTCGCCACGACTCATTTTCCTGAGCCGGTTTTTTTGTGGCATAACGCCTAGTGCTGCGACCCATTTTCCTGAGCTGGGATTTTGTGGCATAACACCTGGCGCCGCGACTCATTTTCCTGAGCCGGGCTTTTGTGGCATAACGCCTGGCGCTGCGACTCATTTTCCTGAGCCGGTCTTTTGTGGCATAGAGCCTGGCTAATAGGCATTATAAGCTATACCCGAAGGAAAAAAGCCACCGTTCGCCAATCTCAGTTGATACATCAACCGGAACATTGTTTCACCTTCTCTCATATGAGGATGTGTAAAACAGCAGGGACTTCACTTTTGCAGTGATACTTCTTTATTTATTTATATAACTATGACATGTACAATGATAGTGTACAATGAAGGGTCTCTACACCCTTAAGTGAAATAAGGCCGGAGATGCGCGATGTTCCACGGCCTGCGGGTCTCCTGACCCGCCGTATCTGAGTCATCTCGGATATCGATGAGGTAATATGACCCGTTGTTGAGATTTCTGCTGACTACAAAAGGTCCTTCCCATGGAGGAGAGAGCTTATGCATATTTGCCTGGTCCTGAGTCAGCCGGAGCACTAAGTCGCCTTCCTGGAACGTCCGGGTCTTGACCCTGCGGCTGTGATAGCAACGCAGGTCTTGTTGATAAAACGCCGATCGGGCCGCTGCTAGCTCTTGCGCCTCTTCCAGAGCATCCAATGCGTCTTGATGTGTCGTCTCATTGTCCGCCTTAACGTAAGCCGCCACCGTTGGCGAGTCATGCCGGATGTCACTGGCAAAACTGCCTCGGCCCCGTACACCATAAAGAAAGGTTTGAAACATGTGGATCTGTTAGGGGTGGTCCTGATGCTCCATAAGACGGAGGGTAATTCTTCTACCCAACACCCGGGTGTTCGCTGCAAAGGAACCATAAGCCGCGGTTTAATCCCTCTTCGAATTTCCTGATTGGCACGCTCCGCCTGACCGTTGGATTGTGGATGCGCCACAGCTGGAACATCAAGCCGGATATGCTCTTTGTCACAGAATTTTTTCATAGCCCCCTTGGATATATTTGTACCATTATCAATGATGATGCTGTGTGGGTAACCAAAATGGTAGGTCAACTTTTTAATAAATAAAACCACCATAGCCGCCTCACATTTGCTGACCGGCTCTGCCTCTACCCACTTGGTAAACTTCTCCACCGCCACCGGGAGGTGTGTTTTCTTATCCTTGGATCTCTTGAAAGGTCCCACCATGTCAAGGCCCCAGACCGCAAACGGACAAGTAATTGGTATCATCCTTAACTCCTGAGCCAGAATATGAGCACGTCGGCCAAACTTCTGACACCCGTCGCACTTACGGACTAGGTCCTCTGCATCTCTATGAGCCGTCAACCAGAAAAACCCGTGCTGGAAAGCCTTGGCCACCAAAGACTTCGAGCCAGCATGGTGTCCACAATCGCCAGCATGTATTTCATTCAAGATCTGTCGGCCCTCCTCTGGTGAAACACAACGTTGGAAAACTCTCGTCACGCTGCATTTATGCAACTCACCATTAACTATTGTCATGGACTTAGAACGCCGGGTGATCTTTCTGGCTAGGTCTTCATCCTCAGGTAACTCTCCCCGGGTCAAATAGGCCAAATAGGGAATAGTCCAATCTGGGATAGCATGCAGAGCCGCCACCAATTCTGCCTCCGGGTCAAGAACAGCCAAATCTTCTTCGGAAGGTATCTTGACAGTCGGATGGTGTAAGACGTCCAGAAAGACACTGGGTGGCACCGACTTTCATTGAGAACCTAACTGTGATAAGGCATCAGCCGCCTCATTCCTACGACGATCAATGTGATCTACCTGATATCCTTTGAAGTGACCCGCAATAATATCAACCGCCTGACGATAAGCCACCATCCGCGGGTCTTTGGAATCCCAAGTGCCAGAAACTTGCTGAGCCACCAGATCTGAGTCACCCAAACACCTGACTCGGCTCAAATTCATCTCCTTGGCTAACCTAAGACCATGAAGCAAAGCTTCATACTCAGCCGCATTGTTCAGGGGAACATCAGCCGGAGCACATAACAAAACTTATCACCCTTGGGGGATGTTAGAACAACTCCTGCCCTTGATCCCTCTAACTGCTTGGATCCATCAAAGTGTATAGTCCAGTATGTGTCATCCGGCTTTTCCTCGATAGCTTGACACTCTGTCCAATCATTTATGAAATCCACAAGGGCTTGGGACTTGATAGCCGTGCGAGGCACATATTTTAAATTGAGAGGTCCCGGCTCCAATGCCCACTTAGCAATCCTTCCCGTGGCTTCTCTGTTCTGGATAATATCCCCTAGCGGAGCAGAACTGACCACAGTTATCTGGTGCCCTAAGAAATAGTGTTTTAACTTGCGGTTGGCCATGAAGACCCCATATACCAGCTTCTACCAATGCAGATACCTTTGCTTAGACTCTGTCAGGACCTCACTGATATAATAAACTGGTCTTTGCAGTGGATACTCCTTCTCGGCCTCCTTGCGCTCGACCACAATTGCAACACTTATTGCCTGGTTATTAGCCGCCACGTAAAGGAGTAACGGTTCTTTCTCAGCCGGAGCAGCCAGCACTGGCGGCTCAGTGAGCTGTTTTTTAAGCGCCTCAAGTGCTCTTGCCGCTTTGCTCCAGACAAATTTGTCTGTCTTCTTCATAATTTGACATAAAGGAATATCCTTCTCTCCAAGACGGCTTATGAACCGTCTTAACGCAGCAATCTGCCCTGCCAAGTGTTGAACATCATTAATGTAAGCTGGCTCTCCCAGAGAGGTAATAGCCTTAATTTTATCCTGGTTAGCCTCGATACCACGCTCAGAGACTAGGAAACCCAAAAGCTTGCCCGCCAGAACACCAAGACTCACTTGGTCGGGTTAAGCATCATCTTGTAGAACCGAAGATTATTAAAAGTTTCCTTTAAATCCTCCAAGAGAGTCTCCTTCTTTCTGGATTTGACCATGATGTCATCTACATAAGCATGAACATTACGGCCAATCTGACTGTGAAGGAAGTTCTACACGCATCGTTGATAAGTCGCCTGGGCACTCTTGAGCCCGAAAGGCATAGAGACATAACAGAACGCCCCAAAGGGTGTAATAAAAGCCATCTTCTCTTGGTCTTTAACCACCATCTTGATCTGATGATAACCTGAGTAAGCATCTAGGAAGCACAAATTTTCACACCTCGCTGTAGCATCAATGATCTGATCAATACGAGGGAGGGCAAATGGATCAGTCGGACATGCTTTGTTAAGGTCCGTGTAGTCCACACACATATGCCATGTGCCATTCTTTTTTAGCACCAGCACCGGGTTAGCCAACCATTCCGGGTGAAAAACTTCAACGATAAAACCCGCTGCCAAAAGTCGGGCAACTTCTTCCCCAATAGCCTTGTGCCTCTCCTCATTGAACCGCCGCAAAAACTGTTTAATAGGCTTAAACTTTGGATCCACATTAAGGTTGTGTTCAGCGAACTCTCTCGGTACACCCGGCATGTCAGAAGGTTTCCATGCAAAGATGTCCCGATTCTCACAGTTGAATTCGATGAGCGCGCTTTCCTATTTGGGATCCATGTGAGCTCCAATGATGAACTGCTTAGATGAGTCACCCGGAGTGAAATCTACTATCTTGGTATCATCCGCTGAAAACTTGAGGGGCGGCTCAACCTCCGTGGTGGGCTTTTTCAGCGGGGTCATATCCTCCGGATCAACATTCTCCTTATAGAACTTAAGTTCCCCCTGGGCGCAACTAGACTCTGCGTAAGCCGCATCTCCTTCTTCACACTCAATAGCCATATTTCGGTCACCATGAACGGTAATGGTACCATTTAAGCCGGGCATCTTGAGCTGCAAGTAAACATAGCAGGGCCTAGCCATGAACTTAGCATAAGCCGACCGTCCAAATAACGCATGATAAGGACTCTTGATCTTGACCACCTCGAACCACAAGGATACCACCCTGTAATTGTACTCATCGCCAAAAGCCACTTCCAACGAAATCCTGCCCACCGGATACACCGAAT
The DNA here is from genome assembly GCA_022496015.1 of Hordeum marinum. NCBI lineage: Eukaryota > Viridiplantae > Streptophyta > Magnoliopsida > Poales > Poaceae > Hordeum > Hordeum marinum. Next base: position 21,455 of record JAAAWK010000103.1, read on the forward strand.
TACCCGGCACCACACCATGAAAGACGGTGGATGAAGGTTTTAAATCCTTGTCAAGCAACTTCATCCGCCAGAAAGTGTCATAAGAAAGGATGTTTATGCTGCTGCCGCCATCCATAAGCACCTTGTTCACCATATATCCGCCCACCTAGGGGGCCACAACCAAAGCCAGCCGCCCCGGGTCATCGACATGCGGCGGGTGATCTTCTCGGCTCCATGTTATGTCATATTTAGACCACTTTAAGTATTGTGGAAGAGCCGGTGCAACCACATTAACTGCCCGCTTACGTAACTTCTCGTCCCGTTTATTGAGACTGGTCATGAAAACGTGGTACTGCCCGGAGCTGAGCTGCTTCGGATTACTCTGATAACCAGACTGATTACACTGTTGCTATTGTTGTTGATTATTGTTACCAGAATGCGGCTGGTGTCCCCCCTGATTATCCTGACCCGGATGACTGGATCCTGAGCCACCGGAACCAAACCTAGCTCCTGACCCGCCATGTCCTGAGCCACCTGGTGGGCCACCATATCGATTGTTAGGTTGTGTGAAATACCGCTTGTACTTCTGCATGAAATTGCAATTCTCCCATGTGTGGTTTGCCGGCTTATCAGGCAGACTGTGATTTGGACAATGTCGCTTAAGTAACTCCTCCATGTTCGAGGAAGAGTTATCCTTGTCAAAGGGCGATCTGAACCTCCTATTGCCTTTGGGGTAATTCTGCTCGGCGTTTGTATTAGCCACCAGCTCTGACCCAGCCTTTGGATTCTTACGCTTGCTCTGGCTACCATTGTTTGCTGCACCCTTTCCTTGATTGTCGGGCCCTGAGCTCCGCCCATGAATTGATGGTATTAGGTGGTAACCCCTTTAGCCACGTGCGAGCCAAGCCTTCAAGCATCATGACGAAATACTTGGCACAAACTGCCTCACTGACATCCAGCATCTCCATGGCCAGTTCATAACTTTCCACCCAGGCCTCCGGGGGTAAATCAGTGGTATAATTTGGGACCTTGCGGGGCCCTTTGATGTCTTTCGGCAACCGTTCGCTCCGCAGAGGCGGTGACAAACACGGCAGCCCTACCGTCCTGGAGTTTACTCCTGCCCCTACCGAAACGGAAGGCATGGGCTCCTGGTAAGCCGGCCTAGATGGCGCCTCTTGCGGGCTTCCCGCATGGTTTACAAATGCTGGCGTGTCTCTACCTGGCCGGTGACCCGTCAGAATCTCTCTATGTCGGTTGCTGCTGGAACCTGCTGGTGACTCATAGCGTTGGCTAAAGATGCGGCTGGGGAGAGGGGTTGAATGAATACGGCTCCGACTGTGAGTATATTTCTCCCACTGGGCCACGGCCGTCTGCAGGTACCCGATGGCATTCCGCATATTCTCCGCAAAGGATGCTTCATATGGGATAGGAATTGTCTCAAGCTGGGTGGCCGCTGCTACCATATTCTCAGCCGGGTTAGAATAATGACCCGTTGGTGTTGGAAAGCCCCCAGGTGAAGCTTGGTTACGCCGGGCCGGATGAGTCGCTGGCCGCTCCGTAGGGCGGCTTTCGGGCGCGTCTGTTACTCGCCCCGTGCCAGGAGTATTGAAGAGGTTCCTTGCTTCATAGCATTCTGGTAGATGGGATTGATGCCTCCTCCGATGTACCGCTGCTGCTGATATTTGCTCTAGCCCTAGACGGAAAGCATCTGCCTTGATACGTTCTGCCTCTTCTTCCATCTGGATCTTTAGCTCAGCCATCCTTTGCCGCTCCTCTATCATCCAGCCCTTGATCCTTGCAATCTCTAAATTCTGAGCTGCTTAATTATCTGGTGTGACCTCAGTGGCCATTAAAGCCGCAAGCTCGTCCATCAGCTCCACAAGAACTTGAGCCGGCGGCGGCGGGTTATCAGCCAAGGTGGCGGCTCCCGTGGCTGTACTACTCGTGCCTGGGGCTGACCCCGCCATGAACACGGCAGCATGAACCGGAAGCCCAAGATAATTCGACTCAAAGCGATCCGACTCAGGACAGACGTTGTCGTAGCCCCCAAGGCCACCGTTGAGGAGCTGGTACACCGACTCCATTTCTCCATTTGAAGATTCGTCCTCTGAATAGACGAGAGCTTCCTATGATTCGGAAGCTTCCAGATCTGTACCTTGAGTGATGCCTACGAAGAAATGCTTCTGACTCGGATTAGCACGGGCAGGATGCATGTTACGCGCAGGTTGCAGACGCCGAGCCGGCTTGACGATGAAGGTGCAGACGTCCGGCCCGGGTGTAGATCCATCAACCTTTCTGATGAAGACGTGGATCCCGCCGAATAGAACCCGGAATCCATACTCCACGGACTCGGCATCAAGCCCCCAGCCGGCATTGTCGATGTAGAGCCGGCCACGGCGACTCTTGTTGATCCTTCCGACCACGTATCCTTCGAGCCCCGGGAGTGAGCCCTTTGAGAACTCAACACCACCAAGCGTTTGCCCCATGGTGGGCACCAACTGTTGTGGATTTATCACAGCAGATGTACGGGTGAACGGACTTGGCTTTGAGGCCATCGCTAACGTGATGGACTCAAAGGGGTTAGCTAGGACGAAGGACAAATTTTACCTAGGTTCGGCCCCTCAAGGCGAGGTAATAGCCTACGTCCTGCTTGTATTTGTATTGCTTGTTGTATCGATTACAAGGGAGCTAAAGCTTGACCTAGTTCTCGATAACCTGATCGCTAAGTCACCTCGGGTCTACCTTTATATAAGAGGTAAAGACCCTGGGTCATACAAGTTGTAACCGACTCTCATTGTCTATCCGAGTATTCCTCTATCTTCTCTGCCAAGTTACCTCCGGGCGGCTTATGCACCCGGGTCTTCTCTGCCCGGGCCACCTGGCGGCCCATGCCATGAGCCGCCTATCTTCCTGGGCCGTAAGTCTCATGGCTCATTCTTGGGCCGGCTCACGAGCCGTCAGGTATAACCCGGAGCCCTTTAGATGGGTCATACTGTGGGATTATATCCCCAACAAGAAGCATGGTGGGCATGAAAACCCCGATGGCAACAAGTTGATGGAGATCAAGATGATGGAGATCATGGTGTCATGCCGGTGATGATGGAGATCATGCTGGTGCTTTATAGATGGAGATCAAAAGCACAAGTTCATGGCCATATCATGTCACTTATGATTTGCATATGATGTTAATCCTTTTATGCACCTTGTTTTGCTTAGGATGATGGTAGCATTATAAGGTGATCCCTCACTTCAATTTCTAGGTGAATTGTGTTCTCCTCGAGTGTGCAGTGTTGCGAAAGTTCGTCGTGTTGAGACACCACGTGATGATCGGGTGTGATAGACTCTACGTTCACATACAATGGGTGCAAGCCAGTGCTGCACATGCGGAACACTCGGATTAAAATTGAAGAGCCTAGCATGTACTTACATGGCCTCGGAACAAAAGAGACCGAAAGGTCAAACATGAGTCATATAGTACATATGATCAACATGATGATGTTCACCATTGAAACCACCTCAACTCGCGTGATGATCGGACTTGAGTTGGTGAATTTGGATCATGTATCACTCGAATGACTGGAGGGATGTCAATTTGAGTGGGAGTTCTTAAGTAATATGCTTAATTGAACTCATTATCATGAACATAGTCAGTAGTGTCTTTGCAAATTATGTTGTAGATTACTAGCTCACGCTGTAGCTCCCTTGAATTTTTATATGTTCCTAGAGAAATAGAGTTGAAAGATGATGGTAGCAATATTGCGGACTAGGTCCATGATCTGAGGATTGCCGTCATTACTGCACAGAAGGCTTATGTCCTCAATGCACCGCTCGATGCGCCACCCCCTCTAGCGTCGTCTGTAGATGTTGTGAACATTTGATAGGCATGTTCCGATGACTACTTGATAGTTTAGTGCGTCATGCTTTACGGCTTAGAACCGAGGCTCCAAAAATGTTTTGAACGTCTTGGAACATATAAGTTGTTTGAAGAGATGAAATTGGGATCTTGGGCTCATGCCCGTGTTGTGAGATATGAGATCGCCAACAAGATTCTTTGCCTGCAAGATGAAGCAGAATAGATTAATCATTGAGCATGTGCTCGATTGTTTGGGTGCTACAATTGCTTGAATCGACTAGGCGTTGATCTTCCAGATAAGAAAGTGATTGATATAGTTTTCCAAGTCACTGTCACTAAGCTACTAGAGCTTCGTGATGAAATATAAAATGCCAGGGATGGAAATAATGATCCCCGAGCTGTTCGCGATGTTTGACACCACGAAGGTAGAAATCAAGAAGGAGCATCAAGTGTTGATGGTTAGTAAAACCACTAGTTTCGAGAAGGGCAAGGGCAAGGAGGGAAACTTCATGGATGACTAGATAGTTGCTACTCCAGTGAAGCAACCCAAAGTTGAACCCAAACCCGAGACTAAGTGCTTCTATTGTGAGGAGAGCGGTCGCTGAAGAGGAACAACCCTAGATACTTGGTAGATAAGAAGGCTGGCAATGTAGATAGAAGTATATTTGATATGAGGGTTATTGATGTGTACCTTGCTAGTACTCCTAACAGCACCTGGGTATTGGATACCGGTTCGGTTGCTAAATGTTAGTAACTCGAAACAAAAGCTACGGAATAAATGGAGACTACCTAAGTGTGAGGTGACGATGTGTGTTGGAAATGTTTCCAAGGTTGATGTGTTCAACATCGCATGCTTTCTCTACCTTCAGGATTAGTGACAAACCTAAATAAATGTTATTTGGTGTTTGCTTTGAGCATGAACATGATTAGATCGTGTTTATTGCAATACGATTATTCATTTAAGTCAGAGAATAATGGTTATTCTGCTTACATGAATAATTCCTTCATTGGTCATGCACTCAAGGAATGGTTTGTTGAATCTTGATCGTAGTAGTACACATGTTTATAACATAGATGCCAAAAGAGACAAAGTTAATAATGATAGTACCACATACTTGTGGCATGGCCGCTAAATTTCATATTGGTGTAAAGCGCATAAAGAATCTCCATGCTGATGGATCTTTTGGACTCATTCGATTTTGAATCGGTTGAGACATGAGGACCATGCTTCTTGGGCAAGATGACTAAAACCCCATTTTCCGGCTTGATGGAACGGGCAAGTGACTTATTGGAAATGATACATGTTGATGTATACGGTCCAATGAGTGTTGTAGTGTGCGGTGAATATCGTTATTTTCTTACCTTCACTTATGATTTGAGTAGATATAGCGTATATTTACTTAATGAAACACAAATCTGAATGGTTTCAAAGGTTCAAGCAGAATCAGAGTGAAGTTTGAGATCATTGTGATGAAAAGATAAAATGTCTACGATATATCGTGGAGGTGAATATATGAGTTACGAGTTTGGTATACAACTTAAGACAATGTGAAAAGTTGTTTCACAACTCACGCCACCTAGAACACCATAGTCTGATGGTGTGTCCGTGCGTCGTAGTCGTGCTCTATTGGATATGGTGCGAATTATGATGTCTCTTATCATTTTTGCCACTATCAATTTGGGGTTATGCATTAGAGACAACTACATTCACTTTAAAAGGGTCACCATCTAAATCCATTGAGATGACACCATATGGTTTGGCAGAAACCTAAGCTGTCATTTCTTAGAGTTTGGGAATGCGACACTTATGTCTGATAAGCTCGAACCCAAAGTGAAAAATTCATCTTCATAGAATACCCTAAGAACAATTGGGTATACCTTCTATCTAAGATCCGAGTACAAAGTGTTTGTTGCTAAAACTGGGTCCTTTCTCGAGAAAGAGTTTTTGTCGAAAGAATTGAGTTGGAGGGAGATAGAACTTGATGAGGTTGTTGAACCTTTGTTTCGGCCATAGAGTAGCACAGCACAAAAAGATGTTTCTGTGGAGCCTATGTCAGTTGAAGAGGTATTTAATGATGATGATCATGAAGCTTCAGATCAAGTTACTATCAAACCTCGTAGGTCGACAAGGACGCGTACTACTCCTGAGTGGTATAGCAACCCTGTCTTAGAGGTCATGTTGTTGGACAACGATGAACCTACTGTTGGGAGACGTAGTAGTAAATAAAAAATTTCCTACGATCACCAAGATCTATCTATGGAGAAACCAGCAACGAGTGGGGAGAGATTGCATCTTCATACCTTTGAAGATCGCTAAGCGGAAGCGTTACAAGAACGCGATTGGTGGAGTCGTACTCGCTGCGATTCAGATTGCGGTGGATTCCGATCTAAGCGTCGAACAACGGCGCCTCCGCGTTCAACACACGTATAGCCCAGTGATGTCTCCCTCACCTTGATCCAGAAAGGAGGAGGGCGAGGTTGGGGAAGATCTCCAATAGCATCACGACGGTGTGGTGGTGGTGAAGTAGCAAGGTATTCCGGCAGGGCTTCACCTAAGCACTGCGGAGGAGGAAGAAGAGAGGTAGGGCTGCGCCGTGCGAGAGAGAGATCATGTCTCAAATCAGCCCCAATACCTTGGATATATATAGGAGGAGGGAGAGGGAGGGCTGCCTTGGCCCCTCCTCCAAGGAGGAGAGGTTCAGACGAAGCTAGGGAGGAGTCCACCTCCCACAAGGGAGGTGGATCTCTTCCTTTTGAATCTCCTTTAGCCTTATCTCTTTATCCCTAGCCACATGGGCCTTTCCGGAAGGACTTGGCCAGCCAATAAGGTCTGGTATACCTCCTATAACAGCCCACTAACTCCTTTGGTCGTCACACCCCTCCCGGGGTCCTCCGGCACCCTCCCGGCACTCCCGGTACACTACTGATGAGCCCGAAAACTTTCCGGTGACCAAAACTGGACTTCCTATATATCAATCTTTACCTCCGGACCATTCTGGAGCTCCTCGTGACGTCTGGCATCTCATCTGGGACTCCAAACAACCTTCAGTAATCACGTATACCATTTCCCTATAACCCTAGCATCATCGAACCTTAAGTGTATAGACCCTACGGGTTCGGGAGACACGTAGACATGACCGAGACACCTCTACGGTGAATAACCAACAGAGGGATCTGGATACCCATGTTGGCTCCCACATGCTCCACGATGATCTCATCAAATGAACCACGATGTCGGGGATTCAATCAATCCTGTATGCAATTCCCTTTGTCTATCAGTATGATACTTGCCTGAGATTCGATCGTCGGTATCCCTATACCATGTTCAATCTCGTTACCGGCAAGTCTCTTTACTCATTCCGTAACACATCATCCCGTGGCTAACTACTTAGTCACATTGAGCTCATTATGATGATGTCTTACCGAGTGGGCCCAGAGATACCTCTCCGTCATACGGTGTGACAAATCCTAGTCTCGATTCGTGCCAACCCAATAGACACTTTCGCAGATACCCGTAGTGCACCTTTATAGCCACCCAGTTATGTTGTGACGTTTGGTACACCCAAAGCATTCCTACAGTATCCAGGAGTTGCACAATCTCATGGGGGTCTTGTCCATCACATCATTCTCCCAATGATGTGATCTCGTTATCAACGACATCCAATGTCCATGGTCATGAAACCGTGACCATCTATTGATCAACGAGCTAGTCAACTAGAGGCTCACTAGGGACACGTTGTGGTCTACGTATTCACACATGCATTCTGGTTTCCGATTAATACAATTATAGCATGAACAATAGAAAATTATCATGAACAAGGAAATACAATAATAACAATTTTATTATTGCCTCTAGGGCATATTTCCAACAATCTCCCACTTGCACTAGAGTCAGTAATCTAGTTACATTGTGATGAATCGAACACCCATAGCATTCTGGTGTTGATCATGTTTTGCTCATGAGAGAGGTTTAGTCAACAGATCTGTGACATTCAGATCCGTATGTACTTTACAAATATCTATATCTCCCTCCTGAACGTAATCACGGGTGGATTTGAAGCGGCGCTTGATGTGTCTTGTCTTCTTGTGAAACCTGGGCTCCTTCGCAAGGGCAATAGCTCTAGTGGTGTCACAGAATAGAGTCATCAGGCCCTACGCATTGCGAATCACTCCTAGGTTAGTGATGAACTCCTTCATCCAGACTCCTTCCTTTTCTGCTTCCAAAGAAGCTATCTACTCCACTTCACATGTAGATGCCGCCACGACGCTTTGCTTGCTGCTGCACCAGCTGACTGCCCCTTCGTTCAAAATATACACGTATCCGGTTTGTGACTTGGAGTCATCCAGATCTGTATCGAAGCTAGCATTGACGTAACCCTTTACGACGAGCTCTTCGGCACCTTCATATACGAGAAACATCTCCTTGGTCCTTTTCAGGTACTTCAGGATATTCTTGACCACTATCCAGTGTTCCGCTCCGGGATCACTTTGGTACCTCCCTACCAAACTTATGGCAAGGTTCAGATCAGGTCTGGTACACAGCATGACATACATAATAGAGCCTATGGCTGAAGCATAGGGGATGACACTCATCTCTTCTCTATCCTTTGCCATGGTCAGGCATTGAGTCGTACTCAATCTCACACCTTGTAACACGGACAAGAAACCCTTCTTGGACTGATCCATTTTGAACTTCTTCAATATATTGTCAAGGTATGTGCTTTGTGAAAGACCTATGAGGCGTCTCGATCTATCTCCATAGATCTTAATACCTAATATGTAAGCAGCTTCTCCAAGGTCCTTCATTGAAAAACATTTATTCAAGTAGGCCTTTACACTTTCCAAGAGTTCTATATCATTTCCCATTATCAGTATGTCATCCACATATAATACGAGAAATTCTATAGAGCTCCCACTCACTTTCTTGTAAATACAAGGTTCTCCATAAACCTGTTCAAACCCAAACGCTTTAATCACCTCATTAAAGCGAATGTTCCAACTCCGAGATGTTGCACCAGCCCATAGATGGAGCGCTGGAGCTTGCATACTTTGTTAGCATCTTTAGGATCGACAAAACCTTCCGGTTGCATCATATATAGTTCTTCCTTCAGGAAGCCATTAAGGAATGTCGTTTTGACGTCCATTTGCCAGATCTCATAATCATAAAATGCGGCAATTGCTAACATGATTCAGACAGACTTTAGCATCGCTATGGGTGAGAAAGTCTCATCGTAGTCAACTCCTTGAACTTGTCGATAAACCTTAGCAATAAGCCGAGCCTTATAGACGGTCACATTACCATCCGCGTTAGTCTTCTTCTTAAAGATCCATTTATTTTCAATGCCTCGCTTATCATCAGACAAGTCCACCAAAGTCCATACTTTGTTCTCATACATGGATCCTATCTCAGTTTTCATGGCCTCAAGCCATTTGCTGGAATCCGGGCCCGCCATCGCTTCTTCATAGTTTGAAGGTTCACCGTTATCCAACAACATGATCTCTAGGACAGGGTTGTCGTACCACTCTGGTGTGGAACTTGTCCTAGTGGACCTTCGACGTTCAATAGTAACTTGATCTGAAGTTTCATGATCATCATCATTAACTTCCTCTCCAGCTGGTGTAGGCTCCACAGAAACAACTTCCTTTGCTGCGCTACTCTCCAGTTCGAGTGGAGGTACAATTACCTCATCAAGTTCTATTTTCCTCCTACTTACTTCTTTCGAGAAAAACTCTTTCTCGAGAAAGGATTCATTCCTGGCAATAGACTTTGCCTTTGGATCTGAGGTAGAAGGTATACCCAATAGTCTCTTTGGGATATCCTATGAAGACGCACTTTTCCGCTTTGGGTTCGAGCTTCTCAGGTTGAAGTTTCTTTACGTAAGCATCGCATCCCCAAACTTTTAGAAACGACAGCTTAGGTTTCTTTCCAAACCATAGTTCATACGGTGTCGTCTCAACGGACTTTGACGGTGCCCTATTTAAAGTGAATGTGACAGTCTCTAATGCATATCCCCAAAATGATAGCGGTAAGTCGGTAAGAGACATCATAGATCGCACCATATCCAATAGAGTGCGATTACGACGTTCAGACACACCACTTCGCTGAGGTGTGCCAGGCGGCGTGAGTTGTGAAACAATTCCACATTTACTTAGGTGCGTGCCAAACTCGTGACTTAAATATTCTCCACCATGATCAGATCATAGGCACTTTATTTTCCTGTCACGTTAATTCTCTACCTCACTCTGAAATTCCTTGAACCTTTCAAAGGTTTCAGACTTGTGTTTCATCAAGTAGACATACCCATATCTGCTCAAGTCATCGGTGAGGGAGAGAACATAACGTTAGCCACCGCGAGCCTCGACGCTCATTGGACCGCATACATCAGTATGTATTATCTCCAACAAGTCAGTTGCTCGCTCCATTGTTCCGAAGAACGGAGTCTTGGTCATCTTGCCCATGAGGCATGGTTTGCATGTGTCAAATGATTCAAAATCAAGAGACTCCAAAAGTCCATCAGCATGGAGCTTCTTCATGCGTTTGACACCAATATGACCAAGGCGGCAGTGCCACATGTAAGTGGGACTATCGTTATCAACCTTACACTTTTTGGTACTCACACTATGGACATGTGTAACATCACGTTCGAGATTCATCAAAAATAAACCATTGACCAGCGGGGCATGACCATAAAACATTTCTCTCATATAAATAGAACAACCATTATTCTCAGATTTAAATGAGTAGCCATCTCGCATCAAACGAGATCCAGATACAATGTTCATGCTCAAAGCTGGTACTAAATAACAATTATTGAGGTTTAACACTAATCCCGAAGGTAGATGTAGAGGTAGTGTGCCGACAGCGATCACATCGACCTTGGAACCATTCTCGACGCGCATCGTCACCTCGTCCTTTGCCAGCCTCTGCTTATTCCACAGCTCCTGCTTGGAGTTACAAATGTGAGCAACTTCATTGGTATCAAATACCCAGGAGCTACTACGAGCGCTGGTTAGGTACACATCAATAACAAGTATATCACATATACCTTTAACGTTGCCGGCCTTCTTATCCGCTAAGTACTTGGGGCAGTTCCGCTTCCAGTGGCCGGTACCCTTGCAATAAAAGCACTCAGTCTCAGGCTTGGGTTCATGCTTGTTCTTCTTCCCGGCAACTTGCTTACCGGGCGCGGCAACAGCTTTGCCATCCTTCTTGAAGTTCTTCTTACACATGCCTTTCTTGAAACTAGTGGTCTTATTCACCATCAACACTTGATGCTCCTTTTTGATCTCGACCTCCGCAGATTTCAGGATCGAGTACAACTCAAGAATGGACTTCTCCATCCCCTGCATGTTGTAGTTCATCACAAAGCTCTTGTAGCTAGGTGGAAGCGACTGGAGGATTCTGTCAATGACTGAGTCATCCAGGAGATTAACTCCCAGCTGAGTCAAGCGGTTGTGCAACCCAGACATTTTGAGTATGTGCTCACTGACAGAACTATTCCTCTCCATCTTACAGCTGAAGAACTTGTCGGAGACGTCATATCTCTCGACCTGGGCATGAGCTTGGAAAACCAGTTTCAGCTCTTGGAACATCTCATATGCTCCGTGTTGCTCAAAATGCTTTTGGAGCCCCGGTTCTAAACTGTAAAGCATGCCGCACTGGACAAGGGAGTAATCATCCCAGCATGACTGCCAAGCATTCTTAACGTCTTGGTCCGCTGGGAAAATGGGTGGGTCACCTAGTGGTGCATCAAGGACATACAATCTCTTGGAAGCTATGAGCATGATCCTCAAGCTACGGACCCAGTCCGCATAGTTGCTTCCATCATCTTTCAGCTTGGTTTTATCTAGAAACGCGTTGAAGTTGAGGGTGACATTAGCGTTGGCCATTGGATCTACAATATAGATTGTAAAGACAATTTTAGACTAAGTTCATGATAATTCAGTTCACATAATCAAATTATTTAATGAACTCCCACTTAGATAGACATCTCTCTAGTCATCCAAGTGATACATGATCCATGTCAACTAGCCCGTGTCCGATCATCACGTGAGACGGACTAGTCATCCATGGTGAACATCTCCATGTTGATTATATCTTCTATACGACTCATGTTTGACCTTTCGCTCTTCCGAGTTCCGAGGCCATGTCTGTACATGCTAGGCTCGTCAAGTCAACCTAAGTGTTTTGTGTGTGTAAATCTGGCTTACACCCGTTGTATGCGAATGTTAGAACCTATCACACCCGATCATCATGTGGTGCTTCGGAACAACGATCCTTAGCAACGGTGCACAGTTAGGGTGAACACCTTTCTTGAAATTTTATTGAGAGATCATCTTATTCACTATCGTCGTTCTAAGCAAATAAGATGTAAACATGATAAACATCACATGCAATCAATATAGTGACCTGATATGGCCAATATCATCTTGCTCCTTCGATCTCCATCTTCGGGGCACCATGATCATCACTGTCACCGACACGACACCATGATCTCCATCATCGTGTCTTCATGAAGTTGTCTCGCCAACTATTACTTCTACTACTATGGCTAACGTTTGGCAATAAAGAAAAGTAACTACATGGCGATCTTGATTGACACGCAGGTCATACAATAAAATAAGACAACTCCTATGGCTCCTGCCGGTTGTCATACTCATCGACATACAAGTCGTGAATCCTATTACAAGAACATGATCAATCTCATACATCACAATGCATCACATCACATCCTTTGTCCATATCACATCACAAGGCATATGCTGCAAAAACAAGTTAGACGTCCTCTAATTTGTAGTTGGAAGTTTTTACGTGGCTGCTATAGGTTTCTAGCAAGAACGTTTCTTACCTATGCCAAAACCACAACATGATACGCCAATTGCAATTTACCCTTCATAAGGACCCTTTTCATCAAATCCAATCCGACTAAGGTGGGAGAGACAGACACCCGCTAGCCACCTTATGCAACAAGTGCATGTCAGGCGGTGGAACCGGTCTCACGTAAGCATACGTGTAAAGTTGGTCTGGGCCGCTTCATCCCACAATACCGCCGAATCAAGATAAGACTAGTAGTGGTAAGCAAATTAACAAGATCGACGCCCACAACTGCTTTGTGTTCTACTCGTGCATAGATTCTACGCATAGACCTAGCTCATGATGCCACTGTTGGGAGACGTAGTAGTAAATCAAAAAAAAATCCTACGATCACCAAGATCTATCTATGGAGAAACCAGCAATGAGGTACTGCGAAGGAGGAGGAAGAGAGGTACGGCTGCGCCATGGGAGAGAGAGATCGTGTCTCAAATCAGCCCCAATACCTTGGATATATATAGGAGGAGGGAGAGGGAGGTCTACCTTGGCCCCTCCTCCAAGGAGGAGAGGTTCGGCCGAAGCTTGGGAGGAGTCCACCTCCCACAAGGGAGGTGGATCTCTTCCTTTTGTATCTCCTTTAGCCTTATCTCTTTATCCCTATCCGCATGGGCCTTTCCGGAAGGACTTGGCCAGCCCAATAAGGGCAGGTATACCTCCTCTAACAGCCCACAAAGTCCTTTGGTCGTCACACCCCTCCCAGGGTCCTCCGGCACCCTCCCGGCACTCCCGGTACACTATCGATGAGCCCAAAAACTTTCCGGTGACCAAAACTGGACTTCCTATATATCAATCTTTACCTCCGGACCATTACAGAACTCCTCGTGAAGTCCGGGATCTCATCCGAGACTCCTAAAAACCTTCGGTAATCATGTATACCATTTCCCTATAACCCTAGCGTCATCGAACCTTAAGTGTGTAGACCCTACGGGTTCGGGAGACACGTAGACATGACCGAGACACCTCTCCGGTCAATAACCAACAGTGGGATCTGGATATCCATGTTGGCTCCCACATGCTCCATGATGATCTCATCGGATGAACCATGATGTCGGGGATTCAATCAATCCCGTATGCAATTCCCTTTGTCTATCAATATGATACTTGCCCGAGATTCGATCGTCGGTATCCCTATACCTTGTTCAATCTTGTTACCGGCACGTCTCTTTACTCATTCCGTAACACATCATCCTGTGGCTAAATCCTTAGTCACATTGATCTCATTATGATGATGTCTTACCGAGTGGGCCCAGAGATACCTCTCCGTCATATGGAGTGACAAATCCCAGTCTCGATTCGTGCCAACCCAACAGACACTTTCGTAGATACCCGTAGTGCACCTTTATAGCCACCTAGTTACGTTGTGACGTTTGGCACACCCAAAGCATTCCTACAGTATCCGGGAGTTGCACAATCTCATGGTCTAAGGAAATGATACTTGACATTGGAAAAGCTTTAGCAGACGAACTACACGATCTTGTGGTATGCTTAGGATTGGGTCTTGTCCATCACATCATTCTCCTAATGATATGATCTTGTTATCAATGACATCCAATGTCCATGGTCATGAAACCGTAACCATCTATTGATCAACGAGCTAGTCAGCTAGAGGCTCACTAGGGACACATTGTGGTCTACGTATTCACACATGCATTCTGGTTTCCGGTTAATACAATTATAGCATGAACAATAGACAATTATCATGAACAAGGAAATACAATAATAACCATTTTATTATTCCCTCTAGGGCATATTTCCAACACCTACGAACTATGGAGAAGCGATGATGGGCCTGGATTCCGACAAATGGTTAGAGGCCATGAAATCCGAGAAAGGATCCATGTATGAAAACCAAGGATAGACTTTTGTAGACCTGCTCGTTGGATGGTAGGTCATTGAGTACAAATGGACCTTTAAGATGAAGACAGACGTTGATGGTAAATGTCACCATTTATAAAGCTCGACTTGTCGCAAGGAAGTTTCCGCCAAGTTCAAGGAGTTGACTACGATGAGACCTTCTCACTCGTAGTGATGCTAAAGTCTGTTGGAATTATGTTAGCAGTTGTTGCATTTTTTAGTTATGAAATCTGGCAGATGGATGTCAAAACATCATTTCCTTAACGGTTTACTTGAGGAAACGTTTTATGTGATACAACCAGAAGGTTTTGTCAGTCCTAAGGATGCTAAAAGGTGTGCAAGCTCCAATGATCCTTCTATGGACTGGAGCAAGCATCTCGGAGTTGGAATATACGCTTTGATGATGTGATCGAAGTTTTTGAGTTTATACAAAGTTTATGAGAACTTGTATTTACAATAAAGTGAGTGGGAGCACTATCGAATTTCTGATAAGTATATGTGGATGACATATTGTTGATCAGAAATAATGTAGGATTTCTAGAAAGCATAAAGGGTTGTTTGTAAAGATTTTTCAAAGGAAGACCTGGATAAAGCTAGTTCAACATTGAGCATCGAGATCTATAGAGATAGATCAAGATGCCCGATGAGATTTTTCAATGAGTACATACCTTGACAAGATTTTGAAAGAGTTAAAAATGGATTAGTCAAAGAAGGATCTCTTGCCTGATTTGTAAGGTGTGGAGTTGAGTGAGACTCAAAGCTCGACCATGGCCGAAGAAAGAGAAATGATGAAGGTCGTCCCCTATGCTTAATCCATAGGCTCTATATAGTATGCCATGCTATGTACCGCACCTGGGTGTGCCTTGCCATGAGTCCGTCAAGGGGTACAAAAGTAATCCAGGAGTGGATCACTGGACAGCGGTCAAAGTTATCCTTAGTAACTAAAGGACTAAGGAAATGTTTCTCGATTATGGAGGTGATAAAGAGTTCCTCATAAAGGGTTACGTCGATGCAAGCTTTAACACCAATCCGGATGACTCTGAGTAGCAATCCGAATACATATAGTGGAGCAGCCATTTGAAATAGCTCCAAGTGGAGTGTGATAGCAGTATGACATAGAGATTTGCAAAGTACACATGGATGTGAGTGTCACAGACCAGTTGACTAAAGACCTCTCTCACATGCAAAGCATGATCGAACCCTAGAACTCATTAGGTGTTACATTCATAACAATCTAAATCACATGGTGATGTGACCTAGATTATTGACTCTAGTGAAAGTGGGAGACTGTTGGAAATATGCCCTACAGGCAATAATAATTTGGTTATTATTATATTTCCTTGTTCCTGATAATCGTTTATTATCCATGCTAGAATTGTATTGATCGGAAACTCAGATACATGTGTGGATACATAGAAAACACCATGTCCCTAGTATGCCTCTAATAGACTAGCTAGTTGATCAAAGATGGTTAAGGTTTCCTAGCCATGGACATGAGATGTCACTTGATAACAGGATCACATCATTATCCTAATGATGTGATGGACAAGACCCAAACTATAAATATAGCATATGATCGTGTCAGTTTATTGCTACAATTTTCTGCATGTCAAGTATCTGTTCCTATGACCATGAGATCATGCAACTCACTAACACCGGAGGAGTACCTTGTGTGTATCAAACGTCGCAACGTAACTGGGTGACTATAAATATGCTCTACAGGTATCTTTGAGGATATCTATTGGGTTGGCATGGTTCAAGACTGGGATTTGTTACTCCGTGTGATGGAGAGGTATCTCAGGGACCACTTAATAATACATCACTATAAGCCTTGCAAGCAATGTGACTAAAGAGTTATCCACGGTATCTTGTATTATGGAACGATTAAAGAGACTTGCCGGTAACGAGATTGAACTAGGTATAGAGATACCGACGATCGAATCTCGGGCAAGTAACATACCGAAGAACAAAGGGAACAACATACGGGATTAACTGAATCCTTGACATAGAGGTTCAACCGATAAAGATATTCATAGAATATGTAGGTCCCGCTATTGGATATTGACCGTAGAGGTGTCTCGTCATGTTTGCATAGTTCTCGAACCCGTAGGGTCTGCACACTTAAGGTTCGATGTCGTTTCAGTATAGTTGAGTTATGTATGTTGGTGACCGAAGGTTGTTCAGAGTCCCGGATAAGATCCCGGACGTCACGAGGATCTCCATAATGGTCCGGAAGTAAAGATTTATATATAGGAAGTTGGTATTCGGATTCCGAAAAGTTTCAGGACTTACTGGTTTTGTGACGAGAATGCCAAAAGTCTTCTGGGGGTCCATTGGGGGTCCACCTGCCTTGGAGGGCCCCATGGGCTATGAGAGGAGACGCACCAGCCCCTGGTGGGCTGGGCACCCCTCCCACCTAAAGCCCATGCGGCTGGAAGGGCTAGGGTTGGCCCAAGGGGGGCGCCCCACTTGCCTTAGGGGCCAAGTTTCCCCCTTGGCCACCGCCCCACCCTAGGGGAAACACTAGGGCGCCCCCTCCTCCTCTCCCTCCTATATATATGTGAGGGGAGGGAGGGCTGCAGCACTACAAGCCATGGCTCAGCCTCTCCCTCCCCCTCTAGATCTGTTTCTCCTCTAGATTGTCGCGGTAGCGCTTGGCGAAGCCCTGCCGGGACAACTCCACCACCACCGCCACCATGCCATTGTGCTAGCGGATAACTCATCTACCTCTCCGCTCCCTATTGCTGGATCAAGAAGGCGGAGATCGTCATTGAGCTATACGTGTGCCGAACGCGGAGGTGTCGTTCGTTTGGCACTAGATCGGAAGGACCACGATGGGATCGCAGGACAACTCATGATGAGATCGCGGGACGGATCATGATTGGATCGTGAAGACGTTCGACTACATCAACCACGTTTCTTGACGCTTCCCGCTTAGCGATCTACAAGGGTATGTAGATCCACTCTCCCTCTCGTAGATTCTCATCACCATGGATAGATCTTGCGTGTGCGTAGGAAAAAATGTGTTTCCCATGCAACGTTCCCCAACAGTCGCCGGCCAGATGCGGCCTCCCCCTTCTCAGATCCGCCCGGATCCGTCCATTCCCATCATCCGCCAGCCTCCCCGCAACCGCGATGGGTCGAAGCCGTTGTCATTGACCAATGCCATCGCTTGCTCATCCCACTCAGGATCGGGCAGGGAGACGACACCCAACGCCAGGCCTCGCTCGCGTGGGCCTCCCCCGTCACCAACCGAGCAGACCCAACATCGCCTCTCGTCATCGCCATGATGGGCCAGGCCCACTAGGTGAGCTCCCCTGAAGCCCGACTCGCCCCCCTATCCATCGCCCAGGGCGTGCTTTAGTTATAGGGCGCACAGAAGGCCAGTTTAGCTTCGGCCCATTCGTTTTCTTTCGCTCGACGAATTTCCTATTTATCAGGGCATGTCACAATTGCAGAAAAAAGGCATGATTTTAAAATGCTCTTAAATAAATAACCGTGCATCCGATGAAAATATCTTATATATGAAAAATGATTAGAATTTTGTGTAGATTCATAATATGCCACTTACATCCATGTTTTAAAATGTTTAACATGTTGTTTGCATTATTTTGCATAAATGTCATCTTTGTTGCATTACACATAATTATTGAATCATGCATCGGAATTAATCAAACCATATATGTAAAATGCATAGATTGATTATATGGAATTTTCATGCATGATATAAATATTTGATGTGTTGGTTGCATTTATTTTTTGCATACATGACTTGCTACAACGGTTTATGTCCTAATTATCCATAAATATTGTGTTATTTGTTTTATAGTGAAAACACACGTATTATATATGATCTCGGGGTAGAAAAATCCCTGGAATTTATCTGCGCAGTTAGTTTTGTCATTTGAGTAAATTTGTGTGCATGTTAATCTTGTTGTGATGCCATTTTGTTATTTCCGCGTGATTAAATCCGTGGATCATACGAACTATTTTTGAGCATGAGATATGCTCTTTGACATGTCCACTAGTCCCTGGTCATTTTATTAGTCATGATAATCCATGTTTAGGTGTTGTTTTCTTGTTGCCAACATGCCATAAAAATAGTGCTGTTTTGAGGGGTCTAAATATTTCTAAGTCTGGAATATGTAATATTTTGTTGTTGTCTTGCCATGTGTTTTGCTAGTGATCTAGAACCCCTTTGTGGTTGGCGTAGTGGAGTTATTTGTAGTTCATAATGTATAATACCATGTTGTTAAGCTTAATGCCAATATATAACTGTAGGATGTAGTTTTACTGCTGTCAATATGCCTTAGTGATAAAAACTGCACAGTCAAAAACTCCTATTTTCACCAAGTCTGAAAATGTTTTCAATTAGCAATGTTGTGAGCTTCCTAACATGTGATACATGCCTCTTTTGAGTTTGATAGGTAAAGATGAAATGAAGTGTGTGTTATATGCTACTTCCCCATACATAGTTTGTGCTTTTTAGGATCTTGTAGCTTGTTGTTTTCATGTGTGCAAAATGTCATGTTGCTGTTTTGGGGCAGATTATATCCAAACTTGTGTTGGTTGTTGTGGTTGAACCGTAGCTCCGTTTTGGACATGCCATATATGAAACTTGCTTAGAATTTTATGTAGTATCATAATATCATGTTGCATCCATGTTTTGAAGTGTGGAAGTTTTCATTTTCATGCATTTTGCATTCATGTCATGTTCATTTTGAGAGTGTCATAACTTTTAGACAGTAGCTCCGTTTGAGATGTTCCATATATGTAAATCAACTATAATGATGTGTAGAATTGCATGGTATATTTTATTATGTTGTTTAACAAATATAAAACATGGTTAGTTCAGATCTGAACCAATTTCTAAATTAACACATGGGGTCATTTCGGAAATACTGTATGTTGTTTCTGACCTCATTTAAGATGCCTAGATAGATAGTTTACTTGTGCTTCACCTATTTACATGTATAAAAACATTTAACATTGATGTGTACCTAAACGAGAGTGAACTAAGTAAACCAAATGTGGAGTTTCGTCAATAGGCAACCCGTTGCATATTGAGCTTCACTTAATGTGTAGAAGTTGATTGTTGTGTTTTGCCATATCATGCATAACATGCATCATATTTGATTGAGCATCATGTCATGCATATTGTGGTGTATCGTGTGTTGATTGTTTTTTCGGATTGTTCCTTCTCGATAGAGTTCCGAAAGCATTCGGAGTGTGAGGATTCGTTCGACTACGTTGGCTCATATTCTTCATGGACTCAATCTTCTTCCAAGTGGAATCTCAGGCAAGATGACACGTTTCCCTGGATGCTACTACTATCATTGACATGCTAGTTGTCTCGTTTTCTATCGCTATGTCTCACTACCTACCAGTTGTTTGTCAAGCCTCCCAGTATTGCCATGATAAGCCTCTAACCCCTTCACATCCCAGCAAACTTTTGTTTGGCCATGTTACCGCTTGCTCAGCCCTTTTTATAGCGTTTCTAGATGCATGTGCAAACGCTTCCATGTGACAACATGGACATTCTTTTGTTATCACAATATTATTGCTATTTAATTTAATGCACATATATACTTGGTAAAGGGTGGAAGGCTTGGCCTTTTGCTCGGTGTTTTGTTCCACTTTTACCGCCCCTAGTTACTTGTGTAGCGGTGTTATGTTCTATAATTGAGTGCTCCTAACATGCTAGGGGTTGTTATGGGGACCCCATTGATTTTCATTTTGGGATAAAACTTATCTGGCAAGGCCCAACATTTGTTTTACGATTTGCCAACCTAATAAAACTTGCATAGGGACTTTCCAGACCCCATGGATAATTAATCAACAAATCGGGCCAGTGTTCCTCATGAGTGATGGTCCACCTACCTAGCAGTCGGCGCTGCCACCTCACGGCAACTCGGGGCATTTTCAGGCTACCATCCACTTCGCATAGACGGATGATGCCCGTGGATAGAGTGTTGGAAATATGCCCTAGAGGCAATAATAAATTGATTATTATCATATTTCCTTGTTCATGATAATCGTTTATTATCCATGCTATAATTGTATTGATTGGAAACTCGGATACATGTGTGGATACATAGACAACACCATGTCCCTAGTATGCCTCTAACGGACTAGCTCGTTGATCAAAGATGGCTATGGTTTCCTAGTCATGGAAATGAGATGTCATTTGATAATGGGATCATATCATTAGAAGAATGATGTGATGGACAAGACCCAAACTATGAATGTAGCATATGATTGTGTCGGTTTATTGCTACTGTTTTCTGCATGTCAAGTATCTGTTCCAATGACCATGAGATCATGCAACTCACTGACACTGGAGGAGTGCCTTGTGTGTATCAAACGTCGCAATGTAACTGGGTGACTATAAAGGTGCTCTACAGGTATCTCCGAGGGTGTCTGTTGGGTAGGCATGGATGAAGACTGGGATTTGTTACTCCGTGTGACGGAGAGGTATCTCAGGGCCCACTCGGTAATACAACATCACAATAAGCCTTGCAAGCAATGTGACTAAGTGTTAGCCACAGGATCTTGTATTACGGAACGAGTAAAGAGACTTGTCGGTAATGAGGTTGAACTAGGTATACAGATACCGATGATCGAATCTCGGGCAAGTAACATACCGAAGAACAAAGGGAACAACATACGGGATTAACTGAATCCTTGACATAGAGGTTCGACCGATAAAGATCTTCGTAGAATATGTAGGAACCAATATGGGCATCTAGGTCCCGCTATTGGTTATTGACCATAGAGGTGTCTCGGTCATGTCTACATAGTTCTCGAACCCACAGGGTCTGCACACTTAAGGTTCGGCGATGTTTCGGTAGTATAGAGTTATGTATGTTGATGACCGAAGGTTGTTTGGATTCTCGGATGATATCCCAGAAGTCACGAGGAGCTCTGGAATATTCCGGAGGTAAATATTGATATATAGGAAGTCCTATTTTCGTCACCGGAAAAGTTCCGGGCTCATCGGTAGTGTACCGGGAGTGTCGGGAGGGCACCGTGGGACCATCGGGAGGGGTATTTCGACCCAAGAGGCTACATGGGCTATGGGTGAAGTAATACCAGACCTTAGTGGGCTGTCTTAAGTCCCATAGAAGGCACATGCGGCTAGGGAAGAAAACCCAAGGTGGAAAGAAGGCAAAAGTGGGAAAATAAGGAAGGAGTCCTAATCCTACTAGGAGTGGAGGAGGAGGACTCCTCCCTCCCACTTCGCCGGAACTAGATTTGGCTCCTTGGGAGCCAAGTCTCCTCCCTCCCCTCCTCCAATATATACTAGAGGTTTTGTGGCAGCCCTAACCCTAATTACCACATGCTTCCCTCTTCTTCCCCTAGATCTATTTCTCCTCTAGATTAGTTCTGTGGTGCTTAGGCGAAGCCCTCCAGGATTAGTTCACCACCACCGCCACCATGCCATTGTGCTGCCGGAGAAATCATCTACCTCTCCACTCCCTCTTGCTGGATCAACAAGGTAGAGATAATCATCGAGCTGTACGTGTGCTAAACGCGAAGGTGTCGTCCGTTCGGCGCTAGATCGAAAGGACCGTGATCAAGATTGCGAGATGATTCGTGATTAGATCGCGGGACGGATCGTGATGAGATCACAGGACGGATCATGATGGGATCACGGGACGTTCGGCAATTTGGATCGCGAAGACGTTCGACTACATCAACAGCGTTTCTTAACGCTTCCCTCTTACCGATCTACAAGGGTATGAGATCCACTCTCCCCCTCGTAGATGCTCATCACCATGGATAGATCTTGCGTGTGCGTAGGAAAAAATTTGTTTCCCATGCAACGTTCCCTAACAGTGGCATCATGAGCTAGGTCTATGTGTACATGAGATCTCGAGTAGAACACAAAGAGTTTGTGGGCGTTGATGCTTAGATTGCTTCCTCCCTTGGTCGTGTTTTGGTTCAGCGGTATTGTGGGATGAAGCGGCTCGGACCAACCTTACTCGTATGCTCATGAGAGATAGGTTCGTTGTAACTTCGTGTAACTTCGTTGCACAAAGATGGCTGGAGGGTGTCTGTTTCTCCTACTTTAGTTGGATCGGATTCGACAAAGGTGGTCCTTGAGAAGGTTGAAAAGCAACTTATGTATCACCGTTGTGGTTTTGTGTAGGTGAGAATTGTTCTTGCTAGATACCCATAGCAGCCACGTAAAACATGCAACAACAATTAGAGGACGTCTAACTTGTTTTTGCAGGGTATGTTGTGATGTGATATGGCCAATCACATGATGAGATATATGTGATGTATGAGATGATCATGTGTTGTATAGAATATCACAACTTGCATGTCGATGAGTACGGCAACCGGCAGGAGCCATAGGGTTGTCGTTAATTATTGTATGACCTGCGTGTCAATCATTAAGCGCTATGTAATGCTTTACTTTATCGCTAAACGGTAGCAATAATAGAAGAAGCATGGTGGGTGCGACAACCCCGATGGCGACACATTGATGGAGATCAAGTTCATGGAGATCATGGTGTCATGCCGGTGACGATGAAGATCATGCCAGTGCTTTCAAGATGGAGATCAAAATCACAAGTTCATGGCCATATCATGTCACTTATGATTTGCATGTGATGTTAATCCTTTTATGCACCTTGTTTTGCTTAGGACGACGGTAGCATTATAAGGTGATCCCTCACTTAAATTTCAAGATCAATTGTGTTCTCCCTGAGTGTGCACCATTGCGAAAGTTCATCGTGTCGAGACACCACGTGATGATTGGGTGTGATAGACTCTACATTCACATACAACGGGTGCAAGCCAGTGTTGCACATGAAGAACACTCGGGTTATAATTGACGAGCCTAGCATGTACAAACATGGCCTTGGAACACAAGAGACCGAAAGGTCGAACATGAGTCATATAGTAGATATGATCAACATGATGATGTTCACCATTGAAACCACCTCAACTCACGTGATGATCGGACTTGAGTTGGTGAATTTGGATCATGTATCACTCGAATGGCCGAAGGGATGTCAATTTGAGTGGGAGTTCTTAAGTAATATGATTAATTGAACTCATTATCATGAACATAGTCAGTAGTGTCTTTGCAATTTATGTTGTACATTACTAGCTCATGCTATAGCTCCCTTGATATTTTATATGTTCCTAGAGAAATAGAGTTGAAAGATGATGGTACAATATTGCGGACTGGGTCTGTGATCTGAGGATTGTCCTCGTTACTGCACAGAAGCCTTATGTCCTTAATGCACCGCTCGGTGCGCCACCCCCTCTAGCGTCATCTGTAGATGTTGTGAACATCTGATAGGCACGTTCCGATGACTACTTGATAGTTTAGTGTGTCATGGTTTATGGCTTAGAATTGAGGCTCCAAAACATTTTGAACATCCTAGAACATATAAGATGTTCGAAGAGCTGAAATTGGGATCTCAGGATCATGTCCGTGTTGTGAGATATGAGATCTCCAACAAGATTCTTTGCCTGCAAGATGAAGGAAAATAGCTCAATCGTTGAGCATGTTCTCAGATTGTCTGGGTGCTACAATCGCTTGAATCGAGTGGGAGTTGATCTTCCAGATAAGAAAGTGATTGATATAGTTTTCCAAGTCACAGTCACTAAGCTACTAGAGCTTCATGATGAACTATTAAATGCCAGGGATGGAAATTATGATACCTGAGCTGTTCGCGATGTTTGAGACCGCGAAGATAGAAATCAAGAAGGAGCATCAAGTCTTGATGGTTAGTAAAACCACTAGTTTCGAGAAGGGCAAAGGCAAGGAGGGAGACTTCATGGATGGAAAGTCAGTTGTTGCTCCAGTGAAGCAGCCCAACGTTGAACCCAAACCCGAGACTAAGTGCTTCTATTATGAGGAGAGCGGTCGCTGAAGCGGAACAACCCTAGATACATGGTAGATAAGAAGTCTGGCAAGCGTCGACAGAAGTATATTTGATATATGTGTTATTGATGTGTACCTTGCTAGTACTCCTAGTTGCACCTGGGTATTGGATACCGGTTCGGTTGCTAAATGTTAGTAACTCGAAATAAAAGCTACGGAATAAACGGAGACTAGCTAAGTGTGAGGTGACGATGTGTGTTTCAAATGTTTCCAAGGTTGATATGGTCAACATCGCACACTCTCTCTACCTTCGGGATTAGTGACAAACCTAAATAAATGTTATTTGGTGTTTGCGCTAAGCATGAACATGATTGGATTGTGTTTATTGCAACATGGTTATTCATTTAAGTTAGAGAATAATGGTTATTCTGTTTACATGAATAATACCTTGAATGTTCATGCACCCAGTGAGAATGGTTTGTTGAATCTTGATCGTAGTAATACACATGTTCATAACATTGATGCCAAAAGAGACAAAGTTAATAATGATACTACCACATACTAGTGGCACTCCCGCTAAATGTCATATTGGTATAAATCGCATGAAGAAACTCTATGTTGATGCATCTTTGGACTCATTCGGTTTCGAATTGGTTGAGACATGCGGACCATGCCTCTTGGGCAAGATGGCTACAGACCCCGTTTTCAGTATGATGGAGCGGGCTAGTAACTTATTGGATATCGTACATGTTGATGTATGCGATCCAATGAGTGTTGTAGCATGTAGTGGATATCGTTACTTTTCTTACCTTCACTGATGATTTGAGTATATATCAGTATATTTGCTTAATGAAACACAAGTCTGAAACATTTGAAAAGTTCAAACAAATTCAGAGTGAAGTTTAAAATCATCGTGACAAGAAGATAAAAATATCTACGATATGATCGTGGAGGTGAATGTTTGAGTTACAATTTTGGCATACAACTTTAGACAATGTGAAAGTTGTTTCACAACTCATGCCACCTGGAACACCATAGTGTGATGGTGTGTCCGAACATCATAGTCGTACTTTATTGAATATGGTGTGTACTATGATGTCTCTTATCGTTTTGTCAGTATCGTTTTGGGGTTATGCATTAGAGACAACTACATTCACTTTAAATAGGTCACCATCTAAATCCGTTGAGATGACATCATATGAATTATGGTTTGATAGAAACGTAAGCTGTCATTTCTTAATGTTTGGGGTTGCGACGCTAATGTGAAAAATGTTTTCACCTAATGAGCTCGAACCCAAAGCGGACAAATGCATCTTCATGGAATACCCTAAGAACAGTTGGGTATACCTTCTATCTCAGATCAGTGCAAAGTGTTTGTTGCTATAAACGGGTCCTTTCTCGAGAAAGAGTTTCTCTCGAAAGAATTGAGTGGGAGGAAGATAGAACTTGATGAGGTTGTTGAACCTTTGTTTCAACCAGAGAGTAGCGCAGCACAGAAAATTGTTTCTGTTGAGCCTACGTTAGTCGAAGAGGAAGTTGTTGACACATGAACACATCACCGTGTACCCTCGACACCGGGGGAGATGCATCGCAGCTCACGCCGAAGGAGGTCCGTTCGGCAGCGCGATATGCAAGACAGTCGGCGGACGCTTTTTGCAGACCCGAAACCCCGCACGCCCGGGAGGGACCACGTCAGGGAGTGTGGCGGCTATGGGCTGCCCTAGGTCGATTCGCTCGCCCCTAGAGCCTCGGGATTCGCAGCTCTCAAACGAAGAACAGCGAAGAACGAGAGAAAAAACGAAGAACGTAGATGAGAAAGTAGTATAAATTGATTTGTTCGACTTTGTGTTGTTCAATCGGCCATCACCTCCAACATATATAAGTGGTGGCTGGACTTCCCGTACAAGCAAATGATTCCTCTAGGTTTTCCTTACAAGAAAATTACATCAATTCACGTCGTAGAGTCCTAGTTCTAGTCCCACTCGGATTCAGCCCAAGTCTGGCCCAATCTTCTGTCTTGCTCCTTGCATGGGCCGTGGAATCTGCATATGACCTTCGATGGAGACGGTCCAAACATCAATCTTGTGTGCCTCAATGAGTCCAACAATCCATATGTTTATCAATTTCCAAAATAAATCCATCTTGAATACTCCACGAGGTCATCTTTAACTTTGAATCGGACTTGGTCACATAGCACACTAGACAGTCCGAGTGTTGTAGTGTCTCTGCAGTCCGCATACTATCTCAGATGATGATGGCTTTACAAGCAAAGTTGACCATTTCTATGTTACTAACAACTTTCATGATGAACACTTTTCCATTCGAGGTCATTTTGAACTTTCACTCGACCGGCATTTTCACTCGACCGGTACTTTTCACTCGGACAACAATTTTCACTCGGACGGCAATTGCACTCGGCCGGTACTTTCACTCGACCGGTACTTTTCACTAGGATGGAGATTTTCACTCGGACAGAAATTTCACTCGGACGGCAATTTCACTTGGCCAGACGGAAAACTTTGCACTCGACCAGACGGTAAACGTTTCACTCGGCCATACAACAAACTTTCACTCGGCAGTCCCGAGTGATACTCCAGGCTGATTTTGTTTTGCCTCTCTAGGTCGCATACGACCATAGATTGAGAAGAATTATATATAAAAATCCATATTCTCAACGACGCAAAAAAATTTCATGTTGTAAGTTTTTCCATCCGAGGACGTCTTGAGGGCCGAATGACTCGCGCGACCCATCAGACATGTGTCTGGTCTCCTGCGCCACATTTTGCTTTGTGGTAACGCTGCACTCTGGTCGCTCTAACTTTTGCATATGACCTCAGAGTCAGATGATTTATATATCAAAACCAATCAGCTCGACGAGACAAAGACAATCCATGTAGAACATTCCTTCATTCAAGGTTGTTCTGGAGGCGTAATCGACCAAAAAGCACTCGGAACATCTACATGACAATCCAAGTGTAATTTGGCCCTTGAAACGATGCCGAATGGTGATGGCCTAAACATCAAGGTTGTTTCACTCGGCAATATGAACTTTCTCATAGAAAAAACCCTTTTCGTTTGAGTCCATCTTTACCGCATTTTGCACTGTGCCAAAATCAGGTGTCAATAGAAGTTAATGATGGTGATCATGAAGCTTCGGATCAAGTTACTATCAAACCTCGTAGCTCGACAAGGACCCATACTGCTCCTAACTGGTACGGCAACCCTTTCTTGAAGGTCATGTTATTGGACAACAATGAACATACGAGCTATGGAGGAGCGATGATGGGCCCGGATTCCGACAAATGGTTAGAGGCCATGAAATCTGAGAAAGGATCCATGTATGAAAACCAAGTATAGACTTTGGTAGACTTGCTCGTTGGACGGCAGGTCGTTGAGTACAAATGGACCTTTAAGATGAAGACACACGTTGATGGTGAATATCACTATTTGTAAAGCTTGACTTGTCGCAAAGAAGTTTCTGCCAAGTTCAAGGAGTTGACTACGATGAGACCTTCTCACCCGTAGCGATGCTAAAAGTATGTTGAAATTATGTTAGCAGTTACTGCGTTTTTCAATTATGAAATTTGGCAGATGAATGTCAAAACATCGTTTCCTTCCTTGAGGAAAGGTTGTATGTGATACAACCAGAAGGTTTTGTCAGTCCTAAGGATGCTAAAAGGTGTGCAAGCTCCAGTGATACTTCTATGGACTGGAGCAAGCATCTCGGAGTTGGAATATACACTTTGATGAGGTGATCAAAGTTTTTGTGTCTATACAAAGTTTATGAGAAACTTGTATTTACAATAAAGTGAGTGGGAGCACTATAGAATTTTTGATAAGCATATGCGGTTGACATATTATTGATCGAAAATGATGTAAAATTTCTAAAAGCATAAACGGTTGTTTGAAAAAAGTTTTTCAAAGGAAGGCATGGATAAAGCTACCTAACTGTTGAGCATCAAGATCTATAGAGATAGATCAAGATGCTTGATGAGACTTTCAGTGAGTACATAGCTTGACAAGATTTTGAAAGAGTTCAAAATGGATCAGTCAGAGAAAGAGTTCTTGCCTGATTTGTAAGGTGTGAAGTTGAGTAAGACTCAAAGCTCGACCACGGTAGAAGAAAGAGAAAGGATGAAGGTCGTTCCCTATGCTTTAGCCATAGGCTCTATATAGTATGCCATGCTATGTATCGCACCTATGTGTGCCTTTCCATGAGTCCGTCATGGGGTACAAGAGTGATCCAGGAGTGGATCACTGGACATCGGTCAAGATTATCCTTAGTAACTAAAAGACTAAGGAAATGTTTCTCAATTATGGAGGTGATAAAGAGTTCGTCGTAAAGAGTTATGTCGATGCAAGCTTTAACACCAATCTGGATGACTCTTAGTGGCAATCCGGATATGTATAGTGGAGCAGCCATTTGGAGTAGCTCCAAGTGGACTGTGGTAGCAGTGTCTACAATATCACATAGAGATTTGCAAAGTAAACACGGATCTAAATATAGCAGACCCGTTGACTAAAAGACCTCTCCCACATGCAAAGCATGATCGAGCCCCAGAACTCATTGGGTGTTAGATTCATAACAATGAGAATCACATGGTGATGTGAACTAGATTATTGACTCTAGTGCAAGTGGGAGACTATTGGAAATATGCCCTAGAGGCAATAATAAATTGGTTATTATCATATTTCCTTGTTCATGATAATCGTTTATTATCCATGCTATAATTGTATTGATCGGAAACTTAGATACATGTGTGGATACATAGACAACACTATCGTGGATTAGTCACGGCAGATGTCCGGGTGACCGGACTTAGGTTCGGGGCGAAGACGCAACTATGTGGCGGCTTGAAGGGGTTGATCAGAATTGAGAGACACGGAGTTTACCCAGGTTCGGCCCCTCCGATGGAGGTAAAAGCCTACGTCCTGCTTGTCTAGTATTGATGATGAAGGAGATCTCTCGGTTACAAGGGTGTTGTTTGCTACCTCTAATCCCGAGAGCCTCTAATATATCTAAACTTGTGGACTTGTGAATCTGTCCCTCTTGGGGCGCCTTACCCCTCCTTATATAAGTGGACAGGGTAGGTTTATAAATAGAGTCCTACTAGGAGTAGGATTAGGACTAGTCTCTGTAGAATCCTATTCCGGGTCTTGTAACCTTCGGCAAGGAGTCTTTCTCTCTTTGAGCCTTCTCGCGTGAGCCGCCTGACGCCGGCTTACATGCCGGGTCTTGGGCCTGGTCATCCTGTGATCCGCCTGTCGGGTCATTAGAATGTCATGTCTTTTCCGGGTCTCCTGTGAGTCGCCAGGCCGGGTCATACCACGGGGTATATCCCCGACAAACACCATGTTCCTAGTATGCCTCTAATGGACTAGCTCGTTGATCAAAGATGGCTATGGTTTCCTAGTCATGGACATGAGATGTCATTTGATAACGGGATCACATCATTAGGAGAATGATGTGATGGACAAGACCCAAACTATGAACGTAGCATATGATCATGTCGGTTTATTGCTACTGTTTTCTGCATGTCAAGTACCTGTTGCTATGACCATGAGATCATGCAACTCACTGACACTGGAGGAGTGCCTTGTGTGTATCAAACGTTGCAACGTAACTGGGTGACTATAAAGGTGCTCTACAGGTATCTCCGAGGGTGTCTGTTGGGTTGGAATAGATCAAGACTAGGATTTGTTACTCCGTGTGACGGAGAGGTATCTCAGGGCCCACTCGGTAATACAACATCACAATAAGCCTTGCAAGCAATGTAACTAAGTGTTAGCCACGGGATCTTGTATTACGGAACGAGTAAAGAGACTTGCTAGTAACGAGGTTGAACTAGGTATACAGATACCGACGATCGAATCTCGGGCAAGTAACATACCGAAGAACAAAGGCAACAACATACGGGATTAACTGAATCCTTGACATAAAGGTTCGACCGATAAAGATCTTCGTAGAATATGTAGGAACCAATATAGGCATCCAGGTCCCTCTATTGGTTATTGACCATAGAGGTGTATCGGTCATGTCTACATAGTTCTCGAACCCGCAGGGTCTGCACACTTAAGGTTCGGTGACGTTTTGATAGTATAGAGTTATGTATGGTGATGACCGAAGGTTGTTCGGAGTCTCGAATGAGATCCTGGACGTCACGAGGAGCTCTGGAATGGTCTGAAGGTAAAGATTGATATATAGGAAGTCCAGTTTTGGTCACCGGAAAAGTTCCGGGCTCATCGGTAGTGTACCAGGAGTGACGGGAGGGTACCGGGGGACCATCAGGAGGGGTATTTCGACCCAAGAGGCTACATGGGCTGTGGGAGAAGGAATACCAGCCCTTAGTGGGCTGTCTGAAGTCCCACAGAAGTCCCATGCCTCTAGGGAAGAAAACCCAAGGTGGCAAGAAGGCAAAAGTGGGAAAATAAGGAAGGAGTCCTAATCCTACTAGGAGTGGAGGAGGAGGACTCCTCCCTCCCACTTCGGCCAAACCAGATTTGGCTCCTTGGGAGACATGTCTCCTCCCTCCCCTTCTCCTATATATACTAGAGGTTTTGAGGGCATCCCTAACCCTAATTGCCATGTGTTGCCCTCTTCTTCCTCTAGATCTGTTTCTCCTCTAGATTAGCTCTGTGGTGCTTAGGCGAAGCCCTGCAGGATTAGTTCACCACCACTGCCACCACACCATTGTGCTGTTGGAGAACTCATCTACTTATCCTCTCCCTCTTGCTGGATCAAGAAGGCAGAGATCGTCATCAAGTTATACGTCTGGTGAACGCTGAGGTGTCGTCCGTTCGGCACTATATCGGAAGGACCGTGACCAAGATCACGAGACGATTCATGAGTAGATCGTAGGACGGATCGTGATGAGATCGCGATGCGGATCGTGATTGGATTGCAGGACGGATCATGATGGGATCACGGGACGCTCGGTGATTTGGATCACGAAGACGTTTGACTACATCAACCGTGTTTCTTAACGCTTCCCGCTTAGCGATCTACAAGGGTATGTAGATCCACTCTCCCTCTCATAGATGCTCATCACCATGGATAGATCTTGCATGTGCGTAGGAAACTTTTTGTTTCCCATGCAACATTTCTCAACATAGAGAGCGCGTGGCTCTATATGCGGATCTGGCTCATCGGGAGGCCTTGCTAGATTTGTTTCTACCTTTCTCGAACGTCTTGCGTGTGGGACTTCGACGACACTTCGGGCTATCTCGAAGTTGAGATTTTCCATTGGGATTCCGCAAATACTACAGGTGATTCCGTGGTTGAGGAATTCCAATGCAGCGCGTGGTTAATTTGTGATGGATGAGTTGGAGCACCCCTGTAGGGTTAAATCTTTAGGAAAGTCGTGCCCATGGTTATGTGGCAACTTGGAAACTTTTGTTTAACACCCGATCATAGCAAACTTGAAGTAAACTCTAAAAAAATACACCTACTATGTGCATAACCATGATTGTCTCTTCTCGTGAGTCGTTATCCGAGAGAGAACATGGTCGGGTTATGTTTGACGTAAGTAGGTGTTTAGGATCAGTTAGTGATCATTACTAGTTCACGTCCGTTATTCGTACACCGCCATACTTTACTTTCTGTATTCGTAAGTTAGACATTCAAATAAATGCTTAGTCGCTTGCTGCAGGCTCACCACTTAACCATACCTCGCCCATTAAGCTTTGCTAGTCTTGATACCCTTGGAAATGAGATTGTTGAGTCCCTGTGGCTCACAGATTACTACAACAACAGTTGCAGGTATAGGTAATGCGATGATTTGAAGTGAGCGTGATGCTTCTTTGATTTGGAGTTCTTCTTATTATTATTCATTGATCTAGGATGGGTTCCAGGCGGCATCCTAGGATAGCAAGGATGGATGTCATTTTATCGTTTTATTTCGTCCATAGTCGGACCCTGCTCTTTTGTATGATGTTTGAATATGTTGTTCTATTGATTTGATCTTGATGTAGCTTGTGGCGAGTGTAAGCCAATCCCATATACTCATCCCTTCTATACATGTACTTGTAATGATATCCATTCTTGCGAAATGACGAGATGCGCTTCTATCCCTATCGAGGCCCTCGTGCTGAAATAAGGATAGGATGGCATCTTGGGCGTGACACGCTTGTGCGGTCCCCCCACCAGAACCAAAAGCAGAAAGTTGGCCCTAACCCCCCAACAAACCATGTACCGACAGGAAAAGCCAGAAAACGCAGCAGATATTGCCCACACACACTCAATGCCCCCACATAGGTTTGCCTGCACGTGCCAACCTATTTCCTTGAATCTTGGGATTTCTCCACAATCTCCTTTTGCCAATCCTATCATTGAACATTTCCTGAAATATACTTGGTGGAAACATTAGTTCAATGACTTATATGTTGTTATTAATTACCAAAACCACCAAGGGAGCAAATGTGCTTTCAATCTCCCCCTTTTTGGTAATTGATGACAACATATAGATCAAAGCTTTGACATATGATAAATTCAATGAATATAATCGTCGTTTTGAGAGGTATGTGATAAGCAAGAGCTCCCCCTAAATTTGTGCATTATTTTGAATTTGCGTTTGAATGCATATGCACAATCGATTAGGTATGTGGGGCACTTCTTCCATGTCACATACAACTTGGTGGTGTGCGAGAATAATTTAGAATGAATAACATGGCACAACACACACAAGCAAAGGTGAATGATCATCTCATCAGCATTAAGATGATAGGAAATAGTTGCATCACACATAACATAACATAGTAGCATAACACAAACACAAAAGTATCTCACATCACACCAAAAGAACCAAATGTTTTTTGAAAAGCAATAAAAACCAAAACGCTCTCTCGCTCAAAGACTAAAGATCTATATACACTTCTCCTTTGGCAATAAGTTACCAAAAAGTTCAAAGGCATACATCTAAGCATTCTTGGGCATATCTCCTCCGGTTGTTGATGAAGGAGTCGAGATGACAGCATCAGCGAAGATCTCTACAGATGTCATGGATGGAGATGGAGTGGTCACTGATGGAGCTGAAGTTGATGGAGTTGATAGAGTTGATGGAGCTGGCATAATGGCTGATCTGGCCTGAGTGGTGAACGAGTGCCTGGCCTGAGAGGTGATTCCTCCTCCTCCTCATCATCATCATCATCGTCATCATCTGAAGTAGAAGAGACCCGAGGGATTTGCACGGAGTCAACTTCCTTTTGAAGCTCTGTGATGGTCCTCGTCAGCTTGTCCACCTTGTTTGTAAGGGTCTTGATTCTGGTCTCAAATATCCTGACAAGACTATTCTGGTTGTCCAGAATCCCCTTAATGTATTTCCGCATGCCCTGAACAGATGATATCAGTAGATCCATTTGCTCGTTCCTAGATCTAGGGACCTGAGCACTAGTGGCTCTCACTGCGTATGCTTCCTCCTGAGCTGCAGCTGAAGTGGGATGATCAGCATCCATCACCACAACATTGTCCTTGAGATCTGGCTGTAGGGGCAAATGTGGGTGATCTAGGGCAAATATGTGCTTCTCCAGTCTTGAGTTAATGAGCTCTGGATGTAGGGTGCATAATATCATGAGCGCTTCTGGTCAGCAGCAACCCTCTTGATTGTCTCAACAATCAGATCCATGACTCTGATCCTGGTGTGACTGTCAAGGTGGCTCAACATGTTGATGGAGTGGCCTCGGATCATCTTGTCATCTCCTGACTTGGGCATCAAGGTGTGCCTCGGTATGGTGTTCATCGTGCGGTGGCCAGCCTGGAGGAAATAGATGGATCCTAGCCTATGAGACTTCAGATTTGCATCAGGGATCTCCTTATACATCTTAGCCATAGCATTGTGACTAGCCTTGGATTCTGAGTATACATCCAAGTCACCATCCTGTGCTTTAGGAACTCCTAGGATATCAGCCCATTCCTCAACAGTTGATTCATATCTCGCACCTTTAGTCATCCACGCAATTCTACCATCTCTGTAGAAGTGTGCAGTGGAGTAGAATTACATGATCATTTCGTCGTTCCACGTTGTGAATTCTCTGCCAACGAACTCATCTAGACCTATGTAGTGCAAGTTGTCCTGGACACTTGGAAAGTAGTCCTCATTTTTCTTTGATGAACTTCCAATCAACGTAACACATATCACTGACAGCTGGACTCTTGTCAAAGAGCACAGTCTCATAGAAGTCCTGCTGCTCCTTGGTATAGAACCTGTAGTCCACAGTTGTTTTCTTCCTCTGGGCATATGGATCTATAGATCTCCATGCCCTCAATCCAGAATCCTTCCTTTTCGTCATGTCCTCAACTAGTGGGTAACTGGCATTGTCTACTGGAAGGTGTGGTCTGAGCTTTATCAGTGTTGTCATGTCATCCACATCATCAACTCTGGAAGCAGATCCTTTGTTCTTTTTAGAAGCTAGAATCTGCCTAGTGGTCCTCTTAGGCTTCTTAGCAGCCTTCTTGGATGTGCTGGTCTTAGGCATAGCATCTGACATAAGCTTCTTTGCCTTCTCCTTGGGAGGTGCCTTTGTAGCTGGCTCAACCTCCTCTTCCTCAGCAGCATCAGCATCCTCTGGATCTTCATACATAGAAGTGGGTCTGCCAGTCACATGAATGATCCTCTTTCTGGACTTCTTCTCCCCTGCCTTCTTAGGCATAGCCCTCTTGGGGACCTCAACATACATTGTTACTCTAGCAGTCTCATGAGTCTTGAAGGTAGAAGCAGGAGCATATATCTTGCTGACAACTCTTCGAGAGGAAGTAGCTTCAGTTGTAGCTTTCTTGGAAGCCTTCCCTTGCTTGTTAACAAGAATCTCCTCAGGTACAAAGTCTAAATCCTCTTCATCTGAGTTCAGTCTCTTCCTGGTTTTGGTGGCAGCCTTGGGCAACCCAGGAGAGATGGGGGTGCCTGGGTCTGAGAAAGAACTGGCTTCTGGGCTTGTTCCAAAACTTATATCAACTCCCTGCTCTAGCACATTCTGACTATCCTCTGAGCCTGACATACTGACCTTGTGAATAGAGTGAAGATGAGCAGAAGTAGATGAGTTATCACAAAATGAGGCTGGTTTTTGAAAATTGAGCAATGAGTTTTCAAAAGTTTTGCAATCTGTCAAATACATATTGGTGCAGCCGAAAAGAATTTTTTGGTGAGACCGAGACTGACTGACTCGTTAACAGGAACTTGGCAGCCTTTTCGGTAGGACTGAAAAGAGATACTCGGTTCCACCGAGTTAGTTCTCGCCCTCACAGAAAAGCATATCGGTGAGACCAATATTTCCGTTTTGGTTCCACCGAGATATATCGGGCGGATGGCAAAACCCTAGAAAATCCATCTAACTCGCGATTTTGCGGTTTTGAGTGGATGAATATCTAAGCAGAGGGTTAAAAGATGATAATCTAGAATCTAATGCGCAAGAATCAGATGGGGAGCGCACTAGAGATGGAATCCGTACCCTAGCTTAGCGTGGATCCTCTACGGCGGCGACGTTGGTGTAGATTACGTCAACGGTGGCAATTCCCAACGGCAGAGAGGCATAGGAGAACAAGGGCGATGACCAGGGGTCTCGAGGCGGCAGCTTAGGGTTCTGAGGCGCGACGTTGAAGATTGAATTTCAAAGCGTCGGGGTCCACAGCATATATACCCTTCACTGTCGGTGATACCGATTTTATGTTTTTGGTGTCACCGAGTTCCACAACTGTCAGCTGACAGGGAAACTTGGTGTAACCGAGAATATGAAATCGGTGTTACCGATATTGAAAACCAGATCAACCCTAGGCAATCGGTGAGACCGAGTTTTTGGGATTGGTTCCACCGAATTGCACTTGGGAGGTTTTAATGGTCAGTCCTTGTCGATACGGAACTCCGAGTGCTCCTCACACAGAGGGATCGAAAAGTACTTGTTCAAATTTTGTGATACAGCATGAATGGAATATGAGGTGAGAAAGCATAGATAGCTAAAGAGTGGTCCTAGGCATTCTTGTCCATCCAATTGGCAAAAGATAAATCAAAAGCCAAATAGCAACAATTGGATGTCCTCGAATGAGAAAATAAATGCAGACCAACATGCTCACACAATAAGATGTCAAAAGAAATCATGATAAACATGCACAAACACTCTAGCATCTAACAAGCACTTGGGCGATGATGAAGTCATCTATATATGAGTATTTGACTTAGGAGCCAAGTAAGAGTACTTCATCATAGATCATACTCATCGTTTAAACACACGTGGGGGTACCACTTTTTCATAAAGCATTTAATGTTGTCACATACTAAGAGCTGCTTTGACTCAAGTCTTAGAGTATAGCTCCCCCTTAATGTGACATCCCGCCATAAGAGGGATAAACTAACCTTGGGTTTTGTCTATGAAGACTTCATGTTGGTGAGGTAGTTGCGGATACTCAATGTTGATGAAGATCACCAAGAGTTGGGAGCATCCTTGTTGTTTCCTTACTCTTCTCACCTACATGGGTTAGTCCCAACATACAAGAGACAAATACAAGGATATCTATGGACATGGAGTGCAAATCATAGGTTATGATGTCCATTGATTAGTGGTTACCTTGTCCCTTGCTTAACTTTGAGGGAATGTGTGACTCCTTGAACTATTTCATAGAGTTGATGTTGAGTGCAAAAACTTCTTGCCAATAAAGAATGTGAGTGAATTTCATTGGCGGAGTCACCCCTCAAGAACCTTCTAATTCTTCTTCTTGGGAACCCACATCAAGTTGATGGGGATCCTTGGTGTTGAAGTGGCCTTTGTAGTAGTTGAGCTTGAAGTATCCTTGGGAACCCACTCCACCAAAGCTAGGGGTTCATCTTCATATGAGTCAATGTCCTCTTGAAGCTTGTTCTTGCCCTTGAGCTTGTGGTCTTGTGGTGGAAGGTAATCTTGAGTATTTGTCCCCTTGGGAAGAGCATTTTCATACTTCTCCTTTTGAGGAACAAACTTGGGCTTGGGATATTGACCTTCTTCCCACTCAACTCCATTAGCGTTGAAGTAGCCAACACCATGATTCTTCCGATATCCTCCGTGCTTGCGTACAATTTCCTCAAATTGCTTACATCCGGCAAGACTCTTGTAGATACCTTTTTCTATAATTCCTTTCAATAAAGCATTTTCTTGCTCAAGTGTAACTTGGCTAAGAGAATCATCATTAGTGGAATCAATAGCACTACTAGAAGAAACATCATTGGGTTTAGCATTTTTATTGTTGCTACTAGATGAAGAACCTTTCTTGCCTTTGTTACTAGATTGCTTAGTTTTAACTTCAAGCATAAAAGTAGACAAGATTAGTCGTTTGGCTAGATAAGATGAAGTCTTCTTTCGGAGATCGTCATTGATAGCTTTGAGAAACTCATGCTCTTGCTCCAAGTTGAGCTTCTCGAAGCGTAGCTTCTCATGAGTTCTCACAAGCTCTCTATGATCTTTGAGAGTAGATTCATGAGCTAACTTAAGAGTGTTTAGTTCTTTAGTTAGTTGATCTATTTTCATCTTATCATCATCAAATGACTCATCTTGGCTAGCATGAGAATTATCAAGTTCATTTTGATCAACATCACTAGTTTTAGCACAAAGCAAGTCATCATCACAAAGCAAATCATCTTCATCACTATAAAAATCAAGATACTCGGGGTGTGATACCTTGGGGCCTTTAGCCATGAAGCAACTTCCACTCCCTTCGTTTGGTGAATCAAATAGATCGTAGGAGTTGGTAGTCACTAGAGCAATTCCGGCAACACCATCATCTTGACTATGATCAGAGTCGGAGTGATAGCTTCTCTCGGAGTTGTTGTCAGAATCGCAGCCAGAAACCCATTCACCAACATGAGCTTGATGTTTTCTTCTTGTGTAGCTCTTGGTGTACTTATCCTTCTTCTCCGAATCTCTACTTCTCCTTCAGTGTCCTCGTTCATAACGATCATCTCTACTCCTTCTCTCTCTTTGTGGTGACTCATTTCTTGAGCTTCGTCTTCGAGGTGACTCTTCTCTTCTTTTGTAGGGAACCGTGCAGTCATTTGAGTAGTGTCCGGGCTTCCCACAATTGTAACAATTGCGTTCACGACTTGATGAACACTTCTCTTCATATCTTGAGTTGGAGTTTCTTTCTTTGCTTCTATTCTTGTAGAACTTGTTGAATTTCTTGACCATGAGTCTTATCTCTTCATTGGTGACAAGGTTGTTGCTTAAAGTTGCGGGAGCATCACTTTTGGCTTTATAAGCACCGCTAGACTTGTGATGAAGTTCTTCCTTATCTTTGAGTGTCATCTCATGAGCAACAATCCTTCCAATGACTTCCGTAGGCTTGAGATCTTTGGAGTTTGGCATCATTTGGATTAATGTGCACACGGTGTCGTATCTCTCATCCAAAGCTCTAAGTATCTTCTTGATGATGAATTTGTTGGTCATTTCTTTGCTTCCTAAGCTGGCAATCTCATTTGTGATGAGAGCTAGCCTAGAGTACATCTCTGTGACTCCTTCCACATCCTTCATCTTGAACTTGTCAAGCTGACCTTGAAGAACATCTAACTTGGATTCTCTCATGGACTCGGCTCCTTCGTGCATATCAACCAAAGTATCCCAAATCTCTTTTGCATTCTCAAGACGGCTGATTTTGTTGAATTCTTCGGGGCATAAGCAGTTGAAGAGAATGTCGCATGCTTGAGCATTGAATTGCAACATCTTCAATTCATCCGCGGTCGCTTCACAATCCAGTTCCCGTCCATCCATAAAGAATTCACCTTGCAAGCCAACACGAACAACAGCCCAAACGGCGGGGTTATGACCAAGAATATGCATTTTCATTTTGTGCTTCCAACTAGCAAAATTAGTGCCATCAGAGTACGGACCTCTACGGTGATGACTTCCCTCACTAGACGCCATACTTCTCCTAGGTTGTGAGACCTAAGCAATGGAGACCAAAGCTCTGATACCACTTGTAGGACCAAAAGTAGTCTAGAGGGGGGATTAGACTACTTGACCAAATAAAAGTTTTGCTTGTACCAATTTTTAGGGTTTACAGTTTTTAGCATTTCATGGCAAGTCAAGTACACCCTACACATGCAAGTCTAAGAGTATATAGCAGCGGAAAGTAACAACAAGCATGTATAGAAGGAATAGGGTAGGAAGATCAAACGCAATTGTATACACGATGACTTTTCCCGTGGTTCCGATAGGTGGCGCTATCGTACATCCACGTTTACGGAGTCTTCAACCCACGGAGGGTAACGGTCGCGAGAGTCCACGGAGGGCTCCACCCAAAAGGGTCCACGAAGTAGCAACCTTAACTATTCCATAAGACTTCCGTCCACGAAGGACTAGCCTCACTATGGGTAGATCTTCATGAAGTAGGCGATCTCCTTGCCCTTACAAACTTCTTAGTTCACTCCACAACACGAAGTAGGAGGCTCCCAAGCAACACCTAACCAATCTAGGAGGCACCACCCTCCAAAAGGTAATAGGCTCGGTAATGACGATGAACTCCTTGCTCTTGTGCTTCAAGATGATAGACTCCTCATCACCCAATCACTCTCTCACAGATTTGGCATGGTGGAAGAGATGGGATTGGTGGAAAGATACTCTGGGAGGCTAGAGATCAAGATCCATATGATTGGAGTGTAAGATCTTGACCTCAACACAAGGGTAGGTGGTTCTCTCTCAGAAAATCTGATAGGATAGGTATGGAATAGTTCTGAGTGCTTCTCTTTCGAGTAGGTGGTGGTGAAGGGGTATATATAGGCATCCCCAAAAATCCAACTGTTACACACAAAATGACCAACTCGGTGACACCGATGTGTTAATCTTGATGGTACCGAAGTGATCAAAAGGTGGCAACTTTTGAATCTTGGTAAAGCCAATATAGGAAACTCGGTTGCATCGATAAGGTGACCAACGGTCAGATTTCCAATCTCGGTGACGCCGATCCAACATTCACGGTGGGACCGAAAATGTGAATTTGCGTAACAGAAAGTTGGCAACCTAAACCCGGTGGCACCAGTATAGAATCGGTTGCACCGAAGTGGCTAGGGTTTGGCAGAGTCTCTCTAGGTTCTGGAATCGGTGGCACCGGTATGGCAAAGTTGGTTGCACCGATTTTGAGTGGTAGGTATAGAACAGACTTTGGTGGGAGAGTTTGTGGATGTTTTTGGCGACTATCACTTGTGCACATTTGAACATATTGTTCACCAACAAAACTTTACCCCCTTTTAATAGTATTGGCTTGAAGCTTGGCCAACCTATTTCCTTGCTTGAATACAACCTATTTACCAACATCAAAGTGATTCCTCACAAATATAAAATGTAGAGTCCTCTTGCTTGAAGCTTGGCCAACCTATTTCCTTGAATCTTGGGGTTTCTCCACAATCTCCTTTTTCCAATCCTATCATTGAACATTTCCTGAAATATACTTGGTGGAAACATTAGTTCAATGACTTATATGTTGTTATTAATTACGAAAACCACCAAGGGAGCAAATGTGCTTTCTGTGATCGAGTTTGTGAGGGTTTTGGAAGTCTGCACTAAAGACTTACCACGAGTGTTGGACGAGGTCTATGTGACCTTAGCTCAAGGAGAATACGGTAAGGACTGTGTGTCCTGGGACTGTGTGTACTTTGGTTTAAATACCAAGCCGCTCCAAACCAGATGTACAAGTGTCACAGCAGTTAGAACTAGGCCATCAAACCATTGTCTTCACCAAGCTCTTGGTTCCATTTCCTCAACTCTCTCATTTACTTGAATACTTGTTGATGAAATTGATCGTTCCTGTTTGAAGACATTGACTGAAGACTCTCTCAATTTCCTAATCTCAAATTCTGCAGTCGCCTTGTTCTTCACCTGCTTATTCTATACCACGCTACCTGTAATCGGTGCATGTTATTTTTCATCATGGTGACTATGCTACTGCTATGTTTCCCATGCACTTGAGTACTTATTCCGTTGCAAGTTGTTCGTCACTTAGCAAATTCCTCAATGAGTAATTCCTCAGGGACGAATTTATAAAAATCGCCTATTCCCCCCCCCCCCACCGCCACCCCCACACCTACCCTCTAGTCGATATAACGCACTTCCAAAACTCTTTCATTCAACTGAGGTATCCAATTTTGAATTTGGTTTTTTATTTCGACCAAGCCAACAATTTGAAATCGATCAGCAACAATGGGCCTATAAAAACATATCAATCGTGTGCATCCTCCCACCACCTAGGAAAAATAAGCGACGCCATGTGATAATGTAGCATCAATATAGTAAATGCAACCACCAACACAAAAAAATCCCCGCATAAATATAAGTTGGTTAGTGGATAACACATAATTACACCACGAAAGGCCCACCAAATCACTACATCCTCTATTCCTAAATAGATACAACCCACTACCTAATTTTCCTAGCCATGCAACCATGACACATAAGCAAGTATGCATGCAAAACATAAATAACATTTTTTGCATTACTCTACGCATGCAATGGTGCCACATCATCAATTCATGCATATTAGTCATAAGAGGTGTTTTCCATTAGAGTTCATCCTCCATATTTTGTTAGAAATTACATTTTTTCAACTCTAATTTTCACTCTCTATTTATACTTTTTGTATTTTGTTATTTTTAAGCTTACATTTGCTTTCCATTAGTTTTAGATTTTTTATAGAAACTATTTATTCTTTTTTAGCAATGTTCCCGCAGCAACGTGCGGGGCATCATCTAGTTATAAATAAAAATGAACATAAATAACACTTTTTGCATTACTCTACGCATGCAATGGTGTCAAATCATCAATTCATGCATATTAGTCATAAGAGGTGTTTTTCATTAGAGTTCATCCTCCATATTTTGTTAGAAATTACATTTTTAACTCTAATTTTCACTCTCTATTTATACTTTTTGTATTTTATTCTTTTTAAGCTTACATTTGCTTTCCATTAGTTTTAGATTTTTTATAGCAACTATTTCTTCTTTTTTAGCAATGTTCCCGCAGCAACGCGCGGGGCATCATCTAGTTATAAATAAAAATGAAACACATTATACCATCTTCCTCAC
Organism: Hordeum marinum; assembly: GCA_022496015.1. Lineage (NCBI taxonomy): Eukaryota > Viridiplantae > Streptophyta > Magnoliopsida > Poales > Poaceae > Hordeum > Hordeum marinum. Next base: position 63,880 of record JAAAWK010000103.1, read on the forward strand.
CCGCCAAACTAAATATTCCATTAGTTCTAAAATATAAGGGGTATTAGTTTTTTGAAAAGTAAAACTTCTTTAACTTTGACCAAGTTCACAGCAAAAAATATGGACATCCACAATATTAAACAAAATAAGTATGAAAATTCATTTCATAACAAATCTACAAATACCAATTAGATATTATGAATTTCGATATATTTTTCTACAAATTTGATCAAATTTAAAAGGTTTGACTTTTCGAAAAAGTAATACACTTTATATTTTTCAATAGAGTGGTTATTTTTCTAATAAACCCAACAACATCAACGACGTGGCAAAGCATGTCCAATCCTTTTAATTTAGATGACATGGAAAAAAGGGCTGACGACTACTATGGAGAGGTACTAGTATTCTAATAACAACTTTGACACCACATTGCCTATGTGAGTAATCTAATTAGATTACCCTACCCGTAGCCACCGTCACACCCATGTGGGTGGGTATTGACGCTGCTACAAAGCGCCCACACACTCTGTGGGGCATTCCAGCGGCCGGCCAATTTGGGTAGGGATGCACGTGCGGTCCCCCCATCAGAACCAAAAGTAGAAAGTTGGCCCCAACCCCCCAACAAACCACGTCCCGGCAGGAGAAGCCAGAAAACGCAATAGAAATTGCCCACACACGCTCGATGACCCCACACAGGTTTGCCTACATGTGCCACCTTGGCCCCTTCCTCCCCTCCACCACCTGTTCTTTTGTGAAAAAATGAGCATATAACACATGCAAAAAGAGAGAGAACAAAGCCAAACCAGACAGCGTGGTTCTACAACTCTTTGTTGCCTATCAGGCTGCAAAAATCAAAAGAAAAGACCAGGTAAGAAAAGAGGGATCCAAAGACTCTTGTTGTTGATGTGCAATATTCCGCCATATATATGTCACACTCCATGGTATAGTTGCAGAAATCTCCCTTGTACCCCATGATCTACTTGCAACTTCCCTGGGACGCCATTGGATCATTTTCTATTTCCTTGTTCTTTTTCCCTATGCCTGATATGTGTGGTTGATTTCGAGATATTTTAGTGACTACCGTCTGGCTTCTGTATAGTAGGCAACAAAAAAACAATTATTTGGTCAGATCATTGTAAAAAATAGTATTATTAGTTTGCCAGTGTGGAAAAATATATGCAGGCAACCTTGCAGCACCTTGAAAAAATAATTCCTGAAGAGCCCTGAAGTAAAACTTATGTAAAAATATACAAATGAAAAACAACTAGATGCTCGGAACCTTGTAGCAAAATGTGTTGTCGAAAAAAAAATTGAGCGAAACTAGTAGCTCAAAAACACTGGTGAATGACCAGAGATATAATTGCTAGTAGCTTCAGGAAAACAAGACTTACAATTAGTCATTGCTTGGTTTGTAGGGCATTTGTTTGATTTCAGAAAAATCCAAAAATATAAAATAAGAGCGACTTGAAAAAAAAGGCACTTGAGAACTTCAAAAAAGTTGAAAGAATCTATAGTTGTTGAGTTTTATGGTGTCTTCCTGAATATCTTGATTTATTTTTGGACTTGCAAAGTATACACAAAAGCCTGAAAAATAATAAGTCGCCCAATTGACTTGCGAGAAAAATATGCCCCCCCCATTTTTTGGTTTCAATACAGATGGTTTTTATTTTCCCGAATGCTTTTCTTAATGGATATGATGAAGATGTTGAAGCCCCACTATGTTGCACGCAAGACCCACATGTGGGTTTGCCAACATCGATTGAGGGTGTGGGCGAGTCGCCGGATTTGGTTGATGGCACCCCTATGCCTGGAAATGTGGAAGTGAAAGTTCATGCTACACCGGCCGCCATGTCTGCATCAACAAGGGCTGAGCATATCACCCCTGCTACAATAACTCGTGGGAGTGAAAGTTCATGCTACACCGGTCATCGTGTGTGATGTGGCAAATGTTGAGCATATCACCCCTACTTCACTAACTCGTGGTACTACAGCTGCAGTGACTCAACCTAGCGGGACAATGCAAAATGGAGGTGGTACAAGGGAGTTGTCAGACTTCAATGCAAGTGATGACACTGAAGTTTGGTCTAGCCCTCTAGAACCCTTTGTTGGCATGGAGTTTGACTCGTTGACCGGTGCTAAGGCTCACTACAATGCTTATGCTCCAGCCTTGGTTTCTCAGTTAAATCCAAGTATCCAACACGTCTAGGCAGTCTGCTTACACTGGTGTTCTTGAGAAACAGATTTTTTATCTAGATTGGGCGACTTAGTATAATGGGTTTGCCAAGAACCCTCGCCAGCCCCACTCATGGTGTTGCGAGTTTTTATTGGAGGGATGCTTGGCGACTATGGGCACATGGACGGGCGGCTATAGGGAGAAGGGGAAGGCGACTTACTTCACCTCCTGGTTGGTTCCCCCTATTGTTTCTTGGACGAGTGAGGCAACTCCATGTTTTTTCTTAGGCGACTCATTTTTGTGTGGGATTTTGGATTGGGCAACTTAGTATATTGGATTTCTTGAGAACCCCCACCCCCACTCCCTGTGGTTGATGACTATATGGTTGTGTGGTAGGTGACTATGTGTTGTTAATTTAGGGGTATGTGGACAACTTTAGTGTGCGGTTTTTAGTTGAGAGGGATACTTGGCGACTATAGGCACATGGACGGGTGACACTAGGGAGAGGGGTAAGGTGACTTAGTTCACCTCCTAGCTGGTTTTCAGACGGGTGACATGACTCCATGTTTTTTCCTAGGTGACTCATTTGTGTGTGGGATTTTGGATTGGGTCAATTAGTATATTGGATTTTCCGAGAACCACACCGCTTCCATCCCTCATGGTGCGACGATTTTGTGGTCGGTTGGTAGGCAACTCTGTGCCATTACCTTAAGGGTGTGTGGGCGACTTTGGTGTGTGAGGTTTTTTTACTAGTGAGGGATACTTGGCTAACTATGGGCATATACGCGGGAAATTATGCGAAGAAAAAGGAAAGCGACTTAGTTCACCTCCCGGTTTGTCCCCCCCCCCCTAGATTGTTTTTGGACAGATGAGGTGACTAAATGTTTTTTATTAGGCAACTAGTTTGTGTGCCGGATTTTGTACTAGGCAACTCAGTATATTGGGTTCGCCGAGAACCCCCACCGTCCTACCCCTAGGGACGAGTTAGCTTGTTGAGATGCTCTAGATTCCCACATTGGTCATTGGGTGCAACCACTATATATCGTCTAGTAAGCGGCTTCCATCCAAGGACTTGACTTTGTGTGTGAGCAACTTTGGCATGTTAAGCCTAGTCGCGTGGGTGGCTGTGGTAAGGGGTAGGTGACTTAATTTCCCCCCATTTAGCTGACTTTGTGGCACGTCATGGAACTCGATGACTTTGTCATGTGAAGCTTGGTCGGTTAGGCACTCGGCAGGCCCACGAAGCGAGCGACTACGGTCGGGGGTAGGTGGCTTAGTTTGATACCATTTAGCCTACTTTATGGGTGTGTCGAGGCGACTATGAGGTGTGGCCTAGGCGACTATGTTGTTTTCACTGGACTTGGGCGACTTAGCTTGTAGGGATGTTGTAGATTCCCCCTGTTGGGTGCGGCGAATGTATGTTGTGGTAGGGGGTAGGCGACTTAGTTTCTCGGTTTACTCGACTTTGTGGGCGCATTGAGGCGACTACGTGTTGGGCTTAAGCGACTTTGTTGCTTTCACTATGCTTGGCGAGTTATCTTATTAGGATGCTCTAGATTTCCACGTCGGATGTGGCGACGATGTATCAGCTGGTAAGCGGCTCCCGTCAAAATGACTTCACTTGGTGTGTGAGCGACTTTGTGATGTGAAGCCTGGTCTATGGTAAGAGGTAGGTGACTTAGTTCCCCGCTTAGCTAGCTTTGCGGGCACGTCGAGGAAACTACGTGTTGGGGCTTAGGTGACTTTGTTGCTTTCAATGTGCTTGGGTGAGTTAACTTGTTGGGATGCTCTAGATTCCCACATTGGGTACGACGACTATGTATCGGCCGGTAAGCGACTCCCGTCCAATGACTTTACTTGGTGTGTGAGCGACTTTGGCATGTGAATCCCAGGTGCGGGCGGCTGTGGTAAGGAGTAGGCAACTTAGTTTCCCCCGGACTACGGGCGGCTGTGATAGGAGGTAGGCGACTTAGTTTCCCCCATTTAGCCGACTTTGTGGGCGCGTCATGGAAACTACGTGTTGGGACTCACGCGACTTTGTTGATGTCACTAGGCTTGGCGAGTTAGCTCATTGTGATGCTCTAGATTTCCACGTTGGGTGCGGCAACTATGTATCGACTGGTATACGGCTCCAGTCCAATGACTTCACTTGGTGTGTGAGCAACTTTGGCATGAACGCACTCGCCATGGAGAATATGCATGCGGGGTGTGTGGATGTTGTACGCAGGGAACACAAAATCTAGGACCTATATGTATTGAATTGTGCTCTTTAAAATTTCCTAATGTAGGTTATGAATTGCCCAATGCAATGAATAAATGTTGCCTAAAAAGAGCCTAAGATTATTTTTCTTCAGATCTATAGTAGTTACTGCAGCCAGTACATTATGCCACTACATCTTCTTCGATTTTCTAATGTGTGTTTCAGCAAGCTTGTGCATTCACAGCTACTACTAAAGATGGATCTGCAAACTGATGAATTCAAGAATCAATTTTGGGTCATCTCGATGGGGTTCTTGATAAGGTCAGTGTTCCTAGCTATATCCATTGTCTAGATATTGCATTTCATATTCACATACAGATGTGTAAGAACATGATGAATTTCTAAATCGCACACATACATGAAAGATAGTTGAAGATATCTACCTCGTGGAAGTTAATTACCCTATTAAAATATTCAAGGTACTATGAGTTCCAAAACCATTGGCTGCTCCAAACAAATGGTGGAGAAAGAACATACATTAGATGATAAATGCAAGCAACCAAGTGATGTCGTATGTCTTAGAAAGTTGTGTAATGTTTGGTTACAGATCACAACTGAAAGGACGTGGATGTTGCCTAGAGGGGGGTGAATAGGCGCTTTAAAATAATTACGGTTTAGGCTTGAACAAATGCGGAATAAAACTATCATTTAATTAGTCAAGTACAAAACCTAAAAAAACTAGGCTCACCTATGTGCACCAACAACTTATGCTAAGAAAGATAGACAACTAAGTGATAGCAAGATATATAACAAGAAACAATATGGCTATCACAAAGTAAGGTGCATAAGTAAAGGGGCTCGGGTAAGAGATAACCAAGCCACGCGGAGACGACGATGTATCCCAAAGTTCACACCCTTGCAGATGCTAATCTCTGTTCGGAGCGATGTAAAGGCACAATGCTCCCCAAGAAGCCACTAGGGCCACCGTAATCTCCTCACGCCCTCGCACAATGCAAGATGTCGTGATTCCACTAAGGGACCCTTGAGAGTGGTCACCGAACCAATACAAACAAGGTTGGGGCAATCTCCACAACTTAATTGGAGGCTCCCAACGACACCAAGAAGCTTCACCACAATGGATTGTGGCTCCGAGATGACCTCAAATGCTCGGGGCAATCTCCACAACCTAATTGGAGACCCCGAAGCTTGCCCGGAGCTTTGCACCACAATGATTGCGCTCTGAGGCACCACCAACCGTCTAGGGCGCCAAAGCACCCAAGAGGTACAAGCTCTAGGGTGCTCAAACACCCAAGCTAACGACATGTGCTAACACAATACTGATTGAAATATCAATAAGAAGCAAATGAGAAAAGTCCCATAAGAAAATGGTGAGAACCCTTCCTCGAATAAGATCATAAAACTTCCAACACCGAAAACGCAATAGACGAAGCATATGAAATCCGTTTTTGATGAACTAGAGCTTGTCACGAAGATAACCACAAGCCCAAGAACCCACATAGAGAAAATACAACCAAAAACCAAGAAATATGATGATGCCAAGAATGCAATGGTTTGAGCTCTCAACGAACGATACGATCAAGCTACTCACTTGAGAGCCCCCCTTGATAGTACGACAATCGATCCTATAACCCAGTCTCTCAACTACCAGCATGAGACCGGTAAAATAGAAAACCCTATCAAGGTCAAACCTTAGCCTTGCGCATAGTCCACTTGAGCTAGATGATGACGATCTTTACTTCCTCGAGATGGACAACCTTTCTTGATTGCGTTGGCTTGATGAAGACTAGATGATTGCTCCCCCATACTCCACTATGGGTGAGCCACTCTTCGGCACATCTTCACAAGTCCATTGTCACCACAATGAACAGCGAGCCTCAAGCATGATCTCTCCATGATGCTTCACTTGATCTTGCACATCACAACCTTGATGACTATCTCCACTTGATGTCATCTTCCATGGGATGTATGGGATCTGCCTCTTGATGCAAGCCCATGGAAATATACCTAACCCCACAAAGAACTCTCACGTAGACCATGGGTTACTACACAAAGTGCAATGGACAATGCTTACCACACCATGGGATCACTTGATCCCTCTCGGTACATCTTGTACGCTTTGTGTGTTGATCAACTTGATTCACTTTTTTGACTTAGTATTGATCAACCTTGTATCTCAGCTTCTCTCTTCATAAATATGATGTCTTGAAGGTAAACATGAATCTTACACAATCTTCTTCTTCAAGACATGCTTGCAATAAACTCAACTTCCACATGAACAAACTTTGGATAAACCTTGAATACCACATTGGTCATCATATAAACTCCTTGAAACCCAACAGATGGACTTCAAGAAGTGCCTATGGACAAATCCTTCGAATATAACTCAAGGCAACCATTAGTCCATAGGGGTGTCATCAGTTACCCAAAACCACACATGGAGAAATGTGTTCTTACAATCTCCCCCATTTTGGTAATTGATGACAACCACTTTCAAGAGAGTTTATATAAGAAAATAAGCACAACCAAGCACACACAAATGCAATGCATGGATGTGAGATGCAAATGCTTAAACAACAAAAGCAAAACTCTCAAAGCATTCCAAAATAAACTCTCTAAACTTCTCCCCCATTGGCATCGATTGCCAAAATGGACGAAAAGTTTAGAAAGCCAATATAATAATGTTCCTCCAAAAAGTTAGTATATCTCAAAATACGTGTGCAAAGAAATCCACATATCTAATGATAAGTAGTTAGAGGAAGACAAACTATATTGAGAACCCAAAGATTGCACAAAGAATCATATGGCACAAAGACATACACCGGAGTGAAGCAAGCAATCAAAAGATACTAATTGAACAATCAATCACATGGATCTAGGAGCCACATGAATAAAAGATATTATGATATGGGCAAAAGAGTGTTTATAAAGAAACTAGAGGAGCTCCCCATGATTTGTGCACAAATAAGAATTTGTTTTTTTGTATTTGAATACAAGTGCACAAAATAGGATCATGACTCCCCCAAAATCAATATAAACACACAACAAGTGCAAGCAAGTAGATAAGACAATGAGCATAGTACTTGCACTAAACATATGATTGAGCAATATGTAGAATAGGAAATCTTAAGAATAGTCTCAACCAAAATGATGTGTGTGAGTCATGGCAAAGCACTTGAGAAGACTTAGTATAAGGATGAGCATTAAGCATCAACATAGTCTTGATGAAATGAGACACAAAGTGCAAACCATATCCTTCCCACTCACAAACTACTAGCAACTGGGTTCACAAGCTTACTAATAAGAAAATTAAAAACCAAGGCTTGGGACAACACCCGCTGAATATAGGAAATAATAGCCTTGTCAAGAGGAGGGATACCAATCGAGATGGAAATACCCTTGTGAGGACAAGCATGAGGAAAATAATCTTCACCACCAAGGAGTGCATGAAAATGCAAGGATATAAGATCCACACTCAAGAAAGATTCTTTCATGAAACCACCAAGTAAATAAAAAGGAAATGCAATGGTGGACGTGAAAGAAAAGAGGATATCAACTAGAGATCCAACTTCTCTCATGTGTATAAGATTCTAGGTAGAGGGCAATCATGATGATATCCACAAAGAATAATGAACACACAAAATAGTTACAAGAAGTAACAAATGAGATATCCAAAAGGAAGTCATAAATATACCAATAAGATCTTTGCTTGAAAGCATAGCACATAGCCTAATATTTTCTAATTGTACATAAATGAACTCCCAATACACGAACATCAAAGACATCACAACTAGCAATATGACATCATCGTTGAGACACTTTGAGAAAGGAAACAAGTACCACAAGAATGAACCAAGAAATTCATGCCATGATGCAACCTATACAAGGTTGAATGCGAGAAATGTATGCATGAAGAAGATACTTGTTACCGAGATAGCATTGGATTGATGTAGTAGACAGTGGTTCTTTGATCATCCTAGCATGGTCCAATAAGCACATGGTGTCAACACCTTCCTTGTATGTGAGCCGAGTGTCCAATGTATCTCCAATTGTTCCTAGAACAACACCACAAACAAAGTGGTACCCAAACTTATAGGGACCAAAAATTTAGTGGACCAACAATATATATAGGACAATCTCCACATAAATATGTGCATATAGGTACGAAATTGAATTTTATGCACACTTTAGCCAATTTATGTCATAGTGGAGTTTCCCCTATATATAGGGTCAAGGAAAGAGAACATGCCAACGAAAGTACATGTAGTAAATATGCATGCTCAAAGCTTTCAAGAATCAAATCAACACACAGTTGATAAGATACCGAAAGAAACGGTATCAAGTGAAAATAAGATACCAAACAAAAAAATATCACTTCACGAATACCAACTAAAAGATACATCAACGAATGAGATATCCATTGACACATGCCAAATAGAAGGAAACAAGATACCAATTGAAGGAAAACAAGATGTATCAAGTTCCCAAAAGAGAGCTAGGTTCCAAACAAACCAAACCCTTCGCAAATTTTCATGATGGCACAAAGCACCATAGAGAGAAGGCTTGCCTCCCACCAACACACACTTGATGAAGATCAAAAGATTTTATGATGAACACATAAAGAGAGTGTTCTACAAAAAATAGGATAGCTCCCCCAAGAAATGTGCATTATATAGAATTTGCATTTGAATACAAAATGGACATGATGGGATCGTCACTTTCCCTATATCTATAGAAACACTAGGCATGCTCAAAAAGATCCACAAGAGGCAAGGAAGACAAACAATAAATAAAATCCTATGTAGAGATGATTAGCAATCGCTACCACTTAAAAAGGAATGCCAATTGTCAAGGGCAAGAAGTATTTGGAAATAATTCCCATTGGTAGATTGCAAATAGATCCAACATCATCTTTACACCTCAATCATAAGCAAATGACACTTGTAGAACTAGCATGCCACCTAGGAACAAGATAAATTGTAATATCAAATATAAGTGGCAATATCTCAAATGTACACATTCTTTGAGCTTGTGATATGCACATAGCATATTAATCCCCCATAATGTGGTAATCCAACATTAATAACAAGTGGCAAATGAAATCCAACAAGAGATAATTAATGGACCGTTTAGAATTTGAATTTCTCATGAGAAGACATACCAAATAGAAGCTAGATAAGCTTGTAATATCAATACTAAGTGGTATTCCTCATGAACACACATTTTTAGGGTAGTGAAGTGCATAAGGCACATCACTCCCCCAAAATGGGATAATCCATTGATCTCTCACAAAGAGCCAACTAAGATATAAACATGATGCAAAAAGTCTCTACACAAGACTCACACATACATGATGTGCAACCCATCATACATACTTGATTTCTCAAGATAAACAAATAGGAAGCACAACATATACAAACACATGCAAGGTACAAAACCACAACATGCAAAGGGGCAAGTAACTAACAATGTATTCAATTTAAGTACAAGTTACCGCAAGGAGGAACATTGGTATATGATAGACACTTGATGATCCACATGACATGGCTTGAGACAATATGAATGATGAAGAACCCTCAATTCTTCATAATGTAGCCATGTCACCAATGCCCTCCAACAATACCTATTGATCAAGTTTGAGCTTGTTGGTCCCCAACCAAGTTGGGTCCTAAGAGGTTAGTCACAATAGGCTTGGCTACCCAAATGGTTCTTTTCTTGACACCACTTTGAGTACCAACAAACTTGGCAAACACATTGCCAACCTTATCCTTCCCAAGAGAAAGATATCATTAATAATGATTGGGTTGGATAAGTTACCATTAGTGCATGAAGAAGCAAAGTGACCCTTCTCACGAAACAAGTAGCAACATTTACCCTTTACTTTCTTCTCAATTGATTTCTCAACTTGAGGAGCGTTGACTTGGGTCTTCTTGGGAAGTGGCCTTTCTTCAACTTGACGTTGAGCATGAGATTGAACTTGTGGCTGCTTCCCTTGTTGCTTGTAACTATGGGGCTTCTTCTTCAATGGGAAAGATCTAACATGGTGCCCTTCTATTTTGCACTTGAAGCAAACAATCTTGGACGAATTCTTGACTTGTTCTTGGCCCTTCTTCTTGTAGATCGAGGACATCTTCTTCTTATTCTTAGAGTTGAAACCAAGTCCACCTTTGTCATTTGGGAGTTTTTGCAAACTCAAGATATTGTTTAGTGTGGACATCCCTTCATGACTCTTTTCCAAGTCTTTCTTCAATGAAGTGACTTGGGCCTTGAGCTCGTTGATTTCCTCTACATGGTTAGAATCAACACAAGTGCTAGAGGAAGTATAAGCTTCATCGTTAGAGCAACAAGGCAAGGAAAGTAATTCATCACAAGATGTACCAACATTATGAGTAGATGAACTACGAGGACTAGCACATGGCAATAAAGCATTTCTACTAGATGTAGTGCTAATTTCCACACGAGGCTCACTAGATGTTACCTTAGTAGTACTAGCCTCATGAGCTATCTTTAGCACATTATGAGATACTAGAAGATCGCCATGAGATCTAGAAAGCTTTTCATGACTTTTTTCCAATTTCCCATAATTGCTAGATAGAAACTCAAGTTGAGCCCTTAGCTCAACATTCTCCTTTAATATGGATGCTTCACAAGAAATAGAGTTAGTAGCACAAGCATCATCATTAACAACAAGAGGAGAAGGCAACATGGCAAGCTCTTTAGCATATGAAACTTTAAGTTGAGCATGAGATTCGGTGAGTTCCATGAGAGAACTCTTAACAACTCTTGAGCCATTTTCGAGGTGCTCAAAGTCCTCAAGGAGTTTAGCATGTGCAACTTCAAGCTTATCATTTTTAGTTCTAAAATCATTAGACACCTCGAGAGATCTTTCATGGGATTCCTTTAATCTAGATAATTCTAGAGCAAAGGTCTCCTCAAGAGATTCCTTGGTGGTTTTTTCATTTTCAAGAGCTTGAGATAGCTCTGTAATCTCATTAGCATAATCACGTTCATGAACTTCCATTTTCTCAATGGTGGCCTCATGCTCCTCGAGATGAGCTTCCAACTCCTCAATATATTTCTTGCCCTCAATGGCAATAGACATGATTTCCATGAAGTTGGAACGAGCAATATTATTCTTATGAAGAGATTTAAAAACCATTTCTCCCTTAAGTTTTAAGGAAGCAATATTATCACTCTCTTCATCATTATCATCAACATCATCATCGTGAGATATATTGGGATTCAAAGTAAGAGATACCTTTGAAGCCTTAGCCATAAGTCAAAAGTGAGAAACAATAGATGATGATGTAGGATCCCTTGAAGCACCATTCAAGACCACATCTCGTTCCATGGAGTGTTGGGTATCCTCTACATTGTTAGCACAACAACTCAAGGACATAGATACAATTTTATCATGGCAACAAGATATAGCAAGCATATCATCATGAGATTTATGTCAAGCAATTTGTACATGATATGCAAGGGCTAACAACACAATCATGTGAAACATTTAAAGTGCTAGAGGTGTTAAAGTCTAAAGATGAAGCATTGCAATAAGATAGTGAAGAAGAATTATCAAGAATAAGCCCACTATCATCATTACAATGATCATCACTTCTCACCATATAATTACCTTGTGGCAATCCACGTGTAGGTGAAGTAGATGAAGTTGAGAAGACAACACGACCGAAGGTGGAGGGAGAATAATCATCCCTACAAATCTTGGACTCACCAAATTTATCTTGAAGCTTTGTCCACAACTCATGAGCATCCTGAAATGGCATGAGTTCAAATATAACTACATTGCTCAAAGCATCAAAAAGCACATTAGAAGCTTCAACATTGAGATAAGAGTTTTTCTCATCCTCTAAAGATATGTGTTGAGAATCATTTGGAGGAGAAAAACCCATATCTACAATTCGCTCTAAATTTGGGTCCATGACCCTAAAGATATTAAGCATGTGAATTACCCAAACATCAAAAATTGTGCCATTGAAACTAAGAGTGTCATAGAATCCTAATCCCCTAGTCGACATCCTTACTCTCTAGGTTGTTAAACCTAATAACGAGAGACCTACATCTGATACCAATTGAAAGGACGTGGATGTCGCCTAGAGGGGGTGAATAGGCGCTTTAAAATAATTACGGTTTAGGCTTGAACAAAAGCGGAATAAAACTATCGTTTAATTAGTCAAGCACAAAACCTAAAACAACTAGGCTCACCTATGTGCACCAACAACTTATGCTAAGCAAGACAGACAACTAAGTGATAGCAAGATATATAACAAGAAACAATATGGCTATCATAAAGTAAGGTACATAAGTAAAGGGGATCGGGTAGGAGATAACCGAGGCACGCGGAGACGACGATGTATACCGAAGTTCACACTCTTAGGGATGCTAATCTCCGTTCGAAGTGGTGTGGAGGCACAATGCTCCCCAAGAAGCCACTAGGGCCACCGTAATCTCCTCACTCCCTTGCACAATGCAAGATGTCGTGATTCCACTAAGGGACCCTTGAGGGTGGTCATCGAACCCGTACAAACAAGGTTGGGGCAATCTCCACAACTGAATTGGAGTCTCCCAACGACACCAAGAAGCTTCACCACAATGGATTGTGGTTCCGAGATGACCTCAAATGCTCAGGGCAATCTTCACAACCTAATTGGAGACCCCGAAGCTTGCCCGGAGCTTTGCACCACAATGATTGAGCTCCGAGGCACCACCAACCATCTAGGGCGCCAAAGCACCCAAGAGGTACAAGTCTAGGGTGCTCAAACACCCAAGAGTAATAAGCTTCTCAACCTCTCACTTCCACATATCACCATGGAGAACTCAAACCTATGCACCAAATGCAATGTCAAGGCCACACGGAGTGCCCAAGTCCTTCTCTCCCAAATACCACCAAAGCAACTAATGCTAGGGAGGAAAATGAGAGGAAGAACGAAGAAGAACACGAAGAACTCCAAGATCTAGATCCAAGGGGTTCCCCTCACTTAGAGGAGAAAGTGAATTGTGGAAATGTGGATCTAGATCTCCTCTCTCTTTTCCCTCAAAAAGGAGAAAGAATCATTGGAGGGATTGAGAGATAGCAAGATCAAAGAAGGTCAACAATGGTGGCCAAACACGAGCTCAAAGGATTAGGTCCATTGGAGAAGAAGACCCCCTTTTATAGCTGGGAAAAATCCAACAGTTATCCTCAAAGCCCGCACAGAGAGGTACTACCTCTAGGGCGGTAGTACCCCTTTGAAAAACAACACTGAGGAGGCAAAAGGCTAGTAGAACCGCTGGAGCGGTACTACCGCTCGTCCTCATGGTACTACCGCTATGGATAGCGGTACTACCGCTACGGGTAGCGGTACTACTGCTTGCGAGCGGTACTAAAAATTACATCCGTGCCTACCACGGCTGGACTTAACACGATATTTTGGTCCGGAGCGGTAGTACCGCTCTCGAAGCCGCGGTAGTACCGGTCCGAAGCGGTAGTAAAAAGTTACATCTGCTCTAGCCGTGGTAGTACCGCTACAGCCTTTTAAGAACACCAAAACTTCCACAACTTTTGCAAACGGACTCCGAATTCAATGAAACAAAGTTTGTTTGAAAGCTAACGACATGTGCTAACACAATCTTGATTGAAATATCAATAATAAGCAAATGATAAAAGGCCCATAAGAAAATGGTGAGAACCCTTCCTCGAATAAGACCGGTAAAAATTCCAACACCGAAAACGCAATAGACGAAGCATATGAAATCCGTTTTCGATGAACTAGATCTTGTCACGAATATAAACACAAGCTCAAGAACCCACATAGAGAAAATCCAACCAAGAACCAAGAAATATGATGATGCCAAGAATGAAATGGTTTGAGCTCTCAACGAATGATACGATCAAGCTACTCACTTGAGAGCCCCCCTTGATAGTACGGCAATCGATCCTTTAACCCGGTCTCTCAACTACCACCATGAGACTGGTAAAATAGAAAACCCTATCAAGGTCAAACATTAGCCTTGCGCATAGTCCACTTGAGCTAGATGATGACGATCTTGACTTCCTCAAGATGGACCACCTTTCTTGATTGCGTTGGCTTGATGAAGACTAGATGATTTCTCCCCCATAATCCACTATGGGTGAGCCACTCTTCGGCACATCTTCACAAGTCCATTGTCACCACAATGAATGGAGGGCCTCAAGCATGATCTCTCCGTGATGCTTCACTTGATCTTGCACATCGCAACCTTGATGACTATCTCCACTTGATGTCATCTTCCATGGGATGTATGGGATCTGCCTCTTGATGCAAGCCCATGGAAATATACCTAACCCCACAAAGAACTCTCACGTAGACCATGGGTTACTACACAAAGCGCAATGGACAATGCTTACCACACCATGGGATCACTTGATCCCTCTCGATACATCTTGTACGCTTTGTGTGTTGATCAACTTGATTCACTTTTTTGACTTAGTATTGATCAACCTTGTATCTTAGCTTCTCTCTTCATAAAGATGATGTCTTGAAGGTAAACATGAATCTTACACAATCTTCTTCTTCAAGACATGCTTGCAATAAGCTCAACTCCCACATGACCAATCTTTGGATAAACCTTGCATACCACCTTGGTCATCATATAAACTCCTTGAAACCCAATAGATGGACTTCAAGAAGTGCCTATGGACAAATCCTTCGAATATAACTCAAGGTAACCATTAGTCCATAGGGGTGTCATCAATTATCCAAAACCACACATGGAGAAATGTGTTTTTACAACAACTCACCTTGTACAAGGCACGAGTTTAGTCTTGAAGCTCCTCTACAACCCCTCTGGACAGCGTCACGCCTCCTCCTTCATCTTTTGTACTCTGTCGTGCATATTAAAGCCACCCCCTCCTCACTGAATAAATAATGTATTTTAGCAAAAACCAAGGAGATCATCAACGTGGTTGCAAAGGAAGAAAAGGAAAACAATATCCTCTGATTCATCTACAAATAATGTATGAACTATATCACCCGTCACTGGTATCTAAAAATGCTTACCATTGGTGTCCAAAAGTCACAGCATATGTTGATATTATCTGAATATTTTTGCCTGACATTGCTATCCACTGTGGCCTACAAATGTTGTCTGAATGCCCATACCATTGGTGTCCAAAAGTCACAACATATGTTGATATTATCTGGATATTTTTGCCTGGCATTGCTATCCATTGTAGCCTACAAATGTTGTCTCAATGCTCATAAAATTGCCCCATGCATCCAAAAAATACCTAGAAAATTGCTATTTAAAAGTGTGGATTTTGTTGACTAAGTAGTGTAGGGGAGTAAATTGCCTGGCATGGTACAAACTGCATGCACAAACGTTGGAGGAAAATGCCTAACATAAATCCATGGCATGCCAATTGTATGCTCTGAATGTCCGTTTTTTTGACTGGAAATAGGGTATGAACTATATTGCCTGCCATGGGTATCCAAAAATGAATAAAAATTCCTACCATGGGGGTCCAAAATTTCCTAACACAATGTTCCGTGAAAGTCCAAACAAATTGTTTGTTGTTCGTCATGTGTTTGTCCCCAAAAATGCCTCCGGATGTGAAAGGTCCTATGAATTGCAAAAACAAGCAGATGAGATGCAGACATATTGTGCTACAACCTCATGCTTGGCCCCTGATTCCTTTACAGCCGGTGATGAGAAAAATGAATAGATTTGGGGTGGGGGAAGAGGGATGGGTGGGGATCTGCATCTGCTTCTTGAAAGGGGGCTCACCTTGCAACACTCAATCGTGTAGCTCTTTTGCCTCTTCGTGTACGGCAAACGCCTCGCTGTGCCCGCACACATCCCCTCTTATTTGCCCCTTGAATACAAGGGAGATGTCAACGCCGGATCCGTCGACCGCACCGCCATCAGAACATGAGAGAGAGAGAGGGATTAGTTGAGGGAGAGAGAGCTGGGTTGAGGGCGACGGGAGAGGGATTCTCGGTGGAGAGAGAGCTGGGACGAGGGAGAGATAGATAGTGATTCGTGGGGAGAGAGAGTGGGAGCGGGTTCTTGGGAGGCAGAGATCTGGGATGAGGAGGAAGACGATAACACGCGGAGTCACGGGCATGAGGATGGGACGAGTGGCATAACTCACGCGCCCCGCGTCGCTACGCATCGCATCGCCTCTGGCTGCATCGGACGGCTCCTGTGTGGTCGCTTGGCAGCGTATTGCGTGCGCGCACTTTGTAGCGTTTGGGATAAAAGATTGCATAGATCAACTTGACAATATACATGTCTCTGATTAGTTTTTGATAAATGATAATTTCATTCAATTCTTATATAAAGTCGATACAACCGCACTGAAAACAATATGCATGCAGTTAACATGCCCAAAAAATTAAATAAACCATCTTACAGAAATAGTAAAAACTACCGGGGTACCTGCACAATTATGTTGCCAGATTTTAAAATATTTTATATTTTGCATATTTTTCTGTCACAATATAATATTCCCTCCGTTTCTAGATATAAGTCTTTTAGATATTTCACTCGAGAACTACATACGGATGTATATAGACATATTTTAGAGTATAGATTCATTCATTTTATTTGTATGTAGTTCCTAATGAAATTTTTTTAAAGTCTTATATTTAGGAACGGACCTTCTCTTTGCTATTGCTGCAGACTTTCTTCAAACCTTGGTTAATGATTTGCTACTCATTGGGAAAATTAAGCTGCCAATCCCTTGCCATGATACAGACTTTCCCATTGTTCAGTATGCTGATGACACCCTTATTATTATGCCTGCTATGGAGTCTCAATTGATGGAATTAAAAGGAATGCTTCTCATGTTCTCTCGGTCCACTAGGCTACATATTAACTACCATAAATCTGCTATGTTGCCAGTTAATGTATCTCAGGATGACCTACAAAGGCTGGCTGATTCTTTGGGGTGCAAAGTTGGCACTTTGCCCTTCACATACCTAGGTCTGCCTGTTGGCATCACTAGGCCAAGGATTGCGGAATTGATGCCACTTGTGGATAATATGGAAAGGAGACTCTCTGCCAGCTCCTCCTTCTTGACCCAGGGGGCCGACTACAATATCTAAACTCTGCTCTATCCTCAGTGCCCATATTTTTTCTATGCATTTTAGATATCCCCCCTGGAATACTAAAACAATTGGAGAGAATACAAAGGCAGTGTCTTTGGAGAAGGAATGGTCAGGACCAAGCTCCTGCACTGGCTCCCTGGGATTTGGTGTGCAGACCTAAACAGAAAGGAGGCCTTGGTATTTTGAATCTGTCAGTCCAGAATGATGCTTTGCTCCTTAAACATGCTGATAAGTTCTTTAACAAGGCTGATGTGCCTTGGGTCAATCTGATCTGGAACACATACTATCATGGCAGAGTTCCACAAGGAACATCTTTGTGTGGTTCCTTTTGGTGGAAGGACATTTGCAAGAGGATGGATAGTTACAGAGCTGTCACCTCCATCAAACCAAACAAGGGTGACACTTTCCTCTTTTGGTCTGATTTCTGGCTGGTAGGTGACTCAACTACACCTATAGCACAAAGGTTCCAAAGATTGTTTTTCTTTGTCATTGATACCTTCTCCACAGCTCAAGAGGCTTTTAATGCTTTTGATGACAATAGAATGGTTGGGTTGTTCCATCTGCCGCTCTTTGACAGAGCTTTCCAGGAACTACAGTTGGTTGAGAACCTCCTGCAGGATTTGCAAAGGGACCGAACTATGAATGATGTCTGGTTCTGGGCAGCTGATGGTAAGGGCTACTCAGCCAAGAAATTCTATGTGCATATTCACCAGCCCATTGTTTTGAACCCCATACTCAATTGGATTTGGAAAAGCTGCTGCACCATGAAAATCAAAGTCTTTGCATGGATGCTTATTATGGACAGGCTGAATACTCATGATCTGCTTCAGCGCCGACATTGGAACGTATCGAATCCAATTTCTGTGTTTTCTGTCATGCCAGGGTTAAAGAGGATAGAGACCATCTCTTCTTCAACTGTTTGTTTAGCACCAGGATTTGGAGTTATCTTCAAATTCAATGGCAGGGCAACTCCATGGGGGGGATTGTAATTGCAGCTAAAAGAGATTTTAATCAACCTTTCTTCACTGAAGTTGTATTCACTGCCTACTGGAACATCTGGATCATTAGAAACGCAAGGACCTTCAAGAATGAACGACCCACTTTCAGGAGATGGAAGGCAGCTTTTGTTAATGATATGTCCCTATTAGCTCATAGAATTAAGGCTACCTATAGGGATGACCTCCTAAAATGGATTTCCTATTTACCTCCTTGAGGTTAGTTTAGTTTCACTGCATTAACTCTGTAACTTCTTAGACTAGCTTCTGACCTGTAACCCTTTATCTGCAATAAAAGAAAAGGCTGTGGGGTGTTTTTCCCCTACAGTAGTCGGTCAAAAAAAATATTGTTTATTGAAGGCCTCTATATGCAAAGTTTTAGCTTTATAAAATTCTCTTTGTTTCAAATATCTTCATTTATTACCTTTCTATTTTTTTTCTTGTTTCACTAATCCATGATATCCCTAAAAAAAGAGGTCCATACAATGTCTTATATTCATTTTGATTCTAACGATTCACAACGGGCTGACTCTGGGATGTTTTCACTTGTATGTCATGGCGTCATCTAATTCTAAATACTAAGAAAAATAGAACGCAAAGGGGAACATGGTTAGAGCGCTCGCACCACTTTCCAGGGGCGGCTCGGGCAACCTAACATGTCATCGCCGTCACCCCCACTCACCCCTGCCCCCTTGCCGCCGTCGGGCGTTGCCACCGGGCAAAGCATGTGCTGCAGCCAGCGGTGGCAGGGCTCCAACGCTCTATCGCGCGCGGTGGCTGGCCCTTCACGGTGCGGTGCGTGACGCGAGGTTGGGCGCCGGGGTCGTGGTCCCCCGGCTCTCTCTCTCTCTCTCTCTCTCTCTCTCCGGAGGTGGAAGGTTGTGGTGGTGGGCACGCGAGCGCGGTGGTGCTCGGGCGGCGCAGATCTGGGGGCTTCTGTTGCTCGGATGTGATGGGCGCTAGGGCAGCCATGACGCGCGTCCTCGGCTGTGGGAGGCTTGTGCTTCCTATGTTGCGTGAGTTTGGTGGCGGTGTCCCGAAGCCCTCGATCTGGTAGCCAGTGAGGTGGCCCTCCGGTACAACCACGCGACGACGACGACGGCCGGTGGCGGGGATTCGGCGGGATGCGGACCTGGCGTCCCGATCCGGGGAGATGGAGTGGGCTCTAGTTGCATATCAACAGTGTGGCGGGTGTTGACTCCGTGTGGCGCAAGTGGATGGGTGATAGGTAATCAGCTGCCTATGCAACAAGCCAATCTTTAGTCCTTTACAGTTTCAGTTAGCTGAATAAAATGTAGACTGTCAGCATGTGTGTGTGCACGTACAATTTCAGTAGTTTCAGTCAAGTTTTCGTCGGTTAGCAACTCGCCCGACGCAGCGCCATGGGATGGCATGGATCACGCAAGTCGTGGCGAGTACGTAGGGATCAAACTCGACAAGCATCGTGGGATGGCACGATCGGTAAGCTCGTTCGTGGGCAACCAAATTCTTCTTTTCAGCAGTTCGTTGGAGCTAGCTAAATAATAGAAACAACCCAAAAAGCTGCAGCGGGTTCGCGGTGTAAAACTCTATCTCAGTTTATCCTTCGTCTTTCTCTCGCTCTCTCTCGTTCTCAACTGCTCCGGTTGATCTTTTTTGCAACAAGTGGCATCAGAGCAAGGTTGGTGTACGATCTATCCCGGGCGCTGGCGGTGTCTGATCCGCCGGAGAGATATCCGGCAGCGAAGAAGAGAAGATGAAGAAACTCGAGGAAGATGAGAAGGCCGCCGTTGAATCAGCGGTGCTGGAGAAATCCCTGGTGCGCCTCTCCACTGAGGAGGGGTCGGGGTGCGTGTGATCGAACGCGTCGTCCACAGCGGCGGCGGCGGCGCACCACCAATGATGCTCACGCGCATGAACTACTCCGACTGGGCCATGATCACCAAGCTGCAACTTCAGGCAGACGAGCTGTGGCGGGTGGTAGAAACCGGTCAAGGGACGGATCGCGGTGACCGGCGCGCTATGATTGCCCTCCTGAAGGGGGTCCCGCCGGAGCTCATGCGCATCCTGGGCGCCAAGCCAATGGCCAAACAAGCATGGGATACTCTGAAGACCATGCGCGTCGGGGTCGAAGCGTGCGTGAGGCCAAGGCACAGACCCGTCGCTCAGAGTATGAGGCCCTCCGGTACAAGGATGGCGAGGGGATCGAGTCGTATGTGATGCGGCTTAGGACCATCGTTGACGACCTTCAGTCGCTCGGCGATCTAGTGGACGAACATAAGGTTGTACTGAAAGTGCTGCGGACGGTTCCGTGGCCCTATTGGGAGATGGCCGTGGCAATCGAGTCCTTGGTAGACACCAAGCATCTCTCCCTGGAGGAACTCTGCGGCCGGTTGCTCGTCGTCAAAGAGAGAGATCGCGAGGAAACACCAGCGCCTGGCGCGCAGCTCCTCTTCACCGCCGATGAATGGCGCGCGCGCGAGAGGCAGCTGGAACAAGGCAGAACATCGTCAGGCTCTAGAGATCGACGCGGGCGAGGCAACGGCAAACCCAGGAACGCCCCAGGTGGGGGCGGCCGTGGCCAAGGCGGCAGCCGCGGAAAGGGCGCTCCGACGACACCCAAGCGGAAGGGAAACTGTCGCTACTGCAGAATCTCGGGGCACCGGGCAAAGGAGTGTCGGAAGAAGGAAAGGGAGCAGCGAGAACATCATGACTAGTAGGCGAACATCGCGCAAGTTGACGTCGAACAGCCGGGTCTGCTCCTCGCCTCGTGTGTCGCGAAGAACGCCGCAGGAGCGGACGCCGACACGGGGAGTTCAGCGTCGGAGATCTACCTCAACGAGGCACGGGTGGTACCGCTGGCCACAGACGACGACCGGTGGTACCTGGACATCGGCGCCAACAACCACATGACGGGGTGCTATGACATGATCACGGAGCTCGACGAGGGCGTACGTGGAACAGTGTGTTTCGGCGACGGCTCTACGGTGCAGATCCGTGGGCGCGGCGTGGTGATGTTCTCCTGCAGGAATGGCGAGCACCGCGCCCATGTCTACTACATCCCGCAACTTCGGACGAGCATCGTCAGCTTGGGCCAACTCGACGAGCACGGTTGCAAGTCAGTGATCGAGGGCGGCGCGCTCTATTTATATGACAGGCAGCGCGTCCTTCTGGCGCGGATGCAGTGGACGAGCAATCGACTCTATGCCGTGGCTCTAAACTCGGCTGCGCCCGCGTGCCTCCTGGCGGGCAGCATCGACGAGGCATGGCGTTGGCATGGCCGATTCGGTCGCCTGCACTTCCGAGCACTTCATGATCTGGGAGCAAAGGAGATGGTACGAGGCATGCCGACGATCAGCCACGTCGAGCAATTCTATGAAGGGTGCACAATCGGAAAGATGCACCGTACGCCGTTCCCACGCACTTCAGTGTATCGGGCGGACCAGGGCCTTGATCTTGTTAACGGCGACCTCTATGGCCCCATCACGCCGCGATCATGAGCGGTAACAAGTACTTTCTGTTGATCGTTGATGATTATAGCAGATACATGTGGCTCGAGGTTCTCAGGACCAAAGATGAGGCGTTCCGGTGTTTTAGAAAGATCAAGGCAGCAACGGAGATGTAGAGCGGCGTGAAACTCAGGGCGTTCTGCTCTGACTGCGGCGGTGAGTTCAACTTAGCTGAGTTCACAGCATACTGCGAGGAGTTGGGCATACTCAGACACACTATGGCGCCGTACTCGCCGCAACAAAACGGCGTCATGGAGCATCGAAACCAGACCGTGGTGGAAATGGCGCGCATCCTGATGAAAGGCATGGGCGTGCCGAGCATGTTCTGGGGCGAGGCAGTACGCATAGCAGTGCACATACACAACCGATCCCCCACGAGGAGTCTGCAGGGCATGACCCCCTACGAGGCATGACGCAAGAAGAAACCCTCTGTTGAATACTTTCGCACCTTCGGATGCGTGGCGCACGTCAAGGTGGTCGGCCTAGGCGTCATCAAGCTCTCGGACCGCATAGTGGCTGGCGTGTTCCTAGGATATGAAGCAGGGACAAAAGGGTACAGGGTCTACGACCCAGCCGGCAAGCGGTTGTACGTCACGCGGGACGTGCGATTTGAAGAAGATCGCCGCTGGGATTGGAGCTCTGTGCACGCTGACGACGCGAGCACCGACGGCGGGGAGTTCACAGTGGTGTACTCTGATGTCGGCGCGTCGGAAACAACCAAGTACTCGATGTTGCCACACGCGAGTACGCCAAGCTCACCCGAACAACCTCACTCGCCGTGCACTCCGGCGTCCGCCGGTTCGGGCATGGACGCGCCGAGCGCGTCGGACACGCCGCAAACAGACAGGACAGGCACTCCCGTCGTTGAGGGCCCTGACGATGGGTGGGCGACTCCGCCCGCTGGCGAGATGTTCGACAGCAAGGGGGTGCCCCTCCGTTACAAATCGGTGGAGTACCTCATTGATCTTGCGCCGGCGTGCACTTTGGAGTATAGCAGGCTTTGTCTCTCTGCAGCAGAGGAGCCCACGTCCGTTCAGGAAGCTCTGGATGAGCCACCGTGGCGCAGCGCAATGGAGGCAGAGATGGAGTCCACATGCGGCAGCAATACGTGGGAACTGGCCTCGCTACCCGCCGGTCATCGTGCCATTGGGTTGAAGTGGGTATTCAAGTTTAAGCGTGATCCGGACGACAGGATTGTGAAATACAAGGCTCGTCTCGTTGCGAAAGGATATGCGCAACGACAAGGGGTCGATTTTGATGAAGTCTTCGCACTTGTGGCGCACCTGGAGAAGGTGCGACTGCTGCTGGTTGTTGCAGCACACCGAGGCTGGGGTGTGCATCACATGGATGTCCGCTCGGCGTTTCTGAACGGGGATATGCAAGAAGAGGTCTATGTTCATCAGCCTGCAGGTTTCATTGACAAGGACAACGCCCACTGCGTGCTCAAACTCAGGAAGGCGTTGTATGGACTTCGACAAGCTCCGCATGCCTGGAACGCAAAGTTGGATGAAACACTCCGCTCCCTAGGTTTCTTAAGGTGTCAGCTTGATCAAGCACTTTACAAACGGGGGAATCGTGATAACTTTCTGCTGGTTGGAGTGTATGTAGATGACCTGATCATCATGGGCACGGAAGCAGGGGATATTGATCTCTTCAAGAAATAGATGCAGGAAATCTTTCAGATGACGGATCTTGGGCTCCTCAGCTACTACTTGGGAATTGAAGTGAAGCAAGAAGATGGGGCAATCACAGTGTGCCAGTCGAGCTATGCTGCTAAGATTCTTGAGGATGCAGGAATGAAGGAGTGCAATGCTTGTGACACACCCTTGGAAAATCGACTGAAGCTGAAGAAGAACCTTGGGCAGATTCAGGATGCAAGCGAGTATCGCAACGTGATAGGGAGCCTAAGGTACCTGGTGAACACCCGACCTGACATTGCATATGCAGTTGGGATGGTTAGCAGGTTCATGGAGGCACCTGGGAAGGAACATTGAAATGCAGGCAAGCAGATATTGTAGTACATCAAGGGGACCCTAGGGTATGGCTGTGTCTTCGGAAAAGGAGAGAGGGATGTGCTTACTGGGTTCAGTGACAGTGATCACGCCGGTGATATGAATGATCGCAAGAGCACAATCGGGGTCGTTTTCTATCTTGGATCGGGAGTGGTCACTTGGTCCTCTCAGAAACAGAGAATCGTAGCTCTGTCGTCCTATGAGGCGGAGTATATAGCCGAAGCAACAGCCGCAACGCAAGCAGTCTGGCTGAGCGGACTCTTAGCAGAGATGTTGGGCGAAAAGATTCAGAAGGTGAAGATAAGATCGACAACAAGTCCGCAATTGAACTCGGTAAAAATCCGGTGCATCATGAGAGAAGTAAGCATATCGATCTCCGATACCACTACATCCGAGAGTGTGTCGAACTAGGCAAGGTGGAAGTAGAGCATGTCAGAACTGGTGATCAAGTCGCGGACATTCTCACCAAGTCCCTGGGAAGAACACAGTTCAGTGAGCTGTGTCACAAGCTCGGGGTCACGAAGGTGCAGCAGATTAGGGGGTGAATTGATAGGTAATCAGCTGCCTATGCAAGCCAATCTTCAGTTAGCCCTTTACAGTTTTAGTTAGCTGAATAAAATGTAGACTGTCAGCGTGTGTGCGTGTGTGCACGTACAGTTTCAGTAGTTTTAGTTAAGTTTTCGCCAGTTAGCAACTCGCCCAACGCAGCGCCATGGGATGGCATGGATCACGCAAATCGTGGCGAGTATGTAGGGATCAAACACGACGAGCATCGTGGGATGGCATGATCGGTAAGCTCGTTCATGGGCGACCAAGTTCTCCTTCTTTTCAGCAGTTCGTTGGAGCTAGCTAAATAACAGAAACAACCGAAAAGCTACAGCGGGTTCGCAGCGCAAAACTCTGTCTCAGTTTATCCTTCGTCTTTCTCTCGCTCTCTCTCTCGTTCTCAACTGCTCCGATCGATCGTTTTTTGCAACAACAATGGGCACCAACTTTGGATCGTTGGCTTACCGATGGTGAGGAGGATTGCTCCGGCGTGGTGGTAGTACTGCCACCACATCGGGGGCGTGCGGGCCAGTGGAGGTGCGGTGTGAGAGGGTGTGGTGTCGGGTGGGTGCTCCGGGCGAAAGCTTATTGGGATTCTTTCGGCTGACGGCGTCCGTCATTTCCCCACCTTGGAGGCGTGCCATGGAGTCCATCCCCTGCACACCCTCCCATTCGGTTCTTCAGGTGGAAGCCTAAGTCCCATTTGGGTCGGGCGATGTCGTCAGCATCGTCGCTTCCCTCTTTGGTTCGTGCCTTGAAAAACTTTGGCCCGTTTGCGCACTCCATGGATTGGACGCTCACGGCATTGCGGTCGGCAGGTGTCCGTCTGGCGATGTGGTGGTGTTGTGTGGCTTCTTGTGTGTCAATGATGGCGGCTTTGGGCGGAGTTGGTCTACAGACGGGTCTGGGTAGTCGGTCTCTTCCGGAGTGTTCGAGGGGTCGCAGTGCCTCACCTTGTCTATCTAAAGTCGGAGCTGCTGAGAAATGGCCCTTGCGGTGATGATGACACGAGACATGTTGCCGGTTCAAGCTTTGGCTCGGCACAAGCCCAACACTTTTCCCCTGCAATGCTAGTCGGCGAAGTCGAAGCTACCTGGTTGCTGGCGCATGCGGTGATTGTTTGGCATTGACTGACGCTAGCTTCTACGCTTGTTTGCAGTGAGGTTGTCATCTATGGTGGAATCAAAGTTGCCCTTGCGGAGACATGATGACGATGACACCAGGCTGCTACCTCGACGACGCCTTTCGCTTCGACTGTGTGTGTGCATTTTTGTGTGGGTTGTCAGGTCAACCCTGCCCCCTTTGATGGTTAATTTTATTCATATTATTTTGCAGGCATTGTTGGAAATATTCCGTACATGCAATAATAAATTGGTTATTATTATATTTCCTTGTTCATGATAATTGTTCATTATCCATGCTACAATTGTATTGATTGGAAACTCAAATACATGTGTGGGTACATAGACAACACTATGTCCCTAGTATGCCTCTCGTTAACTAGTTCGTTAATCAAAGATGGTCAAGGTTTCCTGGCCATAGACATGAGATGTCATTTGATAACGGGATCACATCATTAGGATAATGATGTGATGGACAAGACCCAAACTATAAACATAGCATATGATCGTGTCAATTTATTGCTATAGTTTTCTGCATGTCAAGTATTTGTTCCTATGACCATGAGATCATGCAACTCACTAACACTGGAGGAATACCTTGTGTGTATCAAACGTCACAACGTAACTGGGTGACTATAAAGATGCTCTATAGGTACCTCTGAGGGTGTATGTTGAGTGGGCATGGATCAAGACTGCGATTTGTTACTCCGTGTGACGGAGAGGTATCTCAGGGCCCACTCGGTAATACAACATCACAATAAGCCTTGCAAGCAATGTGACTTAAGTGTTAGCCACGGGATCTTGTATTACGAAACGATTTAAGAGACTTACCGGTAACGATATTGAACTAGGTATAGAGATACCGACGATCGAATCTCGAGCAAGTGACATACCGAAGAACAAAGGGAATAGCATACGGGGTTAACTAAATCCTTGACATAGAGGTTCAACCGATAAAGATCTTTGTAGTATATGTAGGAACCAATATGGGCATCCAGGTCCCGCTATTGGTTATTGGCCGTGGAGGTGTCTCGGTCATGTCTACATAGTTCTCGAACCCACAGGGTGTGAACACTTAAGGTTCGGTGACGTTTCGGTGTAGTAAAGTTATGTATGGTGGTGAACGAAGGTTATTCGGGGTCCCGAATGAGATCTTGGATGTCATGAGGAGCTTCGGAATGGTCCGAAGGTAAAGATTGATATATAGGAAGTCCTGTTTTGGTCACTGAAAAAGTTTCGGGTACTTCGGTAGTGTACCGTGAGTGCTGGGAGGGTACCGGGGGCCATTGGGAGGGGTGTCTTGACCCAAAGGACCTCATGGGCTGTGGGAGGAGTCAAACCAGCCCCTAGTGGGCTAGCCGAACCCCATACTAAGGCCCATGCGGCTAGGGGTGGGAAAACCCCAAAGGTGGAAAAGGTGGAAAGGGTTTCCAAATGGAGAGGAGGAATCCTACTCCTAGTAGGATTGGAGTAGGACTCCTCCACCTCCAATTTCGGCCAAACCTTGAGGGTTTGAGGTTACCTCCCCCCTCCCTCCTATATATATACTAGAGGATTTAGAACGGAGAGCCAACCCTAATTGCCACATGCCGCCCTCTTCTTCCCTAGATCAGTTTCTCCTCTAGATTAGTTCTGCGATGCTTAGGCGAACCCCTGCCAGATTAGTTCACCACCACCGCCACCACACCATTGTGCTGCTGGAGAACTCACCTACCTCTCCGCTCCCTCTTGCTAGATCAAGAGGGAGGAGATCGTCATCGAGATGTACGTGTGCTGAACGCGGAGGCGTCGTCCGTTCGGCGCTAGATCGAAAGGACCATGATCAGAATCATGAGACGATTCGTGATTTGATCGCGGGACGGATTGTGATGGGATCGCGAGACGGATCATGATTCGATCGCGAGAAGGATCGTGATGGGATCGCGGGACACTCGGCGATTTGGATCGCGAAGACGTTCAACTACATCAACCGCGTTTCTTAACGTTTCCCGCTTAGCGATCTATAAGGGTATTTAGATCCAGTATCCCTCTCGTAGATGCTCATCACCATGGATAGATCTTGCATGTGCGTAGGAAAAAATTTGTTTTCCATGCAACGTTCCCCAATAGTGGCATCTGAGCTAGGTCTAAGTGTAGATGAGATCTCGAGTAGAACATAAAGGAGTTTTGGGGTGTTGATATTCGGATTGCTTCCTCCCTTGGTCTTTTCTTGTTTTGGCGGTATTGTGGGATGAAGCGGCCTGGACCAACATTACTCGGACGCTTACGAGAGACCGGTTCCATCAACTAGCATGTAACTTCGTTGCATAAAGATGGCTGGCGCCAATGGCGGATGACGGACAAAAAATGAGGTAGGGTGGCTTTTGTCATTTGCGACCAACACCGTCTTTGCGCTGATGCGACGCCTTATGCCCTAGCCTGCACTGACCAAATCAAGGTAGGGCAGACGCCAGACCTTGCCCTACCGGGTCCTCCGACACCGGCTCACAGGTGTCTGTTTCTCCCACTTTAGTCGGATCGGATTTGACAAAGGCGGTCCTTGAGAAGGTTGAATAGCAATTTTTGTATCACCGTTGTGGTTTTTGCGTAGGTAAGAATTGTTCTTGCTAGATACCCTTAGCGGCCACGTAAAACTTGCAAGAACAATTAGAGGACGTCTAACTTGTTTTTGCAGGGTATGTTGTGATGTGATATGGCCAGTTACATGATGAGATATATGTGATGTATGAGATGATGATGTATTGTATAAAATATCATGACTTGCATATCGATGAGTACGGCAACCGACGGGAGCCATAGGTTTGTCTTTAATTATTTTCGTCATTTTGCTTCACTTTATCGCTATGAGTTAGCAATAGTCATGGAAGCAACAGTCGGCGTGACAACCTCATGGCGACACATTGATGGAGATCATGGTGTCATGCCGGTGGCGATGGAGATCATGCCAGTGCTTTGGAGATGAAGATCAAAAGCACAAGTTCATGGCCATATCATGTCACTTATGATTTGCATGTGATGTCAATCCTTTTATGCATCTTATTATGCTTAGAACGACGGTAGCATTATAAGGTGATCCCTCACTTAAATTTCAAGGTAAAATTGTGTTCTCCCCGAGTGTGCACCGTTGCGAAATTTCGTCATTTCGAAACACCACGTGATAATCGGGTATGATAGACTCTATGTTCCCATACAACAGGTGCAAGCCAGTGTTGCACGTGCGGAACACTCGGGTTAAACTTGACGAGCCTATCATGTACAGACATGGCCTCGGAACACAAGAGACCAAAAGGTCGAACATGAGTCATATAGTAGATATGATCAACATGAAAATGTTCACCATTGAAACCACCTCAACTCACGTGATGATCGAACTTGAGTTGGTGGATTTGGATCATGTGACACTTGAATGACCAGAGGGATGTCAATGTGAGTGGGACTTTTTTAATTAATATGATTAACTAAACTCGTTATCATGAACATAGTCAAAATGTCTTTGTAAATTATGTTGTAGATTACTAGCTCACATTGTAGCTCCCTTGAATTTTTTTATATGTTCTTAAAGAAATAGAGTTGAAAGATGATGGTAGCAATAATGTAGACTGGGTCCGTGATGTGAGGATTGTCCTCATTGCTGCACAGAAGGCTTATGTCCTTGATCCACCGCTCGGTGCGTCGTCCCCTCTAGCGTCATCTGTGGATGTTGTGAACATCTGACATGCACGTTTTGATGACTACTTGATAGTTCAGTGCATCTTACATTACGGCTTAGAATTCAGGCTTCAAATACGTTTTGAACGTCACAGAGCATATGTGATGTTCCAAGAGCTGAAATTGGATTTCAGGCTTGTGCCCGTGTTAGAGGTATGAGACCTCCAACAAGACTCCTTGCCTGCAAGATGAAGGAGAATAGCTCAATCGGTGAGCATGTGCTCAGATTGTCTGGGTGCTACAATCGCTTGAATCGAGTGGGAATTGATCTTCTAGATAAGACATTGATTAATATGTTTCTCCAAGTCACTATCACCAAGCTACTAGAGCTTCGTGATGAGTTATGAACATACCAGGGATGGAAATGATGATCCCTGAGTTATTCGCGATGTTCGACACCGCAAAGGTAGAAATCAAGAAGAAGCATCAAGTGTTGATGGTTAGTAAAACCACTGGTTTCGAGAAGGGCAAGGGCAAGGAGGGAAACTTCATGGATGGCAAGCCAGTTGCTGCTCCGGTGAAGAAACCCAAAGTTGAACCCAAACCCGAGACTAAGTGCTTCTATTATGAGAAGAGCGATCGCTGAAGTGGAACAACCCTGGATACTTGGTAGATAAGAAGGCTGGCAACCGATAGAAGTATATTTGATATACATATTATTGATGTGTACCTTGCTAGTACTCCTAATAGCACTTGGGTATTAGATACCAGTTCGATTACTAATGTGAGTAACTCGAAGTAAAAGCTACGGAATAAACGGAGACTAGCTAAAGGTGAGGTGACGATGTGTGTTGGAAGTGTTTTCCAAGGTTGATGTGATCACCATCGCACACTCTCTACCCTCGGTATTAGTGATGAACCTAAATGTTATTTGGTGTTTGCGTTGAGCATGAACGTTATTAGATCGTGTTTATTGCAATACGGTTATTCATTTAAGTTAGTGGATAATGGTTATTCTGTTTACATGAATAATACCTTCAATGGTCATGCACCCAATGAGAATGGTTTATTGAATCTTGATCGTAGTCATACTCATGTTCATAACATTGATGCCAAAAGATACAAAGTTAATAATGATAATACCACATACTTGTGGCACTGCCGCTAAACGTCATATTGGTGTAAAGCACATGAAGAAACTCCATGTTGATGGAACTTTGGACTCACTCGATTTTGAATCGGTTGAGACATGCGTACCATGCCTCTTGGGCAAGATGACTAAGACCCCGTTTTCCAGTATGATGGAGCGAGAAAGTGACTTATTGGAAATGATGCATGTTGATGCATTCGGTCCAATGAGTGTTGTAGTGTGCGGTGGATATCGTTATTTTCCTACCTTCACTAATGATTTGAGTAGATATGGTACTTAATGAAACACAAGTCCGAAACGTTTGAAAAGTTCAAACAAAATCAGAGTGAAGTTTGAGATCATCGTAACAAGGAGATTAAATGTCTATGATATGATCGTGGAGGTAAATACCTGAGTTATGAGTATTGTTATACAACTTACGACAATGTGAAATTTGTTTCATAGCTCACACCACCTGGAACAACATAGTATGATGGTGTGTCCGAACGTCATAGTCGTGTTGTATTGGATATGATGCGAACTATGATGTCTCTTATCAATTTGCCACTATCGTTTTGGGGTTACGCATTAGAGACAACTGCATTCACTTTAAAAGGGGCATCATCTAAATCTGTTGAGATGACATTGTGTGAATTTTGGTTTGGCGGAAACCTAAGCTGTCATTTCTTAATGTTTGGGCTGCAACACTTATGTGAAAAGGGGTTTTCACCTAATGAGCTCGAACCCAAAGCGGACAAATGCATCTTCATAGAATACCCTAACGTAACAGTTGGGTAAACCTTCTATCTTAGATCCAAGCACAAAGTGTTTGTTGCTAAAATGGGTCCTTTCTCGAGAAAGAGTTTCTCTCGAAAGAATTGAGTGAGAGGAAGATAGAACTTGATGAGGTTGTTGAACCTTTGTTTCAACCAGAGAGTAGCGCAGCAAAGAAATTTGTTTTTGTGGAGCCTACGTTAGTTGAAGAGGAAGTTAATGATGATGATCATGAAGCTTCAGATCAAGTTACAATCGAACCTCGTAGGTCGACAAGGACGTGTACTGTTCCTAGTGGTACGGCAACCCTGTCTTAGAGATCTTGTTGTTGGACAACGATGAACCTACGAGCTATGGAGAAGCGATGATGGGCCAAGATTTCGAGAAATGGTTAGAGGCCATGCAATTCGAGATGGCATCCATGTAATAAAACAAAGTATGGGCTTTGGAAGTATTACCTGAAGGACGAAAGGCCATTCAGAACAAATGGATCTTTAAAAGGAACATGGACGCGGACAGTAATGTCACCGTCTATAAAGCTCGACTTGTGGCAAAGGGTTTTTCACAAGTTCAAGGAGTTGACTACGATGAGACTTTCTCACCCATAGCGATGCTAAAGTCTGTTGGAATTATGTTAGCAGTTGCTACATTTTTCGATTATGAAATCTAGCAGATGGATGTCAAAACATCGTTTCCTTAACGGTGTCCGTGAGGATAGGTTGGATGTGATACAACCGGAAGGTTTTGTCACTTCTAAGGATGCTGAAATATATGCAAGCTCTAGCGATCCTTCTATGGACTGGAGCAAGCATCTCGGAGTTGGAATATACGCCTTGATGAGGTGATCAAAGTTTTTAGGTTTATACAAAGTTTATGAGAAACTTGTATTTACAAGAAAGTGAGTGGGATCACTATAGAATTTTTGATAAGCATATGTGGTTGACATATTATTGATCGGAAATGATGTAGAATTTTTGAAAAGCATAAACGGTTATTTGAAAAGAGTTTTTCAAAGGAAGTCCTGGATAAAGCTACCTAATTGTTGGGCATCAAGATCTATAGAGATAGATCAAGATGCTTGATGAGACTTTCAATGAGTACATACCTAAACAAGATTTTGGAAGAGTTCAAAATGGATCAGTCGAAGGAGTTCTTGCCTGATTTGTAAGGTGTGGAGTTGAGTGAGACTCAAAGCTCGACCACGGCAGAAGAAAGAGAAAGGACGAAGGTCATCCCCTATGTTTATCCATAGGCTCTATATAGTATGCCATGTTGTGTACCACACCTAAGTGTGCCTTGCCATGAGTCTTTCAAGGGGTACAAGAGTGATCCAGGAGTGGATCACTAGACAGCGATCAAGATTATCCTTAACTAGAGGACTAAGGAAATATTTCTCGATTATGGAGGTGATAAAGAGTTCGTCGTAAAGGGTTACATCGATGCAAGCTTTAACACCAATCTGGATGACTCTGAGTAGCAATTGAGATACGTATAGTGGAGCAGCCATTTGGAATAGCTCCAAGTGGAGTGTGGTAGCAGTGTCTACAGTATGACATAGAGATTTGCAAAGTACACATGGATCTGAATGTCGTAGACCCGTTGACTGAAGACCTCTCTCACATGCAAAGCATGATCGAGCCCCGGAACTCATTTGGTGTTAGATTCATAACAATGTAAATCATATGGTGATGTGAACTAGATTACTAACTCTAGTGCAAGTGGGAGATTGTTGGAAATATGCCCTAGAGGCAATAATAAATTGGTTATTATTATATTTC
Source organism: Hordeum marinum (assembly GCA_022496015.1). NCBI lineage: Eukaryota > Viridiplantae > Streptophyta > Magnoliopsida > Poales > Poaceae > Hordeum > Hordeum marinum. The sequence goes on from JAAAWK010000103.1 coordinate 96,829, forward strand.
CTTGTTCGTGATAATCGTTTATTATCCATGTTGTAATTGGAAACTCAAATACAGGTGTGGGTACATAGACAGCACCGTGTCCCTAGTATGCCTCTAGTTAACTAGTTCGTTGATCAAAGATGGTCAAGGTTTCCTGGCCATAGACATGAGATGTCATTTGATAACGGGATCACATCATTAGGAGAATGATTTGATGGATAAGAACCAAACTATAAACATAGCATATGATCGTGTCACTTTATTGCTATAGTTTTATGCATGTCAAGTATCTGTTCCTATGACCATGAGATCATGCAACTCACTGACATCGAAGGAATACCTTGTGTGTATCAAACGTCACAACGTAACTGGGTGACTATAAAGATGCTCTACAGGTATCTCCGAGGGTGTCTGTTGAGTGGGCATGGATCAAGACTGGGATTTGTTACTCCGTGTGATGGAGAGGTATCTCAGGGCCCACTCGGTAATACAACATCACAATAAGCCTTGCAAGCAATGTGACTAAGTGTTAGCCACGGGATCTTGTATTACGAAACGAGTTAAGAGACTTGCCGGTAACGAGATTGAACTAGGTATAGAGATACCGACAATCGAATCTTGGGCAAGTAACATACCGAAGAACAAAGGGAACAGCGTACGGGATTAACTAAATCCTTGACATAAAGGTTCAACCGATAAAGATCTTTGTAGAATATGTAGGAACCAATATGGGCATCCAGGTCCCGCTATTTGTTATTGACCGTGGAGGTGTCTCGGTCATGTCTACATAGTTCTCGAACTCGCAGGGTCTGCACACTTAAGGTTCGCTGACGTTTCGGTATAGTAGAGTTATGTATGATGGTGACCGAAGGTTGTTCGGAGTCCCAGATGAGATCCTGGACATCATGAGGAGCTCCAAAATGGTCCATAGGTAAAAATTGATATATAGGAAGTCATGTTTTGGTCACCGAAAAAGTTTTGGGTACTTTGATAGTGTACCGGGAGTGGCGGGAGGGTACCAGGGGCCATCGAGAGGGGTGTCTCAAACCAAAGGACCTCATGGGCTGTGTGAGGAGTCAAACCAGCCCCTAGTGGGCTGGCCGAACCCCCCACTAAAGCCCATGCGGCTAGGGGTGGGAAAAACCAAAAGGTGAAAAAGGTGGAAAGGGTTTCCAAGTGGAGAGGAGGAATCCTACTCCTAGTAGGATTGGAGTAGGACTCCTCCACCTCCAATTTCGGCCAAACCTTGAGGGTTTGAGGCTGCCTCCTCCCCTTCCTCCCTCCTATATATACTAGAGGATTTAGAAGGGAGAGCCAACCCTAATTGCCACGTGCTGCCCTCTTCTTCCCTAGATCAGTTTCTCCTCTAGATTAGTTCTGCGGTGCTTAGGCGAAGCCCTGCCAAATTAGTTCACCACCGCCACCACCATGCCGTTGTGTTGCCGGAGAACTCACCTACCTCTCCGCTCCCTCTTGCTGGATCAAGAAGGCAGAGATCGTCATCGAGATGTACGTGTGCTGAACGCAGAGGAGCCGTCCGTTCGACGCTAAATCGAAAGGACCATGATCAGGATCGTGAGACGATTCGTGATTTGATCGCGGGACGGATCGTGATGGGATCGCGGGACGAATCGTGATTGGATCACGTAGACGTTCGACTACATCAACCGCGTTTCTTAATGCTTCCTGCTTAGCGATCTACAAAGGTATATAGATTCATTCTTCCTCTCGTAGATGCTCATCACCATGGATAGATCTTGCGTGTGCGTAGAATTTTTTTTGTTTCCCATGCAACATTTCCCAACAGGCATTATGTGACGGTTTTTGTTCGATTTTTGTTTAATTAACCGGGCAACTCTTTTTAAGATTTTTTTAATGGATTGGTCCTAAGGGACAGCGTTTAAAAAAATTCTAAATACTGGTTTTAAGCTGCTACTGTTTGTCAAAGATGTTGTTCAATAGAAGAGCCATGCCAAGATGTGTGGGAACAGTAGATTTCAGTCGGTAATGCGTCGAATGTAATGATTATAGGCACATTTGCAAACATAGCCCTTTGAATGTTACTTAGAGAAGTATTAAGCATATTTTTTATGGTTCAAGAGAAATATTTTCATTTTTGTTGGGAAATCAAATGGCAGTGTTCATGTGCAAACTATTTAAGAACAGGGAGGGATGGGACTTTCAAATTGACATGAAAGAAGGAATTCAATTCGTACTAATTACATAATAATATGAAAAAGAATTGTCAATCCAGCTTTGCCTATCCTAATTACAGGGTAATATAGGGCCAGTAGTTGCGGTGCAGGCCCATGTAAGTCATTTGGTAAACTACCACTACGTTACATTTTTTTCCAAAATAGAACACTTGTGCGTCTTTGTCTCTCTCAATCGCAGTTAAACTCTTAGTTCTGGTGGTCTTAGGTTGGGCATGCAGCAAATCTGTGCCAATGTAAGTGCTACCCTCTGCAACCTTCCTAGTTCCTAGTACACATTGTCTCTTATACTCCGCCCATAGTCCTCATCTTAAAGTATTTGATATAAGCTTATGCATGTACATTCATGTGTTGCTGGTACCACAGCATCCATTATGGAAGATACTACGTACTAAATTTGATTGTAGTAGCAGTCAAGTATCCTTGCACCAATATTAGCAATGCAGCTAGATCTCATATTGTTTGCAGGGTTGTCAAGTACTGTATATGATGCAAAGCCATCATCCTCTATGTGGAGCATCCAAACATTCCAACTAAATAAGGCAAAAATAAACATCAACATATATTTGCCATCTCGTCATCCATGTCAACATCAACATGTACATGCTATCTCCCCATGGCCCATGGTACCTTATTTGAATGGCCCCTTCAGGATTGGACAAAACCACGTCTCCATAGCATCTTCAGCACAAAGCAACAATCCCAATAATTACCATGCCTTCAGTCCTTTCTGGAGAAGTATGTGCCGTAAACAAGGTCAAGATTTCATCTGGAAAAATAGGAACCGCGTATACTTCACAAGGTGGACATTTTCCAATAACATATCTAAAGAAACACCAAGCTGAATAACAGGACATGGACATCCATCACACGGTATATGACCAAGCTGAAAAAAGCATATTATTTACTTCACAAGAGGCACTCAGTTTAAAACCAATTCAGGATGTGACACCTGAAGACACTTCACAACTCACCATGTTCTTCAAAATCGGCAGTCGGCAAATGAACCGACCCAGTATATCAAAATCAGACTTTCATTTACGATAAATTACCATCAGAAGATGAATAAAATTAACCATGTCAGTCCTGCAGCATGTTCAGCAAGCCATCAAACCCACACAGAAGCATTTTGATACATAAATGCTCTCCTGATGTGTGTGCATTTTGCAAACCCTCAACCTTCATACTTGACACTCCACGACTAGCTCGCTGGATAACTCTTCATATGAAATTTGATGTTAACTGACAACCATCAGGGTCATGTTGTCTTCCAGTCATGCACAGTTGCACGCCACATATATTTTCAATATTCCATATCTTTCAAGGAAGAGTGAAGTAACCTGCAGGGTTAGTTATCAACACTCGGCAAACTTAAGGATGCCTGATATTTTCCTACAGTTTATGTAACAAAAGAGATCTCAGGGTATAGCTCAGCCAACTTTCCCATCTTTGGGGCATTTCTTCCCTGCTGCAGCACTTCGGGATTCTCTCCTCCTGGCCTGGATCTGATGGACACATTCGGCAACTAAGACACTAAAATCTGGGTAGATCTGGCCAGTAGGAGGTGGATTAAAGCCAACTTTCTTATAAGCCTGTGATATGTTCTTCTGAGATCTTTGCAAGTGAACATTGCAGAGGGAGGGAACTGATGCTTTTAGGATGGGCCTGCTGCAAGTAATTTGCCCAATCTGTGCACCACTGAAACATTATGAAGAACCTAGTTAGCATTGCTACTGTAAATTTCAGTAAATAGAAAGAGGCCTAGAGAACTGGTGACTCGTTCTCAGACATAATTAGGTACATTGGTAACAGCAAAAAATACAAAACCGAAGCAAGATAACAGACATACAGCAATTAAATCGTATTTCACAGCCTATTCCAAAAAAACACTCCAACCTCTTGGTCAAACATGATTGTAGAAAGAACCAGTCAAGATTGGGCTTGAGTACAAGATAATATCAGCTAAGTAGTCAATACTAATAATAAACCCAGAAAAATTCACTTAAGTCAGTAAGAAACATGGAGAAGGCAATTCTTGACAGAGAAACCATCATACCAAAATGAATTCCATTTACTTAACAACAACCTTAAGTTGCTTATTAATATTGGGGAATCCAACTCCTGCAAGCTTTATAAAATCTATACAACTAGAGATCATATTTTTCTGGTTATTCACATACATCAAACCAAACAAGTATGCAACTTGAATTACTGTACTTTGCTATAGGAGCATAGTTTAAATATGGTCGTAAAGAATAAGCAAATTATACCAATCACAAACCTAGGTAACCCCGCAACTCGAAGCATAAACATTTCTCAGTAAAAATTCAAAGAATACCTTGGTTCAAAGTCTCATCCAAGGTGCATCAATGCACAGACAAGATAGGAGATCAAACATCGCAGCAAAACCCTAATTCTGGGTCCAATTTTTTATGTTTGGCGTACATTGGGGATCTTTTTTGCTACAAGAATCTACTCCCTCCGTTCCTAAATATAGTCTTTTTGGAGATTCCACTGCGGACTACATACGAATCAAAATGAGTGAATCTACACTCTAAAGTATGTCTATATACATCCGTATGTAGTCTGTAGTGTAATCTCTAAACAGACTTATATTTAGGAACGGAGGAAGTATAATAGATAGAACGGAACACTAAATAACAGCCAGTAAGCTACGTGTGCCACACGTGAGAGTTTACATAACCAAAGATATTATAATTCAGAGTCACATTTGCATTAAGTATAAGATGTTGATTTCATTCCTGTCATTCATCTCACTGAAAATTGAATTGTAGCCATAGAATATTCTATGACTCTGTGATATATACTACAGAAAACTCGAGTTTGATGCATAAGAATAACTAAGTACTCTATCTGGAAAGATAAAGGGATTTTAGGAAGATATTGCGTTAGCCTTGAACCAAAACAAAAATCATGAAGTTACTCGTACACTATACGGTTGTATAGAGGTATAGAAATGGCATCTGCATACTTATGTCATTCTTCAAATAAAACTACTGATCCAATCACGCCAGAGAGAGAGACAGACAATCAAAAAACTACAAAGAGACAAACCTAGATGGCTAGATCCAGAGCAAACACCACGACCGAAACAGGAACTCTAACCAGACCAAGATTCCAAGTTTTCCTCTGTATTATGAGCATTAAGAGGTTCACCTCTTGATGATCTGACCGCATCCCTTGTACAGGGCCTGATTGGGATCGGAGAGGATGTGGGAGTGGCAGTACTTGGCCATAGGCATCGCCCGCACCTTGCATCCCGTGAACCCACACTTCTTCCTCCTCGGCACCGCCGCCGGCCCAGGCTTCGCCTCCGAGCACGCGGTCGACAGGGGCTGTTCGGCCTCGAGCGGGCTGCGGCCGAGCTCCCAGACGTACTGCCGGTGCCGCGCGCGCACCTCCTCTGCCATCGCCCAGTACAGCCGGCGGTACATGCCAACGAGCCGCGCCGTGCGGCGCCGCCTCCGGCGTAGCACCTCCTCCCGCGTGAGCGCCTCCGCCGTGGCCTCCATCTCCGGCGACGGCGGGCCGCTGGGGGAGCTAGGGTTTCGGGCCACCGCCGCCGCCGCCGCCTCGGTCTCCACCTTGGGTACGGGCACCGGCGCCTCCGGGCTCGTCGTGGCGGTCGGCCGGTAAGAGGAGGTCATGGCGTGCCGAGATTCGCGCCGGGTTTGGGGAAAGCGGGGGAGTTCGGCTAGGGGGCAGGAAGGGAGGACGGATGGCTCGGGCCGACGGAAGATGGGGAGGTAGAGTCGAGCAGCGTAGAGGCTGGTTGTTTAACCGTTTATTGCACGTGACGGGACGGGTCTGTCTCTCTGCTCGGTCGTTTGGGGGTGTGTTTGATTACATGGATTTATTTATTTTTTGACAAGTGATTTCATGGATTTGAACTAAATCTGTGCATGGACAGCCCGGCCGAGAAAAAGGGCTTCAAACTACGGGCTTGACATTCGGGCCGGGCTCGTACTTCATTTTCCAGCTCGAAAGATAGTCCGGACCGGGCTTAGACTTCTCCTTTTAAGGATTTCAGGTCGGGTTTCAGGCCAGCCTTATACGTGTAAACAATAAAAAATAGTATCTATGTCGGGTTTTCGGGCTTCGGGTCGGGATCGAGCTTGAAAAATAGTGTATTTCGGGCTTCGGGCCTGGCTCGGGCTTTGCAACGCCTGGCCCGAACCCAACCCAGCCCGACCAAAGATCAGGTCTAATTTGAACCTTCAACATGAGTCAGCCGATTGAGGCTCTATGCCTACTCAGAATTTTTCTGTTTTACTATGTCTATTTGGATCGACAGTAAGCGTAAGAGCATCTCTAGCAGACCCCCTAAACTGTGAAATTGTAAACGCAGTTTATAGTTCGCACGCGCGGGAGGGGGGAGGGGGGCTTTACGGGCTAAAATTCGGTGCGGCAGAACATAACCTGTATATTGAATCGTAAAATTTGAAAAATGGTTTCACGCGAGAAAATAAACGGAAATGTTGGCCGCAGCATCGATCGTTCATACATAGCATTGATGTTTTATTACATATATACATGCTTGCTTGCCGGAGCTACGCCGGAGGTAAAACACTATGCATAATAAAGGTCGCCGGAGCTAAAGCTACCCTACTGCACTACCCAAAATAGAGCTCATCGGAGCTTGTGCAGTATTTGTCCATCGACAGCGCTCAGTTGTCATCGGAGGAGGTGAGGTCGATGTAGATGCGGTCCTGCTCAGCGGCTTCGCGGTGCCACTCCTCCATCTTGTTGTCAAAGGCGTGGACCGACGCGACACCATGTTCGTAAAGCACGGTGTTGATCGCCTTGTCCCCCTGGCGGCGTTGTCGGTCCTCTTTTGCCTCTTGTGCACTGCGCGTTAGTAGCGCGTGCAAAAGGGCTTCTGCCTCCGCCGAGGGGAGGAAGTCCTCCAATCCGACGACGCCCTCGACACATCGCTTCGGCCTCGCCACGGCCTCCGCGTCCCTCTTCACCGGGGGAGAGGAGCGCGAGCTCGATGCCCCGGAGGAGCTGTCGGTGCGGGAGAAGAGGCGGTCGTGCGCGTGGTCGTACTCCTCCGTCTCGCGGAGGAGGAGCGACGGTGGCCGCGACCGGCCCCAGCACGTGAACTGCAGGGTGGCGCACTTCCATGTCGCGTCAGATCTGACGCAAGGCGCCCTCTCGGGGCCGTCATTGCCACAGCGGCCCGAATTGGTCATCTCTAGTGGTGATTGGAGGGGCGGGGGCAACGGAGGGGATGAGAGCGCGGCGGATCTGAGGCGCCGGTGGTGAGGAAGGGGGGTTTTCGCGGCGGCGGAGGGATAGGGTTCGGACCCGTATCCAACGGCCAAACCCGCACATATACTGGTCGAGGGGTCTCATTTCCGTGCCACCAAAAAACTTTTATGGGCCACACTTCTTTTGTGGTTTCTGTTCTTGCGGTTAAACGGTCCAAACCCGTATAATTGCCGGAATTTACACTTCCGACGATTATACGGGGTCTGCTAGAGATGCTCTAACCTCTGTTTTCGTCCACACAAATCTGACCGATGCACCCAACCGTCTATTAACTAGCAGCAAATCAGTGAGGGCAGGGGCCTGTTTGTCCAGTTTAGTCGATTTTTCTTTCCAATAAACAAACATATTTGCATATTAAGCATAACTATTTAAATTGCTTGAATGAAGCTAAAATTCATGTCAGCGTACAAAATAATCTTCATCGCTAACCATAGTTTAGAATTCATGTCAGCACATAGAAAATAATTGTGTCTTGGCCATGGTTGATGCATCTCATCCAAACATAAAGATGATCACGCTAGCTTGAGCATCTCCTTTTGTTTTTTCGAACCAAACTCTTTTTGAGGGGACATGTTGCTTAAGTCCACCGCCATGATCCCCACTTACATCGAGATTAGTGGGAGCTTCATCTCGTATGCTCTTCCCCGGGCATTGGTCTCATCGATCTCGGCCTTCTTGTTTTGTAGTCTCTTTCAAAATTTTGTTCCTTTTAGCCCGCATACTGTTTTGGCATCTTGTCCATTTTCAACCAAGCTTTAGAAATTAACTTGTCCTCATCCTTCCCTTCATGTATCCTCCCGTCCTCATGCTTTGTTGCCTCATTTCTGCTTTGGCTTGATGAGATAGCTCATCGTCAATGTAGACAACGTTTTGGTCTTGAGTTTCTTGGTCATGGGGTGTCTTGGCCGAGGTGGTCGTTGTCGGTGTCTAAACTGGAAGACCTTGGGTAGGGGGGCGAGCTATGAGATCGGATCGATGGGTAGCAAGAGACAAGGGACACAAAGTTTTTACCTAGGTTCGGGCCCTCTTCAAGGAGGTAAAACCCTACGGCCTGCTCTTGCTTATATTATGGGTGTATCAAAGTACAGAGTTGATCTACCTCAAGAATGTAAGTTGTGGTTTAAACCCTAGGGATGATGATAATGAATGCCTATGTGTCTCCTACAGATTAAACCCCTTCGGTTTATATAGGCACCGGGGGTATCTAGGGTTACAGATGGTCAGTTGCCATCTAGGGATTACATGCCGAATCTAATGGCCATTCTTGAAGTACACATTAAGTCTTCAGTGAAGTCTTGTGTGTTCACACAATGGGTTAAGGGCCTCCGGATTCCTTTCTTCTTGATGAGCCATCAGCCCGGACCATGGACTAGGCCAGCTCGGCTGGGACCCCCTAGTCCAGGACACCATCAATACCCCCAAACTTATCTTCTAAGTCGAGGATGATAACCTTCTCCGGATAATGTCTTCGACCTGATAGTCTTTGTCTTAGTAGGCAAGTTCAACAACCCACCCTAAGTGACTGCACTAAAACCCTTAGTATCAGGCCATGTTGCTCTTTTAACAAGGGATAAACCCAGTTAGGCCACGTATTAAAAACACATCCTTGCTTATCTGAGGTGCACGGCCTTCCTAATCTCGAAGACTATATGTACACTTGTGTTCAACAGACAACTACTGACAGCTCTTCCCGAAGCGTCACCGCTCATGACATCATGCACATCAGTTATTGTTCACTCGAATCGCGGTTCAAGAGAACCCTCTAATTGGCATGTTGTATCAAAACTGTGACATCCCAAATTTTCAGATTCGGAATGTTATTAGAGTCATTCTGTTTTCATCATGATTTCTATGCGTATTTGATTTATTTTTCTAAACATTCGAAGTATTTCCAATTCAAGGCAATATTTTGGAGTGGAGATAATATGACTTCTCGCCTATTAAGTATATTTTCAAGATGCTAATAATATTATCTGGAGTTTACATAATTTTCCTTTAGGATTTCTTGGAATTCAAAGTTATGTTGGAGTTGTTATAATGATCTTTATTGGCTTGTATTGCATTAAATGGTTTTATAAAAATTGCATTAGATTTGGAAAAATGTTATACATTTTATATAGTAGTAATAATGCTTTAATGTGCATTTTATTATTTTTAGCAGTTACCTAGATATTTTATTTTAGCAAAACGCTTTGTTGTGCATTATATTGTTTTTGCAAGGCTTACTGTGCACCCCTGGGCCGCACAGTGCGCTCGATAGTAGGAGCACAGTGCACAGTCGCTAGCAGGCTGGCCCATTTCGGCGAAGCAGTTAGCCCATCCCGCAGGCCTCTTCTCCCTGGTTTTATTTTTCTCTCCACAACCACTGACGGCAGGGTCCCGCTTGTCATATCCTATCTCCAGTCGGTTTCGTGTTCACACACGAGAGCCACGCCGCTCCCGATCCAAATCCTCGATCGATTCGGCCTGGACCTTGCTCATCCCGCACCCCCACCTCCTTATATGAATTCACCCCCTCCTCCTTGCTCGATTTTTCGCAAAATCAAAAGCTCCCGTGCCCTGGAACGGGCCCCGGATCTCGCCGGAGTTGCGCCTCCGCCTGAAGCATTCGCCGGTCGTTGTCTACAACATCGGAGGTCCCCAACATATCCTTTCTCCTCCATGTCGATCGCCTTAGCTTCCTCCCTTTTCCTGACTCCTAAAGTCGCGCAGGGGAGCACCGTACCCAGCCCTGCGACCTTGACCCAAAGTAGAACTCCGCTGTCATCAACAGAGGACGCCCGCTTCGTCCTGCCTCAACCCAGCATCGACGAAGATCGCCAGGACCGCCCACCTGCTTTCCCCGACGACACGCACCTCTAGGTCCACCATCACTTTGCCAGAGACCTCCGCAGCCACCGGTGGCGTCACCATCGAGCCGCACGGCATCTTCATCTTCCTCAAGTCCGGCGTCCACCCCTGTTTCTCCGATGAGTTGCACAGCCCCGTCCGATCTATGTCTCGCGGTTCAGATTATATCCCGAAGAGGTACGTAGCAGCAGCCGTTAGATGTTGATCTGGCGACCCGCATCAATCCACTTATTCCCGAAACGTTTTCTATTAAATAGTGGACACTCACTCTTTAGCCACCGCATCAAACACCCTCTAGCGTATCCCATTGCGCCACGTGACAATGCCACAACGTTGCAGCAACAATTCCAACAGTTTGGACAGATTCTGTTCAAATTTTGTTTTGGCTATATCTTGAGATCCACAACTCCAATTTCATTGATTCTTTTTCCTACGTGCTCATATTGATTAGGAGAATCTATTAGAACCAAAATTTTCACACTTTTGCACTGTTCAATTTGAATTTGTTTAAATTTGAATTTAACCTTCTGTAGGCTATATCTTTCACACCGTCCACTCAATTTATTTGATTCTTTTTGCATTGTGATGCTACTAGCATTTAGATAATAAATACCTACTGGTATTTTTCTGTTATTTTAATTTAATTGAATTCTTTGCTGTTAACTTTATTTTAGTGTAATGTGAGTACGGTTTATTTATCGATGCCTATTTAAACATATAGATTGTCCGGAGTGTGAAGCGAATCGGAATTAAGTGTTAGAGTACCTCAACACCATTCCAAGCAAGTTTACACTTTTGATTATGATCATCTATTTCTACTATGCATGTGTTGTTTGTATGCTTTGACATATGCTTGGATTGTTATGGTAGATGTAGTTGGGTGTTGAGTTATTCGTGGAAGTGGTGAGCCTATCTGTTTATAGCTGTAGGTTCGGGGCTTTTGCTCGAGTGAATGCGTCACTGGCTGAGCGCTCTATTGTCCCTAGAGAATGCGTCATGGCTGAGCGCACTTGAGTTGTCGGGACTTAAATCTAGTGAATGCGTTGATGACTGAGCGCTTTGGAGTCCCCACTGAATGCGTCATCGACTGAGCGCACTTGATACATCTTGAAGATCTTTGTCATTTCATCGTAGGTTGCGATTTCTCTTCTGCGGGTTAATTGGTTGTGGTGTGTGAACCTTGACCATTTAGTGGAGGTAGGTGAAGACATTCTCCTACAAACCAATTTGAGTGTTTTGTTTGTCATAACTTGCTTGTAGATGTAGGTTTGTTATATATCATTATGTGTGATTTGCCAATGCATTCAATGTATTGACCCTTTGTGGCTGCAACTTATCATGTTGTAGGATGTTCAGATGATCATTGAGATACAGTAGGGTCACGAGTCTTCACTCAACATTTTCGCCAGTGGGCATTGATGGGATTCATCGTTTGTTTATGCTACTTTTCCGCTGTCAGTATTTAATAATGCTAGTTATATGCTATGATATTGTAATACTTTATAAATTCTGGATCATACATTGTAGTAAATGATACACTTGTTATTTGATATTATTATGTATTGTGTGTGCTAGCGAGTCCATCCAGGGACTAGCACGGTAAGCACAGAGACATCGAATCTTACCATATTCAGGTCGTTACAGATGGTATCAGAGCAATGTGTTGACTGTAGGTCGTGACCCTAGCAAATGGAGTAGTAAAAGCCATAGGAGTGAAAACTTATTTTGCAACCTTATTCCACTTGTTAGTTTTTACTCTCATACTTGTACCTTCTCTTTTCAAATGTATATGACCCATGTAGTTACAGTAGTATCATCTGACCAATTTTAGTTAGCAGACCACCATTGCTATGTTGAGTTTTATAAACGATTCACACATAGTATGATGAGATCATATCTCTTTGTGGATATGACCTTACCTGTAGGTTCTACTTGTGTTTGTGTGGTTTGATTGATCATATGTGTGCTATTTTGATGTGACTACCTTAGGATTGTTTTGGTGATTTGTGTGAATTCATTGTTTTGGTTCTGATTTGGAGTTTTTATTGCTATCATGAGCATATGGGTAGTGATTTTCACTTAGGCCTAGTTTTGTCTATATCTCATCTATGCTTACCCACCAGATGTCATCGAGACGTAATACTAGAGCTAGTGGTTCCGGAGGCAACAACAATGATGTACCACCATACACGCAACAATTTCTTCAAGGATAGGCTTAGTTGATCCAGTTGCTCACTCAGAACATGGGGAACAACAACAACAATCCACCGCCACAACCACCCCCAGTTGATGCACTTACTCGGTTTTTGAGGTTGAATCCTCAGAGGTTTTCCAGCACACCTGAACCTATCATGGCTGATGATTGGCTTCGCTTAGTTAATAGGAGTTTGGAGACTGCTGGTTGCACTGATGCCGAGAGAGTGAGGTTTGCCTCACATTTGTTACAAGGACCAGCAACTGCATGGTGGGACAATTACTTGGTCACTTACCCTATTGAAACGATCACCTGGGCACAATTCTAGGCAGGTTTTCGCATCGCACATGTGTCTGCTAGCGCCATGAGTCTAAACAAGATGGAGTTTCGCAGCTTGCGTCAAGGAGATCGCACTGTTAATGAGTATGTGGAGGAATTCAATAGACTTGCATGCTATGCCCCTAATGATGTTAACATTGATGCAGCTAGACAAGAGAAATTTATGGAAGGTCTGAATGATGAGTTGGGTGTTCAGTTGACAGTGGTGACTTTCAGCAACTGTCAGGAGCTTATTGATAAGGCTATTGTACTTGAAGGCAAATTTCAAGAGGTGGAGAACCGCAAAAGGAAGGCAAGCGACACCGAGTTCAACTCTCGGGGTCAGCAGAAGCACCATAATTCATCGACATCTTCTGAGTACTATGATTCTGAAGTGGACAGGTATAATGGTCATAACCACGATGTGCATAGTCATGACAATGGCAATGGGCACAACCACAATGGATAGAGGAATGAGAACAACAACCACGACCCTATGACGCCCACCAAGAAGGATACAAGTCAATTACTTTGTTACAGGTGCAGGAACCTAGGACATTATTCAAATAAGTGTCCTCAGTTGAAGAATAGGAAGAGTAGTATGGAAATTAGGGAGAAGAGAAGTATGATCCTTTCGAAACGGACATGTGAGCCACATGGTGGTGGGAAGAGCTAATAATGCGTGAGTCTTCGGTAAGATTCTAATAAAGTCTTGTATCATCATCACTCTTGTAATATCGGTGCATCCCATTCATTCATATCAACGCGATATTGGAGACAAGCATGAGAATCTTGGAATATGGATTATATCGAGTACCCATGTTTAACCTTTGCTAGCCAACCCGAATCTCGAGGACGAGATTCATTCTAAGGGGGGTAGATTTTTAACATCCCAAATTTTCAGATTTGGAATGTTATTAGAGTCATTTTGTTTTCATCATGATTTCTATGCATATTTGATTTATTTTCTAAACATTCGAAGTATTTCCAGTTCAAGGCAATATTTTGGAGTGGAGATAATATGGCTTCTCGCCTCTTAAGTATATTTTCAAGATGCTAATAATATTATCTGGAGTTTACATAATTTTTCTTTAGGATTTGTTGGAATTCAAAGTTATGTTGGAGTTGTTATAATGATCTTTATTGGCTCGTATTGCATTAAATGGTTTTATAAAAATTGCATTAGATTTGAAAAAATGTTATACATTTTCTGTAGTAGTAATAATGCTTTAATGTGAATTTTATTATTTTTAGCAGTTACCTAGATATTTTATTTTAGCAAAACGCTTTGTTGTGCATTATATTGTTTTTGCTAGGCTTACTGTGCACCCCTAGGCCGCATAGTGCGCTCGACAGCAGGAGCGCAACGCACAGTCGCTAGTAGGCCGACCCATTTCGGCGAAGCAGTCAGCCCACCCCGCAGGCCTCTTCGCCCTGGTTTTGTTTTTCTCTCCACAACCACTAATGGTAGGGTCCCTCTTGTCATATCCTATCTCCAGCCGGTTTCCTGTTCACGCACGAGAGCCACGCCTCTCCCGATCCAAATCCTTGATCGTTTCGGCCTGGACCTTGCTCCTCCCGCACCCCCACCTCCTTATATGAATTCACCCCTCCTCCTCGTACGATTTTTCGCAAAATGAAAAGCTCCCGTGCCCTGGAATGGGCCCCTGATCTCGCCGGAGTTGCGCCTCTGCCTGAAGCATTTGCCAGTCGTTGTCGACAACATCAAAGGTCCCCAACGTATCCTTTCTCCTCCATGTCGACTGCCTCAGCTTCCTCCCTTTTCCTGACTCCTAATCTCGCGTAGGGGAGCACCGTAACCAGCCCTGCAACCTTGACCCAAAGCAGAACTCCGCTGCCATCAACATAGGATGCCCGCTTCGTCCTGCCTCAACCCAACATCGACGAAGATTGCCAGGACCGCCCACCTGCTTTCCCGGACGAGACGCACCTCCAGGTCCACTATCACTTTGCCAGAGACCTCTGCAGCCGTCGGTCACATCACCATCGAGCCGCACGGCGTCGTCATCTTCCTCAAGTCTGGCCCCCACCCATGTTTCTCCAGTGAGTTGCATAGCCCCGTCCGATCTATGTCTCGTGGTTCAGATTATATCCCGAAGAGGTACGCAACAACAGTCGTTATATGTTGATCTGGCAACCCACATCAATCCACTTATTCCCGAAACGTTTTCTATTAAATAGTAGACACTCACTCTTTAGCCACCGCATCAAACACCCTCTAGCGTATCCCATCACGCCACGTGGCAACGCCACAGCAGCTGCAGCAACAGTTCCAGCAGTTTGGATAGATTCTGTTCAAATTTTGTTTTGGCTATATCTTGAGATCCACAACTCCAATTTCATCGTTTCTTTTTCCTACATGCTCATATTGATTAGGAGAATCTATTAGAACCAAATTTTTCACACTTTTGCAAGGTTCAATTTGAATTTTTAAAATTTGAATTTAACCTTCTGTAGGCTATATCTTTCACACCGTCCACTCAATTTATTTGATTCTTTTTTGCATTGTGATGCTATTAGCATTTAGATAATAAATACCTACTAGTATTTTTTATGTTATTGGAATTTAATTGAATTGTTTGCTGTTGACTTTATTTAGTGTAATGTGAGTATGGTTTATTTATCGATGCCTATTTAAACATATAGATTGTCTGGAGTGTGAAGCGAATCAGAATTAAGTGTTAGAGTACCTCAACACCATTCCAGGCAAGTTTACACTTTTGATTATGCTCATCTATTTCTACTATGCATGTGTTGTTTGTATGGTTTGACATATGCTTGGATTGTTATGGTAGATGTAGTTGGGTGATGAGTTATTCGTGCAAGTGGTGAGCCTATCTGTTTATAGCTGTAGGTTTAGGGCTTTTTTGCTCGAGTGAATGCGTCACTGGCTGAGCGCTCCATTGTCCCTAGAGAATGCGCCATGGCTGAGCGCACTTGGGTTGTCGAGACTTAAATCTGGTGAATGCGTTGATGGCTGAGCGCTTTGGAGTCCCCACTGAATGTGTCATCGACTGAGCGCACTTGATACATCTTGAAGATCTTTGTCATTTCATCGTAGGTTGCGATTTCTCTTATGCGGGTTAATTGGTTGTGGTGTGTGAACCTTGACCATTTACTGGAGGTATGTGAAGACATTCTCCTACGAACCAATTTGAGTGTTTTGTTTGTCATACCTTGCTTGTAGATGTAGGTTTGCTATATATCATTATGTGTGATTTGCCAATGCGTTCAATGTATTGACCCTTTGTGGCTGCAACTTATCATGTTGTAGGATGTTCAGATGATCATTGAGATACAGTAGGGTCACGAGTCTTCACTCAACATTTTCGCTAGTGGGCATTGATGGGATTCATCGTTTGTTTATGCTACTTTTCTGCTGTCAGTATTTAATAAAGCTAGTTATATGCTATGATATTGTAATACTTTATAAATTCTGGATCATACGTTGTAGTAAATGATGCACTTGTTATTTGATATTATTATGTACTATGTGTGCTAGCGAGTCGATCCAGGGACTAGCACGGTAAGCACAGAGACATCAAATCTTATCATATTTGGGTCGTTACAAAAATAGAGATTGTGCCCCGCATTTATGGGATATCATCAATTGATTGCTTCCCCCACGCGGCCATAATGACACGATTAGCCGAAACATGGGGATTTTCGCAACGTAACGGAGGGGACGCTTTGCATTTTTACTGGCTTATAAACATTGGGGGTCTATAAATCTTTTACCCCATGCTCTCCTTCTGCTATAGCGCCCAAACCCTCCAAGCTTCTCACACGCCGAATCCCCTTTCCAAGCTCAAAGCTTTCTGCCTCCATGGCCTAAGTGGGCCTGAAGGGTAGGTGGGTACCTTACAGGCTCATCAACGACACCATCGGTGAGCTCTGGGAGGCGGGGAACATCTCCTCTGACATAACATGCATGGCTCTGGCGTCGCCTCGAGAAGAACTGCCACCGGCCCCGCCCCGAGGCGTCCTCGCCTGCGAACTGACCTCAGGAGCATGCTTGCTCCTGGCAATAGAACCCTAGGACGGCGACTGGACTGAGGAGTTCAAGGTGTACCTTCTCAACGGCGCCCTACCAAAGAAGGAGGAGGGCGCGAAACACGTGGTTCGCCAGGCCACTGCTTACTTCCTGAAGGACGACGAGTTGTACCACAGGCGCCCAAATGACGTCTCGTTGCGGTGCATATCTAAGGAGCAAGGGAGCGATCTGCTGGCCGAAAGCCACGGTGGAGACTACGGGCACCATTCCTCGTCTCGCACCCTCGTGGGAAAGACGTTCCACAACGGCTTCTATTGGCCCGTGGCGCTCAACGACGCCATTGAGTTGGTCTGATCATGCGAGGCCTGTCAGTTCCACGCCAAGCAGATCCATCAACCCGCGCAAGGTCTCCAGACCTTCCCGCTCTCCTGGCCCTTTGCGGTTTGGGGGTTGGACATACTGTGTCCTTTCCCTCGGGCAGTCGGAGGCTACCGCTACCTCTACGTCGCCATCGACAAGTTCACCAAGTGGGCAGAGATGGAGCGTGTGCGCACCATCCCTGTCGGCTCAGTAGTCAAGTTCATCTAGGGCCTTGTAAGTCGCTTCGGTGTTCCCAACTGTATCATTACTACCAATGGCTCGCAATTCACAAGCAACATCTTTAGGGAATATTGTGCTAACCTTGGGACGTAGATATGTTACGCTTTGGTGGCAAAGCCGCAGAGCAACGGCCAGGCCGAGCGCGCCAACGCGGAGGTACTAAGGGGCCTCAAGGCGAGGAGCTTCAAGAAGAAACTCGAGGCCTGCAGCAGGGGTTGGCTCGGTGAGCTTTAGTCTCTGCTGTGGTCCATCCGCACCACTGCGAATAAGCCCACCGACGAGACCCCTTTCTTCCTCGTCTACAGAGCTGAGGCAATCCTCCCGCACGAGGTCAAGCATCGCTCCCCGTGAGTCTTGGCATTCGACAAGGAGCGTCAGTATGCCACGTGGGGGACAAATCTCGTGCTCGGGGAGGAGGCCCGCCACCAGGCCTCGCTCCGTTCAGTGAGGTACCAGCAGGCACTACGGCGATACCACTACTACAACATTCACTCGAGGGCCCTTGAAGTCGGAGACCTCGTCCCGAGGCGGCTTGATACGTCTCCAACGTATCTATAATTTTTTATTGTTCCATGCTATTATATTATATGTTTTGGATGTTTTATATGCATTAATATGCTATTTTATATTATTTTTGGGACTAACCTATTAATCTAGAGCCTAGTGCCAGTTTCTGTTTTCCCCTTGTTTTTGAGTATTGCATATAAGGAATATTAAATGGAGTCCAAACGGAATAAAATCTTCACGATGATTTTTCTTGGACCAGAAGACATGTACCAGACTTGGAGGGAAAGGCAAGAGACCTGCTAGGAGGTCACAAGCCAGGGGCGCGGCCACCACCCCTGGCCGCCCCTAGCAGGCTTGTGCCCCCCAGCAGGTCTCCTAACCCTATTATTTGGCCTATAAATTCCCAAATATTACCCCAATACCAAACAGAGCCAAAAAAATATTTTTCTTCTCCCGGAAGCCTCTGTTCTCGAGAGATCCAATCTTGGACCCTTTTCCGGTTATCTACCGGAGGGGGATTCGATCACGGAGGGCATCTACATCAACTCCATTGCCCCTCCGATGATGCGTCAGTAGTTCACCTCAGACCTTCGGGTCCATAGCTAGTAGCTAGATGGCTTCTTCTATCTCTTTGTGCTTCAATACCATGTTCTTCATGATCTTCACGGAGATCTATCTGATGTAATACTCTTTTGCGGTGTGTTTGTCGAGATCCGATGAATTGTGGGTTTATGTTCAGATTATCCATGAATATTATTTGAGTCCTTTCTGAATTCTTATATTCATGATTTCATATCTTTGCAAGTATCTTCAAGTTATGGGTTTGGTTTACCCAACTAGATTGGTAATTCTTGCAATGGGAGAAGTGCTTAGTTTTGGGTTCAATCTTGCGGTGTCCTCACCCAGTGACATAGTAGGAGTAGCAAGGCACGTATTGTATTGTTGCTATTAACGATAAAAAGATGGGGTTTTCATCATATTGCTTGAGTTTATCCCTCTACATCACGTCATCTTACCTAATGTGTTACTATGTTCTTCATGAACTGAATATTCTAGATGCAGGCAGGAGTTGGTCAATGTGTGGAGTAATAGTAGTAGATGCAGAATCGTTTCGGTCTACTTGACATGGACGTGATGCCTATATGCATAATCATTGCCTTGGATATCTTCATAATTATTCGCTTTTCTATCAATTGCTCGACAGTAATTTGTTCACCCACTGTGTTATTTTCCTTCAAGAGAGAAGCCTCTAGTGAAACCTATGGCCCCCGGGTCTATTCTCCATATTATATTTTCAGATCTATAAACAAAAAATATAAAAAAAATTACTTTACTGCAAGCTTTTTTTTACTTTTGTTTTACTTTTCGTTTTAGTAATCTTCTATATCTATCTCTATCAGATCTCACCCTTGCAAATAACCGTGAAGGGATTGACAACCCCTTTATAGCGTTGGGTGCAAGTGTTTGATTGTTTGTGTAGGTGCGAAGATTGGGGACTTGCTTGTATCTCCTACTGGATTGATACCTTGGTTCTCAACAACTAAGGGAAATACTTATCTACTTTGCTGCACCACCCTTTCCTCTTCAAGGGAAAACCAACGCAAGCTCAGGAAGTAGCAAGAAGGATTTTTGGCGCCGTTGCCGGGGAGATCTACATCAGCCCTACCAAGTACCCATAAAAAACTCATCTCTTGTATTCCCGCCGTCCCAAAATAAGTGTCGATGACTTAATATAAAATTTGTAGTAGCTTAGTACAAAATCTGCAACACTTATTTTGGGACGGAGGGAGTATTTACATTATTTGACATTTGCCTCTCGTTTTCCTCTCCCCACTTCTAAAACGATTTTCAGAAAATACCAAAAAGATTTGCCTTTTTATTCGCCCTTCTTTCGTTTACCTTTTCGTTTTCCTTTTGTTTGCTAGTGTGTTAGATTGCTTGAACTCATGGCTAGCCTTACTACTATAACTAGTACTCCCAAGAATAAAGTTCTTAATTTTAAGCGAAGGGAGAGAGAAAACTTAAAAGATGCTTGGTATAGAATTTGCAATGCTCAAAATATATCTATTTGTAAGCAATCTACTACCGTTCTCTTTTTGCAATTTTTATGTGTGTATTTCTCCATGGAATAGATATGTTCTAGATACAATTATGGGAGGAAATTTCTTGGGAAGTCATACCTTTGATTCTTATAGCGCTATGAAAAATTTGGTAGGTTCACCCCCAATCATGGTTAGTGGAACAACCTTAACTTTGGAACATGTGATGCGAAGGCTTGATATTATTGAAAATAAAGTTGCTACTATAGAGCTTATTAAAAAATTGGATAAAAAACATAATAAAATTACTGAATATGGATCTAAGGTAGGAGTTACTTTCAAAAATCTAAGGGAAAAAGAACCCATAGTTAATGAAAAATTGGATCAAGATTCCTCTAGAATTGGCAAGCTAGAGGACATAATTACCAACTTGGGATCCGCTTTTGCCTTGGTTCAAACCACTCCAAATTCTCATCCTTCTAAGGCTGCCAAGTTTGTCTATGTTCCTAAAAATAAGGGTGAATCCTTTAGTAAAGGAGATGAAGATCTTAAGATGATAAGTGTTCATCCTAACTTTATCAATATTGTCCGGGAACCTATTGCTACAAGTGAATTTCTTGATTTCTTGCCTAGGAGTATGATTATTGATAAAACCAAAGAATCTCCTACAGTTTATAAGTATGCAATTGAGGAGTTTCATACCAAAGATGACAATACCTAGATCTATTGCGTTTTGCCTAGCTAGGGGCGTTAAACAATAGCGCTTGTTGGGAGGCAACCCAATTTTATTTTTAGGTTTCTGTTTTTGCTTCTGTTTTTGAGTGTTTCACAAATTATTACCTCTGTAGTAATTGTGTTTTGGTGTTTTAATTAGTGTTTGAGCCAAATAATACCTTTGGGATGGTCTATGGTGATTGTTGATTTGATCTTGCTGAAAAAAAAACTTTTGCGCCCAGTCCAGGAATTTTATAAATTTATCAGAGGGTCAAATGAGTATGAAATATTTACACAAGATTTATATACAAATTTCCCAGGTTTTCCTAATTTTTCAGAATTTTTGGAGTTACAAAAGTATACGAAGTTTTCAGATTACTACAGACTGTTCTGTTTTTCACAGATTCTGTTTTCTTTGTGTTGTTTACCTATTTTGATGTATCTATGGGTCGCATCGGGGAGTATGAACCATGGATAAGTTGTAATACAGTAGATATTACACCAATATAAATAAATAATGAGTTCACAACAGTACCTAAAGTGGTGATTTATTTTCTTATACTAACGGATCTCATGAGTTTTCTGTTAAGTTTTGTGTTGTGAAGTTTTCATGTTTTGGGTAAAGATTTGATAGACTATGGAATAAGGGGTGGCAAGAGCCTAATTTTGGGGATGCCCAAGGTACCCCAAGCCATATTCAAGTATACAAAATAGCCTAAGCTTGGGGATGCCCCGTAAGGCATCCCCTCCTTCGTCTTCAATCCATCGGTAAATTTACTTGAGGCTATATTTTTATTCACCACATGATATGTGTTTTGCTTGGAGCGTCTTGTATGATATGAGTCTTTGATTTTTATCTTGACACAATCATCCTTGCTGCACACATATTTTGAGATAGACACACATGAATCGTGAATTTATTAGAATACTCTATGAGCTTCACTTATATCTTTTGAGCTAGGCAATGTTGCTCTAGTGCTTCACTTATATCTTTTTAGAGCACGGTGGTGTTTTGGTTTATAGAAATAATTGAACTCTCGTACCTCACTTATATTATTGTGGGAGTCTTTAAACAGAATGGTAATTGGTTTAGGTTATGAATTTAGTCCTAATATGATAGGCATCCAAGAGCGATATAATGAAACTTTCATATAAAGTGCATTGCGTATTATGAGAAGTTTGATTCCTTGCATAAAGTTTTGAGATATAAAGATGGTAATATTAAGAGTCATGTTAGTAATTAATTGTGAACTGGTAAAAATACTTGTGTAAAGGTTTGTGATTCCCGTAGCATGCACGTATGGTGAACCGTTATGTAAGGAAGTCGGGGCATGATTTGTTTATTGATTGTCAGCCTTTGTGTGAGGGTCGGGAGCGCGAGATGGTTTACTCCCACCAACCTCTCCCCTGGGGGCATGCGTCTAATACTTTGCTTTTATGACTAATAGACTTTTTCAATAATTATGTGAGTTCTTTATGACTAATGTGAGTCCATGGATTATACACACTCTCACCCTTCCACTTTTGCTAGCCTCTCTAGTACCGCGCAACTTTCGCCGGTGCATTAAACCCACCAAATATCCTTCCTCAAACTAGACACCATACCTACCTATTATGGTATTTTCATAGCCATTCTGATATATATTGCCATGCAACTTCCGCCGTTCCGTTTATTATGACACGCACCATCATTTTCATATTGCTTTGCATGATCGTAAGATAGCTAGCATGATGTTTTCATGGCTTGTCCATTTTTTGATGTCATTTGCTATGATAGATCATTGCATATCTCGGTACACTGCCGAGGCATTCATATAGAGTCATATTTTGTTCTAAGATATCGAGTTGTAATTCTTGAGTTGTAAGTAAATAAAAGTGTGATGACCATCATTATTAGAGCACTGTCCCATGTGAGGAAAGGATGATGGAAGCTATGATTCCCTCACAAGTTGGGATGAGACTCCAGACTTTATGAAAAATAGAAGAGGCCAATGAATCCCAAGTAAAAAAGAGGCCATAGATGCCCACCAAAAAGGATAGAGAAAGAGAGAAGGGACAATGGTACTATTTTTTTTTTCCACACTTGTGCTTCAAAGTAGCACCATGATCATTATGATAGAGAGTCTCCTATTTTGTCACTTTCATATACTAGTGAGAATTTTTCATTATATAACTTGGCTTGTATATTCCAATGATGGGCTTCCTCAAATTGCCCTAGGTCTTCATGAGCAAGCAAGTTGGATGCACACCCACTTAGTTTCTTTTTGAGCTTTCATACACTTATAGCTCTAGTGCATCCGTTGCATGGCAATACCTACTCACTCACATTGATATCTATTAATGGGCATCTCCATAGCCTGTTAATACACCTAGTTGATGTGAGACTATCTTCTCCTTTTTCTTCACAACGTCCACCATATTCTATTCCACCTGTAGTGCTATGTCCATGGCTCACGCTCATGTATTGCGTGAGAGTTGAAAAAGTTTGAGAACATAAAAGGTGTGAAACAATTGCTTGAATTGTCATCGGGGTTGTGCATGATATAAATACTTTGTGTGGGGAAGATGGAGCATAACCAAACTATATGATTTTGTAGGGATAACTTTATTTTGCAATTATATTTTGAAGAGATACAAGTGCTTTGTTAGTATGCTTGAAATATTATTGTTTTTATGTCAACATTGAGCTTTTGTTTTGAGTCTTACGGATCTGAATATTCATGACACAATAAAGAATATTACATGGATAAATATGTTAGGTAGCATTCCACATCAAAATTTCTGTTTTTATCATTTACCTACTTGAGGACGAGCAGGAATTAAGCTTGGGGATTCTTGATAGTCTCTAACGTATCTATAATTTTTGATTGTTCCATGATATTATATTATGTGTTTTGGATGTTTTATATGCATTAATATGCTATTTTATATTATTTTTGGGACTAACCTATTAATCTAGAGCCTAGTGCCAGTTTCTGTTTTCCCCTTGTTTTGAGTGTTGCAGATAAGGAATATTAAACGGATTCCAAACGGAATAAAATCTTTGCGATGATTTTTCTTGGACCAGAAGACATGTACCAGACTTGGAGGGGAAGGAAAGATACCTGCCAGGAGGTCACAAGCCAGGGGTGCATGGCCACCACCCTTGGCCGCGCCTGGCAGGCTTGTGGCCCCCCAACAGGTCTCCTAACCCTATTCTTCGGCCTATAAATTCCCAAATATTCCCCTAATACCAAAGAGAACCACGAAAATACTTTTCTGCTGCCAGGAGCCTCCGTTCTCGAGAGATCCAATCTTGGAGCCTTTTCCGGTAATCTGCCGGAGGGGCATTCGATCACGGAGGGCATCTACATCAACTCCATTGCCCCTCCGATGATGCGTGAGTAGTTCACCACAGACCTTCGGGTCCATAGCTAGTAGCTAGATGGCTTCTTCTCTCTCTCTTTGTGCTTCAATACCATGTTCTTCTTGATCTTCATGGAGATCTATCCGATGCAATACTCTTTTGCGGTGTGTTTGTCGAGATCCGATGAATTGTGGGTTTATGTTCAAATTATCCTTGAATATTATTTGAGTATTTTATGAATTCTTATATGTATGATTTCATATCTTTGCAAGTCTCTTCGAGTTATGGGTTTGGTTTGCCCAACGAGATTGGTAATTCTTGCAATGGGAGAAGTGCTTAGTTTTGGGTCAATCTTGCGGTGTCCTCACCCAGTGACATAGTAGGGGTAGCAAGGCATGCATTGTATTGTTGCCATCAAGGATAAAAAGATGGGGTTTTGATCCTATTTCTTGAGTTTATCCCTCTACATCATGTCATCTTACCTAATGTGTTACTCTGTTCTTCATGAACTTAATACTCTAGATGTAGGCAGGAGTCGGTCGATGTGTGGAGTAATAGTAGTAGATGTAGAATCATTTCAATCTACTTGACACGGACGTGATGCCTATATGCATAATCATTGCCTTGGATATCTTCATAATTATTCGCTTTTTTGTGAGTTGCCCGACGGAATTTGTTCACCCACCGTGTTGTTTTCCTTCAAGAGAGAAGCCTCTAGCGAAACCTATGGCCCCCGGGTCTAGTTTCCATATTATATTTTCATATATATAAACCAAAAATACTTTGGTGCAATCGTTTTACTTTTGTTTTACTTTTCGTTTTAGTAATCTTCCATATATATCTCTATTAGATCTCATCCTCGCAAATAACCGTGAAGGGATTGACAACCCCTTTATAGCGTTGGGTGCAAGTGTTTGATTGTTTATGTAGGTCCGAAGATTGGGGACTTGCTTGTATCTCCTACTGGATTAATACCTTGGTTCTCAACAACTAAGGGAAATACTTATCTACTCTGCTGCATCACCCTTTCGTCGGGCATCACGACCTGGCACACCAGCGGCGATCGACCCTTGCAAGGGAGCTCGAGGGCTCTACAGCTAAGGAAAGAATCTCCAGAGGGACGCGCCCCCACGACATATGAGCCTACCAGGGGCGTGCCAACCTAAGTTATCCTGACCACAAGTTCCCCTAATCGCAATGAGCAGGGCATTTCAATTTGCAGTGACATAAAAACTGGAGTGCAAAAAGAAAAATGCTAACATTAAAGGCAAGAGCGCTGCAATTCATTACACGCCCCCAGAGGGGCCTCCATGGTTTTTGGTGCAGGAAACAAAAGCAAAAGACGGCCTCCTGAGGACCGTCACTCCCGAGGCGTGGCTTCGGCACCACCTATGCTCAGTCGGAGTCCTCCTCCTCCTTGACGTAGGCGCCACGGCGGGGCGACTCGACGTCCTCCTGCGCAGGGACACAACGCCGCGGCAGCTTTTCTCCCTCCCTGGTCCATGCGTGGCAGCATGGTGGCTCGTCGTAGTAGTCATCGCTCGAGCTTCCCTCGGAGGAGGTGTCGTCACCGCTGGAGGAGATACAACTGTCGCCAAGGGCAAGTTCAATGCCGCGGGCGTCACCGTCGCGACGGTCATTGCCGGTGGGAAGGCGGTTGATGTCGTCGTCGTTGCCATCTAGGCAACACCCCAAGCGCCTGCCGTCTTCACCGAAGATCTTAACGAAGAGCGTCATCGCCCCATCGTGCTTGAAGTGGAGGGTGCACCTCCCCTCGAGGTTGCGAGTGCGGGCAAACATCTGCCACCAGCGGGTCAAGAATACGTAGCCCATAGGGGTGAACTTAACTTCCACCCACGAATCTTCACTGCAGCAACCATCGGCCTACAGCCATAGGCCAGTAGGTCTCCTGGTTGGCAGCGCCGCCGCGAAGAAGCGCGTGAGCAAGAACCAGGTGATCACCGGCCTCTCCGCGCACACCATGAACTCCTGGACCGCGCCAGCCGAGTGGCGGCACGAACGCCTCCTTCGCCCATTTATAGCCGATCAGAGGCCAGCCGTCGTCCCTTCACATCCCGAGCAATGATGGCCTAGCGGCGCGCGCCATCCCGTGCCGGTCAGGGCAGTTATCAAGGCAACATGGAGAAATGGAGGCGTCCATGCCTCATCATGTGCCACGCGTCGATCCTGACCCGCAGGCAGTTAGGGCCCGCAGTGCCTCGGTCTCCCCCTTGGCTTCGCCTCGAAGCCATCCCGAACATGCCTTGGGCCCGGGGGCTACTGTCGGCGTTCTGGGACCAGGGGTACCTAGACCTGCCTGTCTGCGACCCAATGCGTGGCCCACCTCGAAGGCCCAGTATGGCCCAACAATTAGGCCCTCAAGTGAAGGCCCTCGCGAGAGCCCCTGCCTCGCGAGGAGAATGACACAAAGACCGTCGGAGAAGTGGCATCCCCCAGACTGTCTCTCGAGGAGCGGAGATTCCTATGCAAGCACCCGGTCTCGTAAGGCTAGGATGACGTGGGCTCTGACGGCTGAGCCAGGCGAGTGCAGCAGGTGCAGAAAGGGGGACATTTTCCTCTTTCGTGCTAAGGAGGAAAGGACGGACGCGGGTTCCCAAGGAATCCCCAAAAGGTTCCTTTCCTAGTGTAACAGGACCAAGACTAGGAGCTCGATAGAGCGGATGTCATCATCGAGCCCACCACTGCGTCTGATAAGTCTCCAACATATCTATAATTTTTAATGATGGCATGCTATTATATTATCTGTTTTGGATGTTTTATATACAATAATATGCTATTTTATATTATTTTTGGGACTAACCTATTAATCTAGAGCCTAGTGCCATTTTCTGTTTTTCCTTGTTTTTGAGTTTTGCAGATATGGAATATTAACCGGAGTCCAAACAGAATAAAACCTTCGGAAGGAATTTTTCTGGAAGGAAACAAATCAACCAGGATTGGAGTGCATGCTAGGGCTTGTGCCAGGGAGTCACAAGCCTGCTAGGCGCGACCCCCCTGGCCGCGGCTAGCAGGCTTGTTGCCTCCCGACAGGTCTCCTAACCCTAATTTTTGGCCTATAAATTCCCAAATATTCCCCCAACATCAAAAAAAGCCACACAAATACTTTTCCGCCGCAGGAAGCCTCCATTCCCGAGATATCCAATCTTGGAGCCTTTTCTGGTAATCTACCGGAGGGGGTTTCAATCACGGAGGGCATCTACATCAACTCCATTGCCCCTCCGATGATGCGTGAGTAGTCCACCATAGACCTATTGGTCCATAGCTAGTAGCTAGATGGCTTCTTATCTCTCTTTGATCTTCAATACCATGTTCTTCATGATCTTCATGGAGATCTATCCGATGTAATCCTATTTTGTGGTGTGTTTGTCAAGATCCGATGAATTGTGAGTTTATGTTGAGATTATCCATGAATCTTATTTGAATCTCCTCTGATTTCTTATATGCATGATTTCATATCCTTGTAAGTCTCTTCGAGTTATTGGTTTGGTTTGGCCAACTAGATTGGTAATTCCTTCAATGGGAGAAGTGCTTGGTTTTGGGTTCAATCTTGCGGTGTCCTCACCCAGTGACATAGTAGGGGTAGCGAGGCACATATTGTATTGTTGCCATCAAGGGTAACAAGATGGGGTTTTCATCATATTGCTTGAGTTTATCCCTCTAAATCATGTCATCTTTCTTAGTGCGTTACTCTGTTCTTCATGAACTTAATACTCTAGATGCAGGCAGGAGTCGGTCGATGTGTGAAGTAATAGTAGTAGATGCAGAATCATTTCGGTCTACTTGATATAGACGTGATGACTATATGCATGATCATTGCCTTGGATAACTACATGATTATTTGCTTTTCTGTCAATTGCTTGACAGTAATTTTTTTACCCACCATGATATTTTCCTTTGAGAGAGAAGCCTCTAGTGAAACCTATGGCCCCTGGGTCTACTTTGCATAATATACTTTCAGATCTATAAACCAAAAATACCAAAAATACTTTGCTGTAATTTATTTACCTTTTACTTTTTGTTCTCGTTTACATGTATATCTATCGGATCTAATCCTTGCAAATAATCGTGAAGGGATTGACAACCCCTTTATAGCGTTGGGTGCAAGAGTTTGATTGTTTGTGTAGGTGCATCCATTGGTGACTTGCTTGTTCCTTCTACTAGATTGATACATTGGTTCTCAACAACCGAGGTAAATACTTATCTACTTCTCTGCATCACCCTTTCCTCTTCAAGGGAAAACCAATGCACGCTCAAGAGGCAGCAAGAAGGATTTCTGGCATCGTTGCCGGGGAGGATACACATCAAGCCTACCAAGTACCCATCACAAAATCATCTCTTGCATTTACATTATTTGCCATTTGCCTCTCGTTTTCCTCTCCACCACTTCTAAAACAATTTTCAGAAAATATCAAAAAGATTTGCCTTTTTGTTCGCCCTTCTTTCGTTTGCCTTCTTTTCCTGCTAGTTCTTCTTCTTGTTGCTATGTCTAGCGTTACTATGTCCCCTTTGTCACCAGATTCTGAAGTTCTTTACTTCAAACAAAAACAAGGGGAAAATTTGAAAGATGCCTGGTATAGGCTAATGGAATTTTATTGTATTTCCAATTTAAAAGGATATGCAAAAGTGTTGCTTAGAAATTTTTACATTGGATTAACTTTGCATCACACAGAGCTTCTAGATTTCCCCTTAAAAGGAAATTTTATTGAGCTAGATGCGAATGCCGCTTATGAAGTTTTGGAGGGGATTTTAGGTGTTACTCCACCCAAAAAGGGGTTTGTTTTCTCACAATAGGGTGTTCAAGTTCTCAACAAATTGGATGACTTACATAAGCACTTGGTCGAGTTGCAACAATATCATGAACCTCTTAAACATATCAATGGTAACCTCAATCGCTTGAATACTTTGCTTACCCTTTGCAATAAGTGTTTGGACATTTTGGATTTAAGATGAATCCTTCCTCCACAAATGTGGGAAAAAGGAAAGAACTCCCTGGATTTGAGAAGGTCCCCACAAAAGTTGCTAATACCAAAGATGACAATACCTAGATCTATTGCGCTTTGCCTAGCTTGGGGCGTTAAACAATAGCGCTTGTTAGGTGGCAGCCCAATTTTATTTTTGTGTTCTGTTTTTGCTTCTGTTTTTGAGTGTTTCCCTCATTATTAATTCTGTGTTAATTGTGTTTTGGTGTTTTAATTAGTGTTTTATCCAAGTAAAACCGTTGGGGTGATCTATGGTAGTTGTTGATTTGATCTTGCTGAAAAACAAAAACCTTTACGCTCAATCCAGGAATTTTATAAATTGTTAAGAGCGTCAAATGAGTATGAAAGTTTTACACAAGATTTAAATATAAATTTCCCAGGTTGGTTTAATTTTTCAGAATTTTTTGAGTTACATAAGTATACGAAGTTTTCAGATTGCTACAAACTGTTCTGTTTTTGACAGATTCTGTTTTTTGAGTTGTTTGCCTATTTTGATGATTCCTTGGGTTGTATCTTGGGGTATGAACCATGGAGAAGTTAGAATATCGTAGGTATAACACCAATATAAATAAATAATGAGTTCACAACAGTACCTAAAGTGGTGATTTATTTTCTTATACTAACAAATCTCACGAGTTTTCTGTTGAGTTTTGTGTTGTGAAGTTTTCAAGTTTTGGGTGAAGATTGGATGGACTATGGAATAAAGAGTGGCAAGAGTGGATAGTATTAGATGCAGAATCATTTCGGTCGATGTGTGGACTTAATACTCTAGATGCAGGTAGGAGTCGGTCGATGTGTGGAGTAATAGTAGTAGATGCAGAATCATTTCGGTCGACTTGATACGGACGTGATGCCGATATGCATGATTATTGCCTTGGATAACCACATGATTATTCGCTTTTCTATCAATTGCTTGATAGTAATTTGTTTACCCACCATGATATTTTCCTTCGAGAGAGAAGTCCATAGTGAAACCTATGCCCCCCAGGTCTACTTCCCATAATATACTTTCAGATCTATAAACCAAAAATACCAAAAATACTTTGCTGCAATTTATTTACCTTTTACTTTCCGTTCTCGTTTACATCTATATCTATCGGATCTAATCCTTGCAAATAATCGTGAAGGGATTGACAACCCCTTATTACGTTGGGTGCAAGAGTTTGATTGTTTGTGTAGGTGCATCCACTGATGACTTGCTTGTTCCTCCTACAGGATTGATACCTTGGTTCTCAACAACTGAGGGAAATACTTGTCTACTTTGCTGCATCACCCTTTCCTCTTCAAGGGAAAACCAACACATGCTCAAGAGGTAGCAGTGTCACACCCGGAAGCTTTGCAGGCGAAGACCACCTTTAGTCAGGATAGGATGTACCTCTTGTCCCCCTTCAAGTTTGGCCGTTGTGGAATCCCTTCCCGCCTCTGCGATAAGGGAAGAGGACCGTGGCCACTATAAATAGGGATGAGCTTCCATCATAGAAGTCAGGTCGAACACACCAGTTTATCACCGCTAGGAGCCCTCGTGAAGCCACCCAACCACTATACTAGTTCATCCTTAGCCTCCTCGTGAGGCCAATCCACCACAAAGTAGGAGTAGGGTTTTACACCACGAGGTGGCCCAAACCTGGGTAAATCTCTGAGTCCATCTCCTTCCCCGCTCCCACTTGCTCAACGCAGCTAGGTCGTAGGGTGACAAGCTTGGGACTTCATGCCAGTTGAGTTCTTCGCACATGCCCCAGTGTTGAACCTAATTGGGTTTTGCGAAGCCCCGATTCTGACAACAGATTCTACCATTAATGTCGTGGTTTTGTTATGGTAGATGTCTGGGTGAATGGACTTTAGGTTCGAGGCCGAAGCGCAACTACGTGGCGGCTTGAAGGGGTTGGTCAGAATCGAGAGATGCGAGTTTACCCAGGTTTGCCCCTCCGATGGAGGTAAAAGCCTACGTCCTGCTTGTCTGGTATTGATCATGAAGAATATCTCTCGGTTACAAGGGTGTTTTTTGCTACCTCTAATCTTGAGAGCCTCTAATCTCTTGTCTATCTAAGACCTGTCTATTGAGACGTCTAAAAACTTCACCCTCTCGGGGTGACCCGCCCCTCCTTATATAAGTTGAAGGGGCGGCTTACATGTAGAGTCTAAGTCGAATTGAGACTTAACTTGTTATGACTTCCTTTTGTGGGCTTCTTGTTCATGGGCTTCTGAGTCCCGGGCTTCTTATCTCAGACGGGCGGCTTACACCGGGCAGCTTAGGGCCGAGCGGCTTACATCGGGCAGCTTAGAGCCAGGCGACTTACACTAGGCAGCTTAGAGCCGGGCGGCTTACATCGGGCGGCTTACACCGAGCAGCTTAGAGCCGGGCAGCTTAGAACCAGGCGGCTTAGAACCAGGCAGCTTACAACCGGGCGGCTTAGAACCAGGCAACTTCAAGACTCATCTTCAGGGACTTACAACCAGGGCTTATCTTCAGGGACTCATCTTCAGGGACTTACAACCAGGGCTTATCTTCAAGACTCATCTTCAGGGACTTACAAATAGGACTTATCTTCAAGACTCATCTTCAGGGACTCATCTTCAGGGACTCGTCTCCGGGACTTCAACTTTCGGCCGTCATAACTGTCACCGGGTTACAACTGTCTCCCGGGTCATACCGCGGGGTATATCCCCGACATTATCCCCCAGGTTAGCTTGAATTTATTCATGGTAACCTCCCGAAATAGGAATAATAAATATGTTAAGTGGTCGTCTTGCTCCTTTGGCCGGCTTATGAAGTGGCTTCAGAGAAATCCGGGTCTTTCTCCATATGAATGAGTCATCTTGAGAATCGTCTTGCTTGTCAATGTCCTTTGAAAAATATTAGGAATAGAATACCCATATGCCATTGAGTCAGCTTCCAAATACTCTAGTTTAATGAAAATAAGAAATCCTCATGACATAGATCCGAACTTCCATTGTTGTGAAGCATGGCGACTTATATAAATTCTGGCGGGTTATGATCTTTTATAATGCCGGGTCATGAATCTTGGTGACGCTGGGTCTAACAACTGAACTCCATAATTAACATCTTGAAAATTCTCCTCAAAGTTTTTGATATGTCCATATTACCTGTAGCCCCCAAGCTCTGAGATTACCCATGATAAGTTGGTGCTTTGCAATAATATTTTGGACTGTGTAGCCCCCAAGTACCAGGTCGTCTTGCCTGCGACAACTTGGGACTTATAACTGTTTTTATACCTTTACGAAATTTCAGCAGGTGTAGCCCCCAAGGGCCAGCTCATTAGTATGTGATGGGCCGGGTCTTCAATTTAAACCTCATAATCTGTTTGAACAACTAAATACTGTAGCCCCCAAGTGCCGGGTCGCATGCCTGCAGTGACTTGGGACTTTAGAAAATTTGATCTGAGCGGTGTAGCCCCTAAGTGCCGGGTCAGTAAGAATTACTGGGCTGGGACTTAGAAAAATATAGAAAGGCTGGCTCATCTCCTTGAGATAATAGGGTCTTGCTGACAATGTAATGATTTGAAAAACTGGCTTGCATTAGCCCCCAAGTGCCGTGGTGCGTGCTTGCAGTGACATGGGACTTGCATATTTTGATATAAATTGGACTTGGATAATGTAGCCCCCAAGTGCCGGGTCGTCTGCGTGCGGCGACTCGGGACCATGTGAGAATAATATGACTCATCATAATTTGTTGAATGAATCCTTGATCGTGGTTGTAATATAACTTGGAATGAATATCCTGGAATAATTCCTTTGTCTTTGACATGAAATCCCTGCTCACGGGTGCGGTGCAACCCGACAAATATATATTTGATATATCCATGGGTGTTGTAGATTACCATAGAGCACAATTAAAGAAATCCGAGAACCGGTCAATTAGATGACACGACATTATATCTAATAGGGCGTCTCTTCAAGAATAATCAACTTTCCAATCTAACAGCGGCTCATCTTAAAAGACAAGACCTACAGAAAACAAGACATAATATGTTCTATATTTCTGTAAGGGCGGCTTGAAAAAGCACAACCCGGAGATGTTAAATCTTTCATAACCTTGCTCCTTCTTTCGTAATCTTGCTCTGACCTGGCTTGATAAGCCGGCATGACATATGAATATGATGCAATGTATGATGCAATGCAATGTATGATGTAATGCATGATGATCTTGCTTTTTCAAAAACTTATGTGCCGGTTCTTCTTGGTGGACTCACTAATTAAAACTCCTAATCAGTATAGGGTCTCTATCAAGATTAGCCGTCAATTTCTTAGAACAACTTAGGGTCTCTAAGCGAGATTAACTGACAGGAAGTGTAGCGTCCCAGAAGGGGACACGGTAGGGCATGAGTACCCTGGTAGCCCATAAACTGCCTCTCACATGACATAAATCCGTTGTTTTAACCTTAAACAATGCAGGGTCTTTAAAAGAATAACTGTCTAAGAGTACGAACGGGTCACATAGCGGAGAGTCGGCAGTAGACGAGAGAGTTTATCCTCGCTTTCCGTAAGCCGTCCCTCACATGACAAGAACAGCCGGTTTAACCTTAACCAGTACATGGTCTCTAACGATATTGGCCGTCAATTTCTTTGAACCGGCTCAGGGTCTCTAAGCGAGATTAACTGGTAAGAGTTCGACGGGTCACCTGGTGGAGTAGCAAGTTGCAAACGGACAGGTTTAACTCTGGTGGCTTAAGAGCCAATCAAGAGGGTATGTAAGCTAAACTCGGTGGGTTGGAAGCCCCCAAATGACCTTTGTTGACAAAATCAACTGTTTGGCTTGAGAGCCGATCGATAGGGTGTGATAAGCTAAACCCAACGGGTTGGAAGCCCCCTAGAGGACCTTTGTTGACGAGATGAACTGTTTGGCTTGAGAGCCGATCGATAGGGTGTGATAAGCTAAACCTGGCGGGTTGGAAGCCCCCTAGATGACCTTTGTTGACGAAATCAACTGGTGCACCATCTTGTAAGTCACCATCTTGTATGAAGAAACGGTAGAATCCTCCAAGTGACTTTATGATGATCCAATATATATCCGGGCACCCATGTCTGAACGGTGTATCTCGGTGATTAATTCTTTCGCCAATAGTGTAATAGCCCCTAGGATTGGGTTTTCTCTTGCAAAGACCCAGGGTTCTCGTTGAAAACGACCGAATTTATCTCGCCATGTCTGTAGCCCCCGAGTCTTAAGTTGACTTGAAAAGGCAGCTTGAGAATCTCCACTGAAAGTTGAGTTTGGCCATGGAGGGTTATAGATGATCCCGTATGATTTGTTTCAATAACCCGGTCGATGGTTCGTCCTGGCTGGTTGTTGAAGTTAACTAAACAGCAGTGGCAGCGACTTGTGCGCCTGCCCGTTGGGCGGCTCGTATCGACGAGCACTGCACCCATATGTTGATGTAGATCAAACTGTGGGTGGCATCTTGCGCGCATCCGTTGGGCGGCTCGTATACGCGAGCACCGCACCGATATGTTGATGTAGATCAGACTGTGGGCGGCATCTTGCGCGCGTCCGTTGGCCGTCTTGTACTGGTGTATGCAGCCACTGGCATGTTGATGTAAACGTAGAAACCAGCCGCGGCATTGTAAGGCGGTGCTGTTGTGAGAGACGTCACAATGTTATAAGCTGGCATGGGTGGCGAGAGACAACCACGACATTGTAAGCCGATGCGGATGGCAAGAGATGGCCACGACATTGTAAGCCGGTGCGGATGGCGAGAGACAGCCACGACGTTGTAAGCCGGCACGGGTGGTGAGAGACGACTACGACATTGTAAACCCGTGCAGTGCAACACGAACAAATGCCGGTCCAGGCTGATGTTGGTGCGCCTCCATCTCCGTGGTATAATGTCACTTTGAATAATAAGCAATTGTCATGTGTAGAAAAACTACCAAAAGACAGAGTAGCTGTTTTTGGAGAAAGTAATATATACTAACAAGATAAATAAGTCAAATAGCACCTGTATTTTTGCGGATGAACTCGGACGATTTTTTCCAGATAAACGCGGACGTAGAGTAGCAGATGCAATCCATCCATCCCGATCTCCATGCTTAACATTCACGCTGGTTACTAATTTGCTTTGTAGTGGCACACTACTTTTTGGGCTGCAGTTTTAGTTTTTCTTTGCTCTCCAAGAGATGAGTCTGAATCCAGTCTGAAGAACATCTCGGGAGGAGTACTGACTGCACCATCCGTGACTTTGCAAGCGAGGCGAGCTCAACGCGAGGCGCATCGGGGCCAGGCGACTCAATGTGAAGCGAGACTAAGCAGGGCCAGACGACTCAACATGAAGCGAGGCAAGGCAGGGCCAGGCGACTTGACGTGAAGCGAGGTGAGGCGGGGCTCGCGGAAGTGTGTCGGCCAGGCAGTACCACGTCAAAAGGGGAGAGCTAGTGAGGCGAGGCGGCGGGCGCGCATGAGGGCGACCTGAGCGGCGCAAACGCATTCGGAGCACAAGGCAAGGCAGAGCCGGCACTATTGGGCGGATTCAGTAGGAGGCCGGCTTGTAGGAGGGGAGGCGCGTCGAGCCGACAGGTGGAGCAGCACGCGGTAAAGCCGGCCGGGATGAGGCGACGACAGCAGGTGGAGAGGTGAGGGGTTAAAGCGATGATAGGAGAGGCAGCGCGACGGACCAGGGCGTGGACGTTGTTGCGGCGGCGGCTCGAGGCGCGATGAGGCTGGCGCGGCGGCGCGACAGAGCCGACATGCATGGAGCGGACGGCGGCTCGAGCGGCGAGCAGGCGAAGCGGGGGCCGGATGCGACTCGAGGTCGGCCGTTTGACCTGACGGTAGAAGCAGTGTTCGGCATCAAGGGCCGCTGCGGAGCAGCGAGGCTGTCTGTGTGCTCGGGACGACGGAGGTGATGCGCCAGGATAGCTACGGCAGGGCGGCTCATGGAACGCGGCGGAGGCGACTCACGGAACGCGATGTCTTGAGACAGAGCGACGGCTCAAGGCGAGTGAAGCCATGGCGGCTCGGACGCGAGGGGAGGCGGATGTGTAAATGCAGCCTCGACGGCAGAGGTAGGCACGGCAGGGCCGTAGTTGCGCAGGCTGGCTGGCTTGAGGCACAACCGGCTATGGATACGGGGCGGCTCATGGAGAGGTCGCAACGGAGGTGAGCAAGCAAGGTGCAGCTGGTCAAGACGCAGAGTCAAAGTGCCCCCGTGGTGGAGCCGCCAGGGTGCGTCCATAGTAGGAGAAGCGAGCCGAGGCGGAGATGAGCCATGGCAGAGGAAATTGAGTCCGAGTCGGCCTGCTTCTCTTTCTCTCTTTCTCTCTTGTCTCTCCCTCTCTCTCTTTTTGGATCTGATGGATGACTTGATTCCATGTACAAGTGAAGTTGTAGACGTTGACTTGATCCCGTGCACCAATACTCAAGTAGTACTACCTTCACATGAGCAAGGAAAATAGGAGTAGCAATCGTTGATGAATTCGGCTTCGGCTGGAATTGGTGACTTGCGGCGGCACACAAAATCAATCCGGCTTCGATTTGGCAGGTCACACCTGTGCGTGCGTTAGCCACAAGTCAACTATAGAGTTTGATCCATACGGACATTGTGCATGGACGCCTTTGCTAAAAACTTCTCTCATCTGATTTATGCTACCTCCGAAACTTTTCTCAATCTAAACTGACGAACTCGGAGTCGATGTAGATCCTTTCGTGTCAGATTTTATTTCTCTGACGAATCATGAACTTCTCGATCACTATGAGAGATCCACGGTGCACGCCCCATGGTGGGCGCCAACTATCGTGGTTTTGTCATGGTAGATGTCCGGGTGAACGGACTTTAGGTTCGAGGCCGAAGCGCAACTACGTGGCGGCTTGAAAGGGTTGGTCGGAATCGAGAGACGCGAGTTTACCCAGGTTTGGCCCCTCCGATGGAGGTAAAAGCCTATGTCCTGCTTGTCTGGTATTGATCATGAAGAAGATCTCTCGGTTACAAGAGTGTTGTTTTGCTACCTCTAATCTCGAGAGTCTCTAATCTCTTGTCTATCTAAGACCTTTCTATTGAGACGTATAAAAACTTCACCCTCTTGGGGTGACCCGCCCCTCCTTATATAAGTTGAAGGGGCGGCTTACATGTAGAGTCTAAGTCGGATTGAGACTTAACTTATTATGACTTCCTTTTGTGGGCTTCTTCTTCATGGGCTTCCGAGTCCCGAGCTTCTTATCTCACACGGGCGGCTTACACCGAGCGGCTTACACCAGGTAGCTTACACCAGGCAGCTTAGAGCTGGGCAGCCTACATGGGGCAGCTTAGAGCCGGGCAGCTTACACCGGGCAACTTAGAGCCGAGCGGCTTAGAACCAGTCGGCTTAAAACCAGGCAGCTTACAACCGGGCGGCTCAGAGCCGAGCAGCGTAGAACCAGGCAGCTTCAAGACTCATCTTCAGGGACTTACAACCAGGGCTTATCTTTAGGGACTCGTCTTCAGGGACTTACAACCAGGGCTTATCTTCAAGACTCATCTTTAGGGACTTACAAACAGGACTTATCTTCAAGACTCATCTTCAGGGACTCATCTTCAGGGACTCGTCTCTGGGACCTTAACTTTCGACCGGTCATAACTGTCACCGGGTTACAACTGTCTCCCGGGTCATACCGCAGGGTATATCCCCGACAATTAAGAAATTTTTTCATAGAATTAATGATGTGCTTATTATTGCAAACAAAAATTATGTGCATCTAGATTTCATTGTGCTTGATATTGATTGCAATCCTTCTTGTCCCATAATGCTTGGAAGGCCTTTCTTACGAACTATAGGTGCAATTATTGACATGAAATAGGGAAACATAAGGTTCCAATTCCCATTAAAGATAGGAATGGATCACTTCCCTAGGAAGAGAATTAAACCACCTTATGAATCAATCATGAGAGCCACTTATTGGTGGAGTGTCAAAGATGACAACACTTGAAACTATGCTTGTTGGGATGCAACCCAATATTTATCTTAAATTTTGTTTTTTAATTTCTGTTATTTTGTGATAACATGATTATTGCCTCTGTAATGATTATGTATTTATATTTTAATTAGTGTTTGTGCCAAGTAAAGCCATTGGGATAACTCACAAGATGAGTAGAAACGATGCTG
The DNA here is from genome assembly GCA_022496015.1 of Hordeum marinum. NCBI lineage: Eukaryota > Viridiplantae > Streptophyta > Magnoliopsida > Poales > Poaceae > Hordeum > Hordeum marinum. Next base: position 134,989 of record JAAAWK010000103.1, read on the forward strand.
AAACAAAACAGAAACTTTTGACTCTAGTACAAGAATTTTCATTTTTTCCTAGAGCATGATAATGGTCTTAATTTCTTACATAGTATTTCTATACAAATTCTCCACGTTGTCCTAATTTTTTTAGAATTTTTAGAATTGCAGAAGTATGGGCTCTTTACATATTGCTACGGACTGTTCTGTTTTAAACATATTCTGTTTTGCTTGTTTTTATTATGCTATGGATTGTATCGGGGGGTATAAGCCATGGAGAAGTTAGAATACAATACCTATTATGAAAAAATTAAATAATAATCCATTTATAAAAGTACCTAAAGTATTCAATATGTTGCTCATACTAACGGATCTCACAAAGTTTTGTTGAGTTTTGTGTGATTGAAGTTTTCAAGATTTGGGCGTGATCACGATGGAGCACAGAATAAGGAGTAGCAAGAGTGTGGGGACCCGACTCATAAGTCGTGATCATCAAATGCACGTGTAGAGTGATTCGAGAGATGAATGCTCACTAAACACAGAGAAGCTAAATAACAAGAGTCTTAGATCGTTCATACTGCCTTACATGAATAATGACCATTGAGGTCAAGTCTTACATAGATAGGGCCTTGAAGGCGAGACAACAAACATAAAATAGCAGCGGAAATCTTGATCAAAAGCATAGACCCACGCCATCTGCCTTAACCCTATAGGCATTCTGAATGGGAAGCGTCCTAGTTCGCACGTTCCTCACCAACAAACTCTTCTCCATTTCCTGCTCTTCCATGCCTAGCCAATTAAATAACCAATGGAAAGCCAATGAGTACTTTGAATGTACTCGCAAGCAACCCATGTTTTGGAACAACGTATAACAATGCATGATATAACACTAAGTAGGCAAGTTTTGCAGAAAGCTAATTTTGAGTGCAATGACATGATCAATTAACTTGTAAAAGCATGCACCATGAGGGTGTATGTATCCATGTGAAGAAGTTACATATATAAATATAAACAAGGGTTGAACATCTCATGTTCAATCATCATGCTAAGTCATCAGACTTGGCTCAACCATCATCTTTCTCCCCCCCACACACCAAGTTTGTGAAAATATCAAACGTAGTTTAATCAGGACCACCAACTGTCCATGACCGTGGACACGACTATTCGAATAGTATTACACTATGCAGAGGTTACAAACTTTACCCATGAGACTCGGGAAGCTTCCATGTCAAGCCACGACTCACGGTATTGTTCATACCTGAGGTAAGTACCCGAACAATGCCTTTCCCCTGACGATACTAACAAAGAGTCCACTCGTTGGCACACAACCCGCATGATATGCATCACAAGTATCATCCATGAAGGGACCAATGGTGTGCCCGGTGTCTGTGAAAACAGCCCATGATCATCCTTTCTGGCACGACCCCGTGTCGAGAGTGACCACGTCACTTCTGCCACTAGTAATGCAGGATCTTTGCTAGTACCCACCAAAGTAATCAACAAAGCCCCGTACCATAAGGGGCATCGTGGTTGTACATGTAAGGTTGGGACAGTCAGCAAATCTTAAATCTCTTTGTTTTCAAAAACACACACACATCTTGCTCTGCTACACCACTTCTTTATCAAGTGGTTACTAGCTCGTCTTCATCTCCCTCGAGCATTAGTGGCACCCGACAGGGTTTTCGAAAAGTCTTTGAAAACACTTTTGTTTCCATCACCATGCATATCCCCGTCCCTTTTTGCGTAGCATATGCATAGCAACCTATCTACTTCCAACCCACACATGATGCAAGTATCAAGGAGGAAAGATAATGGAGGTAACCCATAAAGGTGGTCACCATAACATCATGATCAACATTTCTGAAAGAAAGGTGCTATATGCCATGCAATAAAAGGTTTCTCAACATGGTCAAAGGGCTACTTGCCTGGCTCAACAAAGTCTCCGAGGTCTTCAAAGTATTTGGGTCCAACTCCCTCATCAACAACGCAATTTATCGTCATGAAAATAATGGGCAAAAATAAGAATCACAGCAAAACAGAGCACATAATCCACTTCTAAAATGTCACACCATTCTATAAAATACTACAATAAAAATTAAAAATATTTGTCTTTGGTTTTGAAGTGAAAAAGGTTTTGAAAACTATTTTAACACAAGTTTAAAATATTCAAAACTAAGTTTTAAATAAAACCACTACATAAAACCATTACACAAAATTTCATAAGTGGCATTAATAAATACTACAGAATATTCCAAGATTTATGGTCGAAGAACATTTGAATTTGAACAGATATTCAATTCTGTGTGATTTTTGCAAAACCATAAAGAAAAAGAAACAGGAAACATGGGCCATAGTGCCTGGGCCAGATCTAGGCCGGCTCAAGACCTCAGGGGCTCGAGCTGAGCCAGCACGCGCCCACCTTCAGGTTTAAACCTGACACACGGGCCCAACATCAGCGAGAGAGGGTAAGCGAGAGAGAGGTGGGAGACTGACAAGCTGGCCCCACCAGGTCGTCGTCAACCTCCCGAGTAGGGAGATGGCGAGTTCACCAGTGACGATGCAAGGCATCGCGAGTCTTGGGATCGACGGGAATGGACTCGGGGGCGAGCCGCCATTTGGGTGGTGGTCGAAGGAGTCACTGGAGAGACCTAGGTCACCGGCAACAAGATCCCACAATGGAGGCGCTTTAGGAGGTGGTCGCCATCGTCGCTTTCGAGTGCAAATCGCATGGGGAAGGAGGGGAGAAGGGTCAGGGTGGCGAGGGAGACCCGTAGGAGGAGAAAAGAGGGCTAGGGAGAGGCCGTACCCGGTCTATGGCGAGCCAAAGCGGAGGGGCTCGGTTCAATCCCGAGCATAAGGGGCAGGGAAGGAGGAGTGCGTGGTGATGGAGCTCGATTGGGAGGGGGAGAAGGGATCCGGAGGGGAGAAATGAGTCTCGGGGTGCCTTTTTATAGGGGGAGAAATGAGTCTCGGGGTGCCTTTTTATAGAGTCTCGGGTGCGCCAGCAAGGTTGACACAGTCGCCAGAGGGGGAGAGAACTCATAGGGTACAGTGATCCCAGAGATCAATGCTCACCGAACACATAAAAACTGAATAACAAGAGTCTTACATCCATTACATACCATTTTACTCGAATATGGCCTTTATGGCCAAGTCTTCATGTGTTTGCAGCGGAAATCTTCAACAATAGCATGAACCCATGCCATCAGCCTTAACCTACATGCACTCTGACTGGGAAGCATCCTAGCTCGCATGTTCGTCACCAAGGGAACCTTCATCATAACCTCATCTTTCATGCCTGGTCAATGAAATAACCAGTGGCAAGCCAATGAGTACTTTGAATGTACTCGCAAGCAACCCATGTTTGGAACAAGGCAATAACAATGCATCTCTACAGGAATCAGGCAGTTTGCCGTCAGCCATCCAGGACGGCAAAGGCATGCATCCCGGACGGCAAAGGCTTTGCCGTCCGCCAACAGACGGCCAACCGTCTGGCTGAATAAGCCACGGTAAAGGGCGCTTTGCCGTGTGCCGGTGGACGGCAAAGACCTTTGAATCTTTGCCATCCGCCAGCGGACGGCAAAGGGCCTGGACGACACACATGGCAATTTAGCTCCGTTAGGGGCTTAACGGCGTGCTTTGCCGTCAGCTGGCAGATGGCAAAGACCTTAGGTCTTTGCCGTCTGCCAGCGGACGGCAAAGAACCAACCTAGGCTGGCCCCAGGTTGCATAGGTAGCTGCCATGTGGCCACTTTGCCGTCTGCTGGCTGACGGCAAAGCTCTTTGCCATTTGCCAGCAGCCGACAAAGTGGCTATATAGCCCCTGTTTTTTCTGTTTTTTCTTAAAATCATTCAATTTGGAACATATATATCCAACAATATCACATATATATCCAGCAATACAAGCATATCAACAATAAGTTGAAACAATCATATACCAACAATAAGTTCCAACATATATACAAGTTTCCAACAACACACAATGGTTTCCAACAACATATCCATACATACGTCTCCAAAACAAGTTTCCATAAACACAAAGGAAGCAGAAGTAGAAGAGTACAGTCCATCAATGCACTCTTCCTCATCTATAGAAAATCTGCAAAGTAGGAAAGATGATAGTTAGAAGAAGAAGAAGACTAGCTAGAAGAAAAAGAAGAAAAAGAAGAAGAAAAAGAAGAAGAAGAATTTATCTTCTCTTTCTTTTTCTCCTCTCCTCTCCTCTTCTCCAAGGTAGTAATGCCATTTTCTAGCTAACTAAGCATATCAAGTCATTTTCGAGGAAAAATGCTAAGTATAGGCCATTTTATAGCTATCCTAGGTAGAATATATCATTTTGGAGGTAAGTAAGGTTATTATGTATTTTTGAGGAAAATAAGCTAAGTATAGGTCATTTTGGAGCTAAACCAAGGTTATTATGCCATTTTTTTACCTAAGTGAGCATATTATGTCATAAATGAACTAGCTAAGCTAATTATAGATCATTATTGAGCTATCCTAGGTAGTTATGCCATTTTGTACCTAAGTGAGCTAATTATGTCATAAGTGAACTAGCTAAGCTAGCTATAGATAATTATTGAGCTATACTAGGTAGTAATGCCATTTTCTAGATAACTAAACATATCAAGTCATTTTGGAGGGAAAAATGCTAAGTATAGGTCATTTTATAGCTATCCTAGGTAGAATATACCATTTTCTAGCCAACTAAGCATATCAGGTCATTTTTGAGGAAAATAAGCTAAGTATAGGTCATTTTGGAGCTAAGTAGGTCATTTCTTAAGCTAAGTTTGCATTTGGTAATGAAAACCCTTGGGAAAACTTACCATCAACACGGAGGTGAAGGAACGGTAGGGTTTGGGCCAGGGTGAGACGTAGAAGGACCGGTCGGGGTTGCGGTAGACGCAAAAGGATCGGTCGATGCTTGTCGGGAGGCACGCTGCACCAAAGATCATTTGCAATGTCTCCTTAGCATGATGAAACTCAAATGTGAATACTAGTAACTAATGACCATTTAAATGAAACTCACCGTGGGTGCTATAGCAATATGGGGCATCGATGGAGGGGTCTGACCATTGTTCTGGCACACGGTCTGCACATTTTGTTTTCATGAGTCATTCATATTAGTTAGTGATGAAACAAACATTACGTGCATGATTTGGCTAATATGCAGGAGAAACTTACCACGAGGAGCTCGTATAGGGCCCAGTGAGACGCGTCATTCTGGTTCCTCTCCTCCTCCAATAGCCTAGCCGTCCTCTCCTCCATGTCCCTCTCCCGCTACGCCGCCTGCCTGTTTGCCTCCGCCAGAAGCTCCTGGGCCCTAGCCTCAATCGCGAGCTCCATTGGCCGTGGACGAGGCGTTATCTTAGGATCAGAGCTCGTCTAACGCTTCTTGATCTCTAGGAGAGTTATAGGACAACATATCAGTCCATCCCCAATGGCTATCGAGCCATGGGGCCTCCCACCACCAGATATCATCACGAGCTCTGGATCAAAAGGACTCTGGCTCAGGTTGAAGTCCTCCCCTTTCCTCGCCTTCCCAAAATCTCTGTACCTCACGAGCTTGTTGTGGGAGGAGATGTTGCTGAAGCTCTCTGGATGATCGAGGTCATCCTCAGAGAATGCCTTGGCCTTCTTGTACGAGGCAGTATGGGCCATGGCATAGAGATCGAAAAGAGGTGGCACCTCCTTCTTGTTTTCTCGCGCCTAAAAGAGGTGAACAAAATATTAGTTAAGGGCTCAAGCTAGCATGAAGAATGAAATTGCATGAATCATGAAGCAAACCACATACCCAGTTATCCCCGTACTCAAACAGGTTGGAGCTCCCTTGATGGTGTGGCACACCTCTCATTTGGGCACGCTTCTCCTTGGCCTTGTTGTGTTCGACTAGCCATTTGGGAGAGCACCACTCATTCACCAATGTCTCCCAACAGTCCATCCTATCCGCACACAATCTCGGGGGCACCTAAGTTAGACAAGAGAAATTTCAGCGCTACGTCTACGAATCAAATCAAAGAAACTAAGTACAAGGCCTTAAGAATAGATAATTACCTTCATAAACTTCTCCTTACTCAGATAATTTTTGCAGCACTTCTTCTTGGCCCTCTTAATGTTACTCGAGGCGTAGTAGTCTCGAATAGCCTGCACCCAAGCCTCGTGCCATAAGTTCTGAAGTAGGCGCTTGCACTCGGCTTCGAGAACAACAACCGTTCTCGCCTCGTCTTCCTCAAGACACCTGTAGAAGGTCTGCAATCAAACAAGACAACACATTAGACACTGATTAGTACAATCACTAGGTGTTGTTGATTTTTATTCTATAAAGGACAAATTACCCAAAAGCGATGGATCACAATGTCAGCCACCGTCTCGCACAAGACACCGTCCACCATCTCCTCCGGTGGGGCCAGGGCAGCCTTGTACAACTCCCAGGTCAATGCTACCTGTGGAGCCTCACCCTCACCGGGCAACTGGACCTTCCCCGAGAAGTGGTGCCGGAGAAGCACACCAAGGACCTGGTTGGGCCTGCGGACACCACACTCGTATTTCCAACCCCTGTAGTATGACAAGGCCAACACATTAGATATTAATTTGAAGAAACATGAAGGCAAAAGGTTGAAAAAGAGTAAATGCACTTACTTCTCTGCATTAGGCGCATTCAACCACCTCTACTCGTGGGTCGTCGGCACGGGAGGAAGCTTTGTACAACCATGCTGGTAGACCTTCTTGTCCTCCTCAACCAGCTCGCCCTTGCTATAGGTTTCCTTAGACAAGTAATTGTTCTCGCCACCATCAGCATTGCCACTAGCCTCCGGAGTCACGTGGGACGAAGACTCTGGGACCCGAGTCTCCTGGGATGAAGACTCTAGGACCCGAGTCTCCTGGGACGAAGGCTCGGTGACCCGAGGCTCGTCGACCCGAGGCTCATGGACCGGAGTCCGAGACGGGTCCAAGTCAGATGGGTCCACCTGAGATGGAGCACTCCTATGGTTGGGAGAATCAGCTGGGGGTGGCGGCAAGGAAGGCATAGCAGCCTTCCTACCTCTAGCACCTCTCTTCGTCTTCCCCCGACCTCTCTCGGTCGAAGAAGAAGCGCCCGCTGGTGTCTGCATGCTGTGTACTAGCGCTTTCCAGAGTTGCTGGGGTGGAATAATAGCACCCCTCCCAGCACGTGCCGAGGAAGGAGGCTCAGAGCGCTCTTGACCCCGCCCACCATCTGCCAACACCTGCAATGACAAAGAGTGAACGAAATTAGTTCAACATAAAAAATTGAATACCTAATAACATGAACTAATTAATAATATATATGTACATAATAATAATTGAATACCTCACATTACTAATATTAATCTTCATCGTATAGATATGCTCCGGGATCAATAAATGCATAATCATCATCACTATCAGTAATGACGTGCTCATCAGCATCATCAATAAATGCATCAACATGTGGAAGGCCTCTATGTAATCGGTCAAGCATTGTTAGGTCATCCGTAGTAGTAACCTCTTCTTCTTTCGTCTCTTCTTGTTCCTGCTCAGGGGTGAACCTGGGTTCACTGTCATTGTCGACCTCAATGTTCTGGGGTGAAGTAGAGCGGTTCTTGAAGCGTTTTTTGGAAACACGTGTTTCTTGGAAGAATTCTCCTTCATATGTGTCTGGGTTAATGTGAGGTTCATAATCATCTTCATTGAGGGGAAGTGGTCTAAAATGTGGCGCACATCATAAACGACATCCCAACCTTTCAAATTTGGATCCGTTTGGTAGGCCCACGGTGGATAGTAACTTGGGTCGCTTGTTGGGCCGTAATATAGACATTGGGAACATCTAAATGGGTGCTTTGTTTGATTTCGACTAGCCCTATATGTTCATGAGTCCTTCTAGTCTCCTTCTTCTGGAACCAATAACATTTGAAGACTACGACGTTTGGTGGGTTTTCACCAGAGAATGTAAGTTCATAAATTGCTTCAACTCTTCCATAATACTCGACCCCTCCTTCGCTGACAGCAGAGACACAACAATTTGTAGACTTTTGGTCGGCCATAGATAGCTCTTTGCCAAAAGTACGAAAGCGATACTCGTTGATGTCATATTTGTCAAATGAACGGACCTTAAAGTCAAAACCATTAGCGACTTGTCTCAATTCGGAGTCCATAGACTCTACATTAGCCTACAATTTTAATACCAAAGGATTGTTGCATTAATCGCAAACTAGGCGAAGAAATGAAATTGTCTAATTAATGGAAATTACCGTTTGCTTGAACCAAGAGATGAAACCGGGATAGCCGCCTCCATGCTTTGCCAGAAGCTCATACTCTTCGATGGAATCCTTTTGGATCACCGCTCCATCCGAGAATTTGGCGACGTATCGACTGTATCACATATCCGGGAATAAGAGCATTTCAAAGGAATTAGAAGTTGCGAATCACTGTACCGAGAACTTACTCGATGTACGGCCGCACTTCTGTTAGGTTGTTCAAGATATACAACGAAATGGTCCGCCATTCTTTGACATCCAACCCTATTGATTTTCAAGCACCGACTGGTGCGAGCTTCCCTTTGAATAGGCTGAGGTTGGATCGACCTTTTTCACGGTCGCCATCATTGTACCGAGGCTTCGGATTATGCAAATGATGATTCTGGGCTGTGTAGTGTGCTGTCACAAAGTTTACCGCCTCCTCAGTAATGAATGCCTCGGCCATCGATGCTTCAACTCTACGTTTATTTTTACATTTTGCTTGAAGCGTCTTCTGCATCCTCTCAGTTGAGAAGCACCAACGATTTTGCACGGCCCCCCCAATCTTGCCTCGATCGGGAGATGCAAAATCAAATGCTGCATTGGATTAAAGAAGCCCAATGGAAGGATCTTTTCTAACTTCCAGATCAACTCCGGCGTCAACTCTTCCAGTTCGTCTAGCACGTCAGGCGATAGTTCTTTCGCACAAAGAGCACAGAAGAAATAGCTCAGCTCTGCCAGTACTAGCCATTCATCCTCAAGGATAAAGCCATGCAACATCACCGGCATTACCCGCTCAAGCCATATGTGCCAATCATGACTCTTGAGACCAAATATTTTCAATTTGTCAAGACTCACTCCCCTCTTTAGATTCGCTGCATACCCATCGGGGAACATCAACTGCATTTTCACCCACAAGATCATTTCCCTCATAACTGGCCTTCGAAGATTGAACCATGCCTTTGGCTTCCTCCAGTTCTTCTTTCCTTTAGGTTGTCGAATGTTTTGTAACGGTCTATCACATAGAGCCTCCTGGTTTACTCTAGCCTTAGGATTATCCTTCGACTTCCCCTCTATGACGAACAATGTACCAAAAAGGGCCTCCGTGATATTCTTTTCAGTGTGCATCACGTCGATGTTGTGTGGGCAAAGGAGGTCTTTAAAGTAAGGCAAATCCCACAAACATATCTTGTGAGTCCAGGCGTGTTCCGTATGATACCCTTTGAAATACCCTGGACGATCTGGATCCAGCTCGAGAGCGTTTATCTGATCCAGGATCTGTTGGCCTGTCAACGCAGGTGGTGCAATGTTTTTGACAACTCTACCGTTGACGAAATTCTTCTTGTCTTTTCTGAATTTATGGTCAGGATCCAAGAACTGTCTATGCATGTCGAAGCAAGAAAACTTGCGACCCACCTCCAGCCAACGGAACTAAAGAGCTACCTTGCATGTGGGGCACGAAAACCTTCCATGCACACACCAGCCAACGAATAGCGCATGCGCCGGCAAGTCATGCATCAAGTACATGTAACACACATGCATTTTGAAGTTCTTTTTTGTAGCGGCGTCGTATGTCTTGATCCCACTATCCCAGGCTTCTTGCAATTCATCCTTAAGAGGTTGCATGTACACATTCATATTCTTCCCCGGATATTTGGGCCCTAGAATTATCAACATCAGGAAAATGTTCTTTCTTTTCATAATCTCTCCGGGGGGGGGGGAGATTGAGTGGAATGACAAATACAGGCCAACAACTGTATTGTGCTGCCGTCATACCATACACATTGAACCCATCCGTGCTGATAGCCACTCGAGGATGCCTTGGATCTGCCGCTTTATCCTTATGTAATGCATCGAAGTGCTTCCACGCAAAAGCATCTGAAGTGTGTCCCAACATCGGATTCCCATCTGCATCCAGTTCTGTTCTTTTGCCCAATTTATGCCATGTCATCTGTCTAGCCGTCTCTTTGACCATGAAAAGCCATTGAAGTCTTGGTATGATTGGCAGATACCGAAGAACATTAATGGGGATTTTGGTTTGACTCTTCTCATCCATACCGCTGTCTACCAGAACATACCTGGAAGCATTGCAAATGGGGCAATAGTTCAAGCCCGCATACTGAAGCCTAAATAAGGCACATCCATTCTCATGGCATCTATCTTCTCATAGGGCATCTTAAGCGCACGTAGGATTTTGTCCAACTGGTACATGTTTGGTGGCAATACATGTCCTTTGGGTAGAAAGCGTCCAAATATCGTCATCATCGCGTCGTAGCATTCTCTGCCCATGTTGAACTGAGCCTTTAGAGCCATTACTTGCGCGATGGCATCCAGCTGACAAAGCTCAGTGTGCTCGCGGAGAGGACGTTTTGAAGACTCCAACATGTCATAAAAGGCCTTTGCAGATTCCTCCATCTCATCGTCCGAATCCCGAGCATCATCAAAGTCTTGTACCATGTCTTTGATCCCGGTACCATGCTCGTCGGTGCGACGACGAAGCACCTCAGATCTGGCACGTTGGGCAGACTCACCATGAAATGTCCAGACCATATAATTAGGCGTAAAACCCCACTTCTGCAGGTGTTTGATCATTTCAAACTCTGACTTCTTCTTACAGTTGTCGCAATCGACACAAGGGCACCAAGTTGTTTTCTGTCGATTTGCAAACGCGACTCTCACAAACTCCTTGGTTTTTGTTAACCATTCACGGGTCATGTCTTTTTGACTAGTGTGACCGGTGTACATCCACCCACGATCACTCATCTTGCCTAGCTACTGGACACACACAAAATATATACATAATTCAGCAAACCATATTCATCAGTTAATAGAGTTTGTTAGTTTCATTACGTCGATGCAACCTAGACGCTAGTAGGTAAAGATAGGTTCTAATCCCACCCGAGTATGTGTAGATTGGGTTCGTTTTCCCATGCCCCGCTCCGGATCCGACGCACAATTTCGGTAGCACCTCCCCGCTGTTCTCCTGATACACGTCTCGGCAATAAGCAGAGAGGATGTGTACCCGGAGAACAACAAGGAGGCACCGATGAAATTCTGCATCGGATCCGGAGCAGAGCATATGGGAAAACGAACCCAATCTACACATACTCGGGCTGTCCATGGATAACATTGGACAATTCGAAAGAATCACGGTTATAAATATGCTAATGAATGCATATTTATAGATGTAACCCTTTCGAACGGGAGACACATAGTGGTCACGCAT